>LR738712.1:883477569-883491396 GCA_902687465.1 Secale cereale | reverse complement strand
CATGCTACTGTTACTTTCGCCTAATGATGAAGTATTGGTTTTGTTGAATCCTTTGACACTAGCTAGACAAAATGTGACATGAGGGGGTCTAGGGGTTGTGGATCGCCGAGCAGTCGGGGGTCGAGGGGTCGAGAGAGGTTGCCTAGCTAGTGTCAAAGTATTGAAAAATTCCATGACTTCATCATTTGCCAAAAGTAACCGGGGCATTTTGGTACAAAGTTATGCAAAGTTGTTCTGGAACGAAGTCCCTGATAGGATAATTCGTCCTTTGTTACGAATTATCTTATCCGGGGACTCCGTTCCAAAACAACTTTGGAGAGCTTCGTACCATCATGCTACTGTTACTTTCGCCTAATGATGAAGTATTGGTTTGTTGAATCCTTTCACACTAGACAAAATGTGACATGAGGGGGTCTAGGGTTGTGGATCGCCGAGAAGTCGGGGGGGTCGAGAGGTTGCCTAGCTAGTGTCAAAGTATTGAAGAATTCCATGACTTCATCATTTGCCAGAAGTAACCGGGGCATGTTGGTACGAAGTTATGCAAAGATGTTTAGGAACGGAGTTCCTGATAAGTTAATCCGTCTTTTGTTACGGATTATCTTATCTGGGACTTCGTTCCAAAACAACTTTGGAGAGCTTCGTACCATCATGCTACTGTTACTTTCGCCTAATGATGAAGTATTGGTTTTGTTGAATCCTTTGACACTAGCTAGACAAAATGTGACATGAGGGGGTCTAGGGTTTGTGGATCGCCGAGCAGTCGAGGGTTGAAGCTAGTTCTACGTTTGCCATTAATATATCCATCTGTCATGTTTGAATAATAATTGGCATGTTGTAAATATTTGTAGAAACAATGGACGACAACACCCGAGACCTAGCACAAGAAGCGATGTTGATGGACATAATCACAGACGGACAAAATGCCGTCAGGTCGTATCTCAACGACACCGATGAGCAGGTCGAACAAGAGCTGCGGCTGGAAGATCTAGGCTATGATATTGATGAATTCGGTGACCCAATGCACATGGGAGAAGTAGACCGTGAGGACGGCTCCGGTGACCCAATGCCGGTGCAAGAAGGAGACCGTGATGCTGGCTCCGGTGACCGAACCGAGTCCGGCCAGGAGGTATATATGTTAGTTAAGCATGTGCTGACTAGTTAATTGATTCATTCATTAACTCTCGTCTTTGTTCCTTTTCTAGCCCTCCGGATCGAGCAAATCTTCGGTAAAGAGACGAGGATCGAAGAAAAAGTTGAGGCCGGATGAAAAGTTTGAGATCTCAGAAATCTCGCGCTCCGGCGAGCCGATTGCACCCATCCGCACAAAGAACGCATTTGTTAATCAGTGCGGGGTTCTGGTTAGGGACAAGATCCCGATCAGCATCCATCAATGGTTAAAGCCGGCTGCAAACGACGCTCAGGTGACTTATGTCACTGATATGCAGAAAGAAGATCTTTGGACTGTGCTGAAGTCAAACTTCGTCCTACCGCGAGAGGTTGATCCGGCGAAGCCAGTTAAAGAGGACTTAATCAAGTCTTATGCACTTTCGAAGATGGCAGACCAATTCAGGGCATGGAAGAAAAAACTGAATACGTTTGTCAGAAAGAAAACGACTCCAGAATTCGTGGGCATATATGAGAAGATCAAAGATGACTGGCCCGCATTTGTGGCCCATAAGAAGTCGGAAAAGAGTCAGAAGATGTCGGAGACAAACCGGATAAATGCTGCAAAGAAGATGCATCACCATCGCACGGGGTCGGGCGGCTACCTCGTAGCCCGGCCTAAGTGGGCCAAGGCTGAGAATGATCTGCTTCAGAAAGGGATCAAACCAGAGACAATGCACTGGCCAGAACGTTGCCGGACTTGGTTCTTCGGGGCTGGCGGAACCTTGGACCCTGTAACAGGGTGGTGCATTTGGACGGACAAGCAACTGGAAACACCACTCAGGAAGATGCGGCAGTATATCAAAGCAGCGCATGCAGGGACGTTCATCCCCGACAGAGAGAACGACGAGCTGACAATGGCCCTCGGGAATCCTGAGCACCCTGGACGGACACGAGGCACGCCAGGCTCCCTTCCGTGGCGTGCTGGGTTTCCGGACGCAGGAGGCTACAAATGCCACGACAGGAGGAAGAAAATGGAGATGACCGAAATCCAGGCGCTGCGGGCAAGAATACAAGCGATAGAGGAACGGGAAGCAGATCGGGAGAAAAGAATTGCCGAAGCTTCCCCCGAAGCTACCCCGCCATCTCAGCGGAGAAGCAGTGTGGCTTCCACCGAGCTGCTTCAGCCAGAGCTTGCCTTGACGGCTACTGCCAGGAATCCTGTGGATGCTATCACGCAGGCACAAAATTGCCACCTTATGGCACAGTGGATGAATCTGAAGGTCAAGGCGGCTGCTAGCTCTGTTTATCCTTCTGTTCCAGACGACACTTTTCACTGCCGGCCGATTCTAGAAGGATATGCTAGGGTGATGGTCGACGAAATAACGGAGGGATTTGAGGAGCTCCAGCTTGACCACCCTACCGGTGAAGGGGAGACTCGGCTGGGTTCTTCACTAAAGACTCCATGCCTATGGCGGAAGGACCTAATCAACATTCTGAACTGGACGCCTCCGCCTCCTCCTCCTCCTCCCATGAGTCAGGGCACTCCGCCTCCTCCACCGCCTCCTCCTCCGGCGAGTGACCATCAGGGCACTCCGGCTCCTTCTCCGGCGAGTGACCATCAGGGCACTCCGGCTCCTTCTCCGGCGCGTGGCGGCACACCGCCTCCTTCGCCGCCGGCGCGTGGCGGCACTCCGCCTCCTTCGCCGCCGGCGCGCCCGAGCAGACAGCCAGCTCCTCCTTCGCCTAATCAGCAAGGGCGGAAGAGACCTGCCGCCGCTCCGGCTGCTCCTGCTCCGGCGCCTAAGCAAGTAAAAAAGACAGCCGCTTCGTCTGGTCCGGCGACGTCTACCAGTACAGCCAGAGGCGGGGGGCGATGCAGATTCGGTCCTTCTCTCACGCCTCTAGAGAAGTTACCGTACGAGAGGTCCGACGAGGAAAATACGAAGATCGCTGAAGGCGAAGTGAAGGACTTTTTTGAAGGGTTGAAAGCACAAAGACATCCACCTCCAGAGGAGAAGATAGATGCGGTGAAAGCAAAGCGCACTCTTGCTGCCCTGAAGCAACCAGCGAAAAGTAAGCCGAAGGGCAACTATGACCGCATTATTCAAAAGACATTTCAAGATGCCAAGCGGTCCGGAAGTACAAAAAGTGATCAGAGGTTAGCAGAAGGGCGAGCTGGGAAACAAATTGCCCAGCTCGGCGAACAAGCGAACCAATCGTGCCCCCCGCTCAAGGTGTCTAGCGACATGGTCGCTAATGATCCGAGGATGGTGCCCGGTTATACCAATCTTGCAGATTACGCGTCCGACGATGTACACTATGATTTCATGGACGTGCAGATAGAAAGATACGAGTACAAAAAGCCTCTCGTCAAAAATGAAAGATCTCTCTCAACGAATATGCGAAGATTGCATGATTGGTACATGAAAATCTGCAGAGAGTCTGGGGGGAGGAATAACTTGTATTTGAGAGTTAAACCGGAGCATGACCTCGTTGGAATTGACCTGTTGCCTGTTCCATTTGAGAAGTTCTATCAATTTTTCAATCAATTGGCCCTCGATAAAACAACGATCACCTGCTACTGTCTGTAAGTAGTACTACTTCTGTCATTAAGTCTCTCTATATAGCTGATCTTCATTGCATGTATTTATAATTATCCTCACTATATTATGCAGATTGAAGATCGTCGAATTGAAGAAAAGACAAGTAGGTGATATTGGGTTTATTAACACATACCTCATAGATGCAACCGAGGTTAAATTGCGTCCCGGCGATACCGAGACCAACTTGCTACGATCGTTGGTGGTAAATGAAAACAAAGATATAATACTCTTTCCTTACAACTTCAAGTGAGTGTTAATGTCTTGTGCATATTTGGTTTCCCTTATATATCAGTCAAGTTTATAGTGATGTAATTGATGATCTCATGCATTCGTGGGCAGCTTCCACTATATTCTCTTAGAGATTAAGCTTGAGAAGGGAATAGTAACTGTCTTCGACTCTAAACGTAAAGATCCCGAGGAGTATGCGGACATGACTCAAATGCTAGCAAGGTAAGTTAAATCGATCAATATTATCCACCATGCATATATATCAGCAACTTCATTTCTGATATCAACTAATTGTTTCCTTTGTCTGGCAGGGCTTGGAAAAAATTCATCAAAAAAGCTCCGGGACTGCCGAAGAAGCTACAATTTAGATACCCGAAAGTAAGTACTATATAGTAGCATGTTCCGCGCGCGCATCTCCTATATCTTGATTCAAGCGCTAGTTTCATCAATACCAATTTGGCATTCTTGCTTATCAGTTTGATTAAGCTCTATTTCTTGTAAAGTGGTTGTGGCAGGAACCCGGGAATGATTATTGTGGATACTACATTTGCGAGTCCATCCGCCACACGACCTGTGAGCGGGGCTACACTGATGAACAATTTGAAGTGCGTAAGCAATCAATAATATTCACAAATTTATAGCATCATTTCATGTATTGACCCCCTACTTCAAATTAGATGTTTCGGATGCGGGATGAACTCCTAACACCAGATCGTCTGCGAGCAATTCAAGAGGAATTGGCGGCATTCTTCCTTGAACACGTGATCGCTGAAGACGGAGAATACTATGTGGACCATGCATCCATGTGTTAGGAGATTATTTTTGTAAGAGATAATTATTGTATATATGTGCCCGGTAGTGTCGGATAGATATACGAGAACTTGTTGTTCGACCAATCTCTCGGAGAAGGAGAGGTGGTCGATATTACTTCTCTCTGTATGCATATATATATATGTTGATTATACGAGATCTTCTGTTCCTTCGTTTGCTTAGTAGCTAGCAGCTAGCTAGCTAGCTAGCGTGACTCTAGTCCTCTCCATATACGTATGTGTAGTATGTAGCGTCGACCAAGCACGGACATAAGAGATAACACTTCTCTCTATTAATTAGCTAGCTAACACAATATATGAAACACCTAAATTAACCCCCAAAACCTAAAACCCCCCCTCCCCTTTCAAAAAAAAAACAAAAATCACAGCCACAGAAATGCTGACACGTGGATGCCTTTTGGTCCCGGTTGGTACCACCAACCGGGACTAAAGCCCCTCCTGCCTGGACTCGGTGCACAGGCCACGTGGACACCCTTTTGCCCCGGTTCTGGATTGAACCGGGACTAAAGGGTCAGAGCATTAGTACCGACCCTCTTGCCCCGGTTCCAGAACCGGGGCTAAAGGCCCAAATGAATCGGGTCTTAGAAGTTAGAACACCCTCAAAAAGTTGTCTGGAAAATTTTCATATAAATATGAAAATAAACTAGACAATATTTGGGGAACAACTGAAAAAGAATCAAATCATTTGGAGCTGTGGTTAAAAAGTTAAAGCCAGTCAAAGTTTTGGTCAAAATCTGATTTTAAAACAAAACAAAAAAGAAAATGTTTCGGTTAAGAATACGCTTTCGAGCTAGGGAAAACGTACTTCGGAGAATGCGCCTCCACTTAAAACGCGCGGTGGTGGCGCGGGGTCACTGACAGTGGGACCCAGGGGGTCCACTAGTCAGGTTTGACTAGTCTTTCCCCCCTCTCTCTTCCTCTGCCCGAACGGCAGCGGGGCTCCGGCGATCATCGCCGGCGAACCAGGGTTCTTCGAGGGTCACTGAGTGTGGGAATGGATCCGCGGGGTTGGCGCGGTCCTTCCGGTAGTCGTTTGGTTGGAGGGGGCGAAGGGAGTCGCCGGCGGCGAGCTCCGCGGAGGAGGGAGCTTCGGCCAGGTTTGGGGCTTTGTGATGTAGTGGCTCCCGAGCAAGTCTGAGTGGATGGGTGGCTTCGCAGGGTCGAGGGGAAGGCGACGGTGGTGCTGGACGAGCGGGGGATGTCCTGGTGGCGCCGGATTGCTCGAGGCAGAGGCGGCGGCTGTGTTCGCCGGGGATGGAGAAGGGATCTTCCCGGGGGCGATTGGTTGCCATGGGGCTGTTCTGCGAGGTGCCTAGGGAGAGTATGATGCTGCGGAGGGGCTCGGGTGCCCTTAAATAGACGAGTCGAGGCGGTTCAGCGGCGGCAGTGGATAAGCTCGCCGGCGACCGTCGCTCTGTTGCAGCAGGTGGACGTGGCGGCGACGAGAGCTAGGGAACAAGCTTGCTGACGCGCTGGAGCAGTCCCAGGGGGCAGGTGGCGAGTGCAGGTGGCTTGGGCGGCGCCGACCGTGGCAGAAAGCCGCTGTGCTCGCCGGCGTGCCGCCAGGAGCGCTCTGACGGCGGCGCTGTGGATTCCCTGGCGCGGTTTGGTGCTTCCTCGAGTGCGGATAAGGCTGGGCGTGGCTCTGTGGGCGAGCTGGGGCCAGGGACGCGACGCGGCGGCCCGAGCGCACGCACGTGCAAAACGCGCGCTCTGGGCGCGTCCAGAGCACGCACGCAACGTGCTCGGCGTTATGCCACAGCATGCTGGTGAGATCCAAACTGCAGGGGGGTCAGCAGGGTGGGGGTACAGGTAATGACAAGGCTGCGAGACATGATGGATTAGCCGGGGGATCAAGTTCATAATATGAACCAGAAGCTAAGCCAAATATGGCCATGCACTCAGGGTGTTTGACAAAATGCCAGGGGCATCTAGAAAGCTCTTGGGGTGGCCAAACTTACCAGATGGATGTCTCCTTAGGTGAGTGAGAAGGTGGTGGGGTTAGTTTATCAAAGGCAAAAACTTGTTAGTGCAAGTTTTGCAAGATTTCAGTTCTGGACAGAAAATGCAGAGCACTGTTCCATGAACCAAAGCTATCCCAAGTGGCCCATTCTCCTGGACTTAAGGGTTTTGCAAGAGGGACTATCAACATGAGGAAGCTCAAAGGCTCTAGAGTAAAATAGACTAGGGTTGCAGTGCAAAGTGCCAAACTGGACCAGAATAGAAAAGAGGTTGATTCACTCAAAACTTCCTATCACAGGGTGCCGGCTTTCTTCTCACGGAGCCAGCCGTCGATCCACCGTGCACGCGGTTGGTACCGTGACCCGTGGAAGGTCGCTGGCGCCAGTGGCGCCGCGGTTCTCCTCCCCTATGCCACGAAGTTCACCCTCTGCGCCGTGTACAGCCACAAGGAAACCGTGCCCTACACCAACCGCACCCACCGGGTAATGTTCTCCCCAAAGATTGAGCGCGAGGTCGGCAACGAACGCTTAGAGGAGATCAAGAAGGAGCGCAGCAAAGACGTCCTTGGCCTGTCTGACCCGGACACCGTACGTGTCCGCCGCATCGCGGCTGATGTCATCCGCGGAATCCAGGAGGTCTTCCCCACCGGCGGCCTGGGCGACGACGAGGGGAAGGCAGCGGTACGGCCGCAGACGGGACATCTCGATGACCTTCAGTGGGAGGTTATTGTCATCAGAGATAAGCGCGCCAATGCGTTGAGCTTGGGCGGTGGCAAGATTGTTGTGTTCACAGGGCTGCTCAACTTTCTTGAGACGGATGCTGAGATTTCCGTCATTATTGCGCATGAGGTACTACGTTGTCTACTTGTCTTTGGTCGTTCTCAAGTGCATTCATTGACGCCTTGTTTCTAGGCCGCACACGTTGTTGCAAGGCATTGCATGGAGTTGACGAAATTAACTCCATCGATAGTCAACAAACTGCTGCCCTTCGAACGAAGGTATTCTAATTCACATTTTACATTTTACATATGTTTATTTAATTGTTATTTTCATTCTTAGTTGGAAAAAAACTAATTACATGTTCTTAGAAATCATTTTGTATCAACATTAATTTTTGAAACTTGCTGGCTGGCCATACATTGCAGGAAAGAGCTGGAGGCGGATCTCATTGGAATGATGCTACTAGCTGCTGCCGGTTTCAATCCACGTGTAGCCCCTAAGGTCTACGAGAAGTTGCAGGAGAGCACGGTGCTCGATGATTACATCGGTAATCATCCTTCGGGAAAGAAAAGGGCACGAGTTTTATCACAGGGCGATGCCATGAAGGAGGCATTGGAAATGTACTCCAAGCAAGTTTGTGCTGGGAAAGGCGCTGATCGACGTTTCCCTTATGGTGGCAGGGTCTCGGATACTCTTATGTCAGAGTAACTTTGTGAACAAAAGATTTGTATCATTCGGATAACTGATTGGCCAAGATGCTTGTGGTTGGTTAGCAGCAGCGTGTTGAGGCAGCAAAAGTGAAATAGGGCTTATGTACTAAGAAGTATGTGAGGGCTCTAAGAATTTTTTTTTGTTTTCTATGAATTACAAAAGATAAAACATCTGTAATTGACAAAGAGATCATTAAAAATAGAGGTGATCGAATACCTTTTTTAGAGAAAAGACGAGAGCCCGACTTTATAAATAAAACCACACGCTAGTCACAACGAAGAACCGACCACAAAGTTTAACCACAAGTACACGCGGCCAACCAGGCCCGTCGTTGGAGATGACCAAGGTGGGCGACCGCACAGGGACCCCAAAAATTTGGGGCCCCCAAATTACTAAGTATAAGTAGTCTTACCTACTAATAAACCAGTGACTGCTTCTGGTCGTACGTCATCAGTGTTTTTGCAGAAAAGTCCCTCTATTTTTTAGAATTGAACCGGCAGTCCTCCTAATATGTAAAAACGAACCGGTATGGCGAGGAAAAAAACAAGGCACGCCCCGTCTCGACCTCCAACGCGCCGCCACCTCCTTCTACTCTGCCGCACGCCGCCGGCCGCCTCCACCTCCAGCGCGCCGCCACCCCCTGCCACGATGCTGCGCACCGCCGGCCCCCGCCACTCGGCCATTCGCCGCCCCCACCGTTGCGGCTTTCCTCCGCCGGAGAGGCGGAGACACACGACGCCGACGCCGCACCATCCCCCAACTCCTCTCCCACTTTTGCTCTACCTCCACTGCTCTTCAGCCGGCCAACTCCCTACTGAGGGGGCCATGGAACTGGTCGGCTACGCCCTCGAGGTGCTCCCCAATCATCCGGTTGCCGGCTGCTGCTCTGGGCCTGCCTCCTCTCAGCTCCCGTCGCTGGAAATTGGTGGCACCACCAGCTCTCCTGTCTCAATGTCCTCAAGTACCAGGTGCTTGCTCCCAGATCTGCACTATATACCCAATTTTTTCTTGATTGTGCAGATTTGTAAAACTTTGTTGAGTATAATGATTATTAGGAAAGAAGAGATAGACTAGGATTTGTTCTGACTTGTCTTGTACTCCAAGTAGATCATTGTACTCCTATATATATGCCCACGAGGCTCAAGCAATACAACAACTATTCCACCAAACCTCTCTCTCCCTTCTAACATGGTATCTATCGCAAGTCGATCCTAAACCCTAGCCGCCACCGCTTCCGCACCCGCGCGCCGCCCCCGGGGCGGTCGGCCTCCATGACCGTCGCCGGGGGCCGCGCCGCCCGTACCTAGGGTTCGTCCGCCGGCCGTGTTGGCCGGCTGCCCTAGAGAGTCTTTTTCCCGAGCCATTGCTCCGGTTTTTTTGCTCTCTCGCCGGTCGTTTTGATCGGCGTTCTTTTTTGGTTTTCCGATCTAATCTTGATCGGTTTGCGTCGCCCACCGCCGCCGTCTACCCCGTGCGCCTCTACTACGACCCTGGCGCGACCAGCCGGCCTCTCCTCCGAACCGGCAACCACGCGCGCCGAGGCGGCCCGTCCGGGCCAGCCGTCGTCCACGCGTCGGTTCGCCCGTCGCCCTACGCCGGCCGTCACTGCCCTGCTCCGACCGGAACACCTGCATCACCCCGACCCGGCGGCCTCGCGCCATGCGACGGCCAATCATAGCCGTCGCTCGCGCGCCGGCCCGCCCATCGATCCACGTCACCCGCCTCCGCCGCGTCTGCACGGCGGCTCGGCGGTCTACCTCGCCGGCCTCGTCCTCGACTGCATCAGGCTCGTCGGCTGCCTCAACTCGGGCGCCGCTGCTCCGTTGGTCGCTCAGGCCTCGCTGCCCGGGCGCCGGCGCTGCTTTGGCAGCCCGGGTGCCGGCGCTGACGTCCCACGCCGTCCACCGTCGCCGGCCTCATCCAGGACTCCGCCGCCACCACGCCTCCATCGAGTGGCGTCCCCGACCTCGCGCGCGATCGGCTTGATCACCCGCTCGTCGCCGCGATCCGCCTCATCTACGCAGCACGACCAACCTGGCCCGTTGGTTGCGCGCGCCTCCGCAGGTCCCGTGAAGATTGTCCCGAGTTCAGCGCGCCCCTCCGCCGATCGAGCATAGGGCTGCCGTTGCGTCGCCCTATCAGGCCGCAGCGCCGCCGCCCCGTGGTTCTCCTTGTGACTGCATCGACTCGTGCTTCGCCGCTGCGTCGCCCCTTCGGGCCGTAGTGCCGCGATACGCGGTCCCCGCCGCCGCCCCGAGGCCGTCCCCGCGGTTGCACCGACTCGCGAACCGTCGTTGCATCGCCCCTTCGGGCCGCAGCGTCGCGGTCCGCGGTCCTCGCCGCCGCCCCGAGGTCTTCCGGCCGTCGCCCCGACCCGCCCGCCGCCGCTGCGTCGCCCCTTCGGGCCGTAGCGCCGCGGCCCGCGGTCCACTCCGCCGTCACCGCGCGTCGACTTCCCGTGTTATGCGCCGCGCCATCTCCCTTGGCGCGGGAACGTCACCGTCCACGCCGGTCTTCGTCACGCTGTCAGGGTTCTTCGCCTACTTCGAGCACCGCCGCCGCACTCCTAACCTGGCCGCCGCCGCCGCTCTTCTTTGGCCGTCGCCGCTACCTTCGAAGCCGCTGCCGTCGCCCGTCCACCCCCTTCGTCTTCGTGCAAGCACCAGCCCGTCGCCAGCGTCGCCGTCATCTACCCCGACCACTTCGTCTACTCCGACCATCGTTGGTGACATCGGCCCCGTGTCAATGGACGCCGCAATCGTCGTCGAGTTCTTCTCTGCTGGCCCCTCCGACTTCTCCGACATGGCGTACAACTCGTGCAGGTCCCTCGTCTACGCATGCCCAGTACTGGCAACACCGATGCGTGCCTTCATCCACGACGTGTCCCCGGGCCTGGCAAGCCTGGTCGACGCTTCGTCAACTTCGTCTTCGTCCGTCTACGCATGCCCGGTGCTGGCAACACCGGTGCATGCCTTCGTCTACGATGTGTCCCCGGGCTTGGCAAACCCGCCGCAATGCGTCGTCAACAACATCTTCTTCCCGGCGCACCACTACTTCGACACCACTACGCCCATGCTAACTCGGCGCCCCCTTGCGCCCGCGGCTCCACGGCGACTTCCTCGACACCGGCTACCCCGACTCGACATCGACCACGGCATTCTTCGCACGGCTACCTCGACCACGGCTCCACCACATACGTTCTCGGCTACATCGACTAATGGCACAAAGGGCTACCGCATGCTTGAGCAACCTTGTTGGTTTCCACTCCTGCCACGACTCCGCGATGCGTCGACCGTTCCGACTGTGGGGGGGGGTGTCCGTCGGCTTGCCTTCGGATTCTTCTCCAGTCTCACCGTCTGCGTCGCTACCGTTGTGACTGCGGGGGGATGTTGAGTATAATGTTTATTAGGAAAGAAGAGATAGACTAGGATTTGTTCTGGCTTGTCTTGTACTCCAAGTAGATCATTGTACTCCTATATATATGCCCACGAGGCTCAAGCAATACAACAACTATTCCACCAAACCTCTCTCTCCCTTCTAACATGGTATCTATCGCAAGTCGATCCTAAACCCTAGCCGCCACCGCTTCCGCACCCGCGCGCCGCCCCCGGGGCGGTCGGCCTCCATGACCGTCGCCGGGGGCCGCGCCGCCCGTACCTAGGGTTCGTCCGCCGGCCGTGTTGGCCGGCTGCCCTAGAGAGTCTTTTTCCCGAGCCATTGCTCCGGTTTTTTTGCTCTCTCGCCAGTCGTTTTGATCGGCATTTTTTTTTTGGTTTTCCGATCTAATCTTGATCGGTTTGCGTCGCCCACCGCCGCCGTCTACCCCGTGCACCTCTACTCCGACCCTGGCGCGACCAGCCGGCCTCTCCTCCGAACCGGCAACCACGCGCGCCGAGGCGGCCCGTCCGGGCCAGCCGTCGTCCACGCGTCGGTTCGCCCGTCGCCCTACGCCGGCCGTCACCGCCCTGCTCCGACCGGAACACCTGTATCACCCCGACCCGGCGGCCTCGCGCCATGCGACGGCCAATCATAGCCGTCGCTCGCGCGCCGGCCCGCCCATCGATCCACGTCACCCGCCTCCGCCGCGTCTGCACGGCGGCTCGGCGGTCTACCTCGCCGGCCTCGTCCTCGACTGCATCAGGCTCGTCGGCTGCCTCAACTCGGGCGCCGCTGCTCCGTTGGTCGCTCGGGCCTCGCTGCCCGGGCGCCGGCGCTGCTTTGGCAGCCCGGGTGCTGGCGCTGACGTCCCACGCCGTCCACCGTCGCCGGCCACATCCAGGACTCCGCCGCCACCACGCCTCCATCGAGCGGCGTCCCCGACCTCGCGCGCGATCGGCTTGATCACCCGCTCGTCGCCGCGATCCTCCTCATCTACGCAGCACGACCAACCTGGCCCGTTGGTTGCGCGCGCCTCCGCAGGTCCCGTGAAGATTGTCCCGAGTTCAGCGCGCCCCTCCGCCGATCGAGCATAGGGCTGCCGTTGCGTCGCCCTATCAGGCCGTAGCGCCGCCGCCCCGTGGTTCTCCTTGTGGCTGCATCGACTCGTGCTTCGCCGCTGCGTCGCCCCTTCGGGCCGTAGCGCCGCGATACGCGGTCCCCGCCGCCGCCCCGAGGCCGTCCCCGCGGTTGCACCGACTCGCGAACCGTCGTTGCATCGCCCCTTCGGGCCGCAGCGTCGCGGTCCGCGGTCCCCGCCGCCGCCCCGAGGTCTTCCGGGACCCGCCCGCCGCCGCTGCGTCGCCCCTTCGGGCCGTAGCGCCGCGGCCCGCGGTCCACTCCGCCGTCACCGCGCGTCGACTTCCCGTGTTATGCGCCGCGCCATCTCCCTTGGCGCGGGAACGTCACCGTCCACACCGGTCTTCGTCACGCTGTCAGGGTTCTTCGCCTACTTCGAGCACCGCCGCCGCACTCCTAACCTGGCCGCCGCCGCCGCTCTTCTTTGGCCGTCGCCGCTACCTTCGTAGCCGCCGCCGTCGCCCGTCCACCCCCTTCGTCTTCGTGCAAGCACCAGCCCGTCGCCAGCGTCGCCGTCATCTACCCCGACCACTTCGTCTACTCCGACCATCGTTGGTGACATCGGCCCTGTGTCGATGGACGCCGCAATCGTCGTCGAGTTCTTCTCTGCTAGCCCCTCCGACTTCTCCGACATGGCGTACAACTCGTGCAGGTCCCTCGTCTACGCATGCCCGGTACTGGCAACACCGATGCGTGCCTTCATCCACGACGTGTCCCCGGGCCTGGCAAGCCTGGTCGACGCTTCGTCAACTTCGTCTTCGTCCATCTACGCATGCCCGGTGCTGGCAACACCGGTGCATGCCTTCGTCTACGATGTGTCCCCGGGCTTGGCAAACCCGCCGCAATGCGTCGTCAACAACATCTTCTTCCCGGCGCACCACTACTTCGACACCACTGCGCCCATGCTAACTCGGCGCCCCCTTGCGCCCGCGGCTCCACGGCGACTTCCTCGACACCGGCTACCCCAACTCGACATCGACCACGGCATTCTTCGCACGGCTACCTCGACCACGGCTCCACCACATACGTTCTCGGCTACATCGACTAACGGCACAAAGGGCTACCGCATGCTTGAGCAACCTTGTTGGTTTCCACTCCAGCCACGACTCCGCGATGCGTCGACCGTTCCGACTGTGGGGGGGGGGGGGGGGG
>LR738712.1:883459084-883470575 GCA_902687465.1 Secale cereale | reverse complement strand
GGGGGGTTAGAGTCTAACCAGCTCTCAGTCATAGAAAGCGTGCAGGCACGCTTCGCACATAGATGTGCTGGACCGTTTGCTGATCTCATTATATGTTGAACAGTAAAAGAAATAAAGCTAAAAGCTAGCTCTCCTATTTCATCTAGGATAGGTGCTATCATCGAGCGGTCAGTGTAGCGAGAGTTCCAGAGGTTTACTGCCTCCAGACAGTCGGTCCCCATGATCACATGCGTGTATCCTCGATGTGTCGCAAGTAATACTCCTTCCTTGAGCGCTAGAGCCTCTACAATTAAAGGATCTGTCACCTCGGGGATCGGCTTGCACCATGCACACTTGAAGCCCGATGTCGAACGAGCGATGCCACCCGCCCCTGCATTGCCATCATCAAGATGAGTGGCTGCATCAGTGTTGATTTTCATGTATCCATCGTCGGGAGGTCGCCAACCAAAACCGGGCAGCATGGAGACTTGCCGCTTCGGTAACTCAAGTAGAGCAAGATCCTCGCGGATCCGTCTCACTGAAAAGACAGGATCTATGCCATCCCGGCCGTGTGTAAGTCGATTTCGGGATGTCCAGATTGCCCACATAACCGTAACAAGGATCGCTCGTTCCTTATCCGAAAAGCGTTGATCACATAAAATATCCTTGGTCCACGTATGGGGATGAAGCCTTGGCAGGTTGATGTCGAAGAGCAGCCGGGTTTCCTCCCAAAACCGGCGGGCATGTGAGCAATGCATAAGTGCATGCTCTAGATCTTCATCCCTTGCCAAACAAACCTTGCAGATGCTAACCTGCTTCAGATGGCGACGTTTGAGGGTGCACTCGTCCGGTAAGATCCCTCTCATCACACGCCACCAAAACACCTTCACTTTAGGGACTACTTTGAGTTTCCAGATGGCATTCCACATATGTTGTTGATCCACTGAAGTGTCGGTACCCTGCCCCTCATCTAGAGCCTGACGCTCTTTTTGATTCTCGAGAGCACGATACGCCGATTTAAAAGAGTAAATACCCGATTTCTCAAAGGCCCATGCATAGATATCTTCGCCCCGCCATACCGCAATGGAATGTTCAGTATGGCTGCAGCATCCGGCGCGATGAAGATCTCCTGAATTAGCTCCAGCCTCCATGTCCAGTTCGATGGATCAATCAGTTGGTTCACGGTTTGCACCATGGTATTAGCTGGACGTAGCATAGGAGACATCTTGATAGTCGAAGGAATCCATTTGTCCTCCCATATTGATATGGACGATCCGTCGCCCACTCGCTTCACCAGACCAGCCTGCAGTGCTTCACGGCCCGCCACTATTGCTCTCCAAGTGGCAGATGAGGATTTGGGGACTGAAGCGTGTAGGAAATCTGTGTCCGGGAAATATCGCCCTTTCATCACCTTGGCTCATAGGGAGTTAGGGTTCGTCATAAAGCGCCACCCATGCTTCCCTAGTAAGGCCAGGTTAAACATTTGAAGATCGGGGAAACCCATTCCGCCCTTACATTTGGGTGTGGCCAGCTCATCCCAGGCGATCCAGTGAAGGGATCTTTTGTCTAGGGAGCTCCCCCACCAGTATTTCGCCATGCTGGAATTTAGTCCTTTGCACACCTTCTTTGTTAAAAAAAAGCAGCTCATGCTGTAAGTAGGAATCGCCTGGACAATGGACTTGATGAGTGCTTCCCGGCCGGCGCACGCAAATAGACGTTCGGACCAGCCTTGCATTTTTCCTCTTGCTCGATCGCCCAAGTGTTCAAACGTTCCACTAGTAATCTTGCGAACGGCTATAGGTAGGCCAAGGTATCGCTCTGAAAACGTTTCGACTTGGACACCCAATAGTTGCTTCAAAGTTTGCCTGAGGTCTGTGGGGGTGTTCGGACTGAAATAGATTGCGCTTTTACTTCTGTTTACACTCTGTCCGGAGGCATCGCCATAGATCTCAAGAATCTGATTAAGCCTTGTGGTACTTCCCCTATTCGCCTTGATGAAGATAAGGCTATCATCAGCTAACAATAGATGACTCACCCATGGGGCTCTGAAGTTTACTCGTATGCCTCTGTCAACATAGTTGCCATAGTTCTTCAAGAGGGATGAGAAACCCTCGGCACAAAGGAGGAACAAGTAGGGTGATATTGGGCACCCTTGCCGAAGCCCTCTGGATGGTGAAAAATAAGGTAGCAGTTCTCCATTCACCCGGACTGCAAAGCGAACTGAAGTGACACATTTCATGATCAATCTCACCAGATTGACCGCGAAACCAAGTTTCAAAAGGATTAGCTCCAAGAAATGCCATTCCACCCTGTCATAGGCTTTCATCATGTCAAGTTTGACTGCACAGGTGAAATTTTTCCCATTCTTTCTTCTCTTCATCGTATGAACACTTTCAAATGCAACTAGGATGTTGTCGGTGATCAAATGGCCAGGGACGAAAGCACTTTGTTCTTCACTAATTATATCATCCATGCACTGACGCAATCGGTTGGCGATCACCTTGACGGCCACTTTGTATAAAACGGGGCAGAGTGCAATAGGACGAAATTGTGAAATATTTTGGGGGTGACGTACCTTTAGGATCAAGGTGATTGATGTATCATTTATGCCCGTAGGTAGTTCACCACCGTTGAGAAAATCCAGCACTACCTTGGTTACATCTTCTCCCAGTAGCTCCCAGTGGCGCTGGAAAAAAACCGCCGTGAAACCGTCGACTCCCGGCGCCTTGGATGGGGCCATTTGGGATAGAGCACGGCGAACATCGGGCGGCTCGAACGGTTTACATAGGAGGTCATTCATAGCCGGTGTAACCCGGGAGGAACATGTGATAACAACGCATTAGCATCATGGACGCCTTGCGACGACTATAGAGCCTGATAAAAGGCTAAAATTTCCTCTTTCACTTCTGTATCCATAGCACAAGCAGAGCCATCTGCTCTCGTGAGAGAAACTATTCTGTTAGTACGGCCACCTCGCTTGAAGCATCGGCAACGACATCGCTCGCCGCCCGCGCCATCTTTTGCAGAGAAAGTGCACGTCTAGAGGTGGAAGAAAAGGGCTGTGGAGTGGTGCGGCCCGGGGGACCATGAGAAAGGAAGATATAATGTACGGGAAAAGGGTGGTTCATGCAGACACACCAAAACATGCGTCTCGCGCGAAACAATTTTGCGTGGTGGACGTGTGAAGCCAGCCTGCCGGCCGAAGTTTTGGTCAGTCAACTCGGATTCAATCGTTTACTATGAAGATGCAAGAAACATCGAAAACAAAAATGAACGAAAGTGGTGTTGTATGCCTGCTGGAAATTTACATGACAAAGACAAGTTAAAATTTCCCCTAAAAAAAGATTGTCCAACCACTAATGCAATACGCTTTCATTCACAATTCCATTGCGACGTGCAAACGCACTCAAGAAAAGGTGCCATGGTTGATTGATTGATTGATTGGTTAATTAGTGGGATTTCTGGTGCCTCGAATTCAACTAGTAGATAGGTAGGGTTTTAGTCCTCGCAGGAGCTGCATTTGGACAGATGACGGCGCTTCTTCTTCAAGTTAGTCTTCCCGAGAATCGAATCCTCCTCAAGTTCGTTTGTTCGGACAAATTAGACGGAGCTCCAGCGTAAATTCCTGCCCGCTTCTCGGGGCGGCGAGTTTAGGGTTTCTCGTATTGCGTACGGAACGGCGATATTTGATGTCAGGTTTTTCAGATCTATTCAAGCATTCAACGGCGATGATTGTGGCTCCAGGGCGCTGGTCCTTAGGGGTACGTGCATGAATACTTCTCGGCTGTTATCGATAAGGTCAGACCGGCTCCGGTATCGAAGCAGCGACAACTACTTGTTCTGGCGGCGGCAATGATCGTTCGTTGGTCCGATGACCTCTATGTAATTTCTGTTGTGTTTGAGGTGTTCTGTACCTCTGGTGAATCTTTATAATAGATTTTATCCTTTTCGCAAAAAAATGAAAAAATGTGAGAAATTATTTAGGTAGAAGTTGGGTCTAGTATGACGGACAACGCAGTGCATCTTTTTTTTTGTTATAAAAACTTTGTTGTCGGCTTGATGGTGATCGTCTTCTACACACCATCGAACAGACCGCAGACCTGCATCTATCCGGGTCTACTTCGTATATCGTACTCAAACGATAGGTGAATCCGGGTCTACTCCGTACGTACCGTTAACCTCCGTATCCACTGATAGATTGATCGAACTTCAAAGTTCAAACGCCGCCGCCGCACTGCTACTGTGCAGATAATCGCCGACATGAACTGCCTGAGGAACTCCCGGTCCGTCTTCTGCCGGCTCATGATCCTCCGCCATTACTGCAACCCCACGAAGCCCTCCGCGGCTCCTCGATCGTGTTCCGGTGTCCTGGACTCCATCCGAGGGATCTTCTTCCGCCCCGTCAAGCCTGCAGCCTACTGTCCAACCCGGGCGCCGGCACTACCGGTTGCCTTCTCACGGAGCCAGCCGTCGATCTACCGTGCACGCGGTTGGTACCGTGACCCGTGGAAGGTCGCTGGCGCCAGTGGCGCGGCGGTTTTCCTCCCCTATGCCACGGTGTTCACCGCCTGCGCCGCGGTCAGCCACAAGGAGACCGTGCCCTACACCAACCGCACCCACCGGGTAATGTTCTCCCCAAAGCTTGAGCGCGAGCTGGGCGACGAAGATTTCGAGGAGCTCAAGAAAGAGCGCAGCAAAGACATCCTTGGCCCGTCTGATCCCAACACCGTCCGTGTCCGCCATATTGCATCCGATATCATCCGCGGAATCCAAGAGTTCTTCCCCACCGATGGCCTGGGCGGCGACGACGACGATGCTAAGCAGGCGAAGGCTGTGGTACGGCCGCAGGCGGAGCATCTCCGTGACCTTCAGTGGGAGGTGATTGTCATCCGAGATAAGAGTGAGAGTGCGTGGAGCTTGTGCGGTGGCAAGATAGTTGTGTTCACTGCACTGCTCAACTCTCTGGAGACCGACGCTGAGATTGCCGCCATTATTGCGCATGAGGTAGGTTTTCCTTTATTGCGCTCTGTACTTGTCTTGGCTCCTTTTCAAGTACATTCACTGAGACTACCCAAGGTGGGAGTACTTCATCAGTAAAATAAGGTCCAATTCAACAAATTTGCTTATGTGGCAATGGCTTAATGAGGAGAGAGATGAATTGAGTAATATAGCTACTTTCTCATAATATGAGTAACATCACATATATCAAGATAAAATGAGTCTACAAACTAATAAATGAAGTGTTGCATGACATCACACATATGTTAATCCCCACTATGAAGGTACTAACATAGACAGGTAACATATACATGTTACTAGTTGAAGTTACTCCCCACCGCTGACGGCTTCCTTCACTGACGCCATACTTTTAGGCTGCACACGTTGTTGCAAGACATTTAATGGAGTTGACGATCTTAATTCCGCCGATCCTCCGTGAACTGCTGCCCTTCTCACGAAGGTATGTAAATTATTCACTTCTTACATTTTACATGGGTCAATTTAATTATCACCTACATTCTTATTTGAGAAAAAAGCAATTAAATTTTCTTAAACAATGTTTTGTAAGGACAATGAAACTTGTTGGGTCATCAAATCTTTGTTGTTCCATGGATCTTTGAGGCTATATGTATAATCTATTGTGTGTTTTTACCTATAGTATATCCATTGTAGGACCGAGTTGGAGGCAGATCTCATTGGAATAATGATAATGGCTGCTGCCGGTTTTGATCCACGCGTAGCACCTGAGGCCCACCGGAAGTTAGGGGAGGGCACGGTGCTGGATGATTACATCAGCAGTCATCCTTCGGGAAAGAAAAGGTCACACGTTTTATCAGAGGGCGATGCCATGAAGGAGGCGTTGGAATTGTACTACAAGCAAGTTTGCGCCGGGAAAGGTGCCGATCGACGTTTCCCTTATGGAGGCATAATCTCAGACACTCTTATGTCAGAGTAACTTTGTGAACAAAAGATTTGTACCATTCGAACAACTGATTGGCCAAGATGCTTGTGGTTGGTTGGCAGCATCATCTTGTTGTAGCGAAAGTGAAAACTGCTTATGTGCTAAATGTACGTGAGGGCTCTAAGAAAAATATTTTTTCTCTATATAAATTACAAAAGATAAAACACCTGGCCGTTGACCAGGAGATCGATATCAATAGAGGTGAGCTAATATTATAACCCAATCTTCTTACAGCCATAGTACTACGGCGATTTTTCATCCAACTTTCACATCAGATGCATGCTTTTTGCTAGCCGGGGTCTCTTAGCGCTGATTGTATGTGATGTTCTCTAAGCTGCTAGGACCGGGGATGTGTTTATTTAAGGGATACTATTCTTTTTGCCTGAAATCAGTTCCCGACCTGGCAGATCAGTATGAATGTGCTGCCATGAGCTACTCAAGGAAATAGCTGGGTCTTCTATGTTCATAGCCTGGGTAATTTGATGTGTACTTGCTACTTGAGTAGAAGTATTTTCAGATTGGGTTAATGGAGAATGGAGATCACACAGAAGATTGGTTGGATTTGAAGCATTGAGTGGACTCCCTTGTACTTGATGTTGTACCGCTAACTGCTGGCTGGTTGGTGATAACTGTAAATTCATATTTGGCCTATCTCCTTTCTGTTTGTACAATTCATGTAACGCTCTATAATTTTCTGTGGGAGTATATGGCTGAATGTCCATACCCTTATAATGTAAGTCTCCCTGCAGATTTTTCTCTGGCCCTTCTTGTAGAGCTGTCATGCATTGTCTATCTTCCATGTTAATTCTTTGCAGATACATGTTTGGAGGCGTTGCTGTAATGTGCAGGTGTTCTGGCCAATGTTCTACCTCTACGATTTGTTTGGCCAACGTCAGTTCGTCCGGGTGGATGAAAAGTGCCTTGTTCCATTCCGAGCTGCTGAATCATGGATCCTGGGAGCATCTATTTTTCTATAATACTGAACTAGCGTGGAGACTATTAGCCATGGAACTGGAAGGGCGATTGCTTGCCTCCTGACGGGAACGCCATTCAAGGGTAAATACAAGAAGGCGAGTGATTGCCGATTTTTTTTCAAAACTATGACTTAATTTGTAGCAATTTCGGAAACTATAGCACCGAATGCAAAAAAAATCAAAACTATCACCCTGTTGGCCACGCGTTGGCCGAAAAGTGTGTTTTCGGCCAGGGTTAGACCGAAGTGGGCTTTTAGGCCTTGCATTGGCCGAAAAGGGGCTTACCTGGGCCGAAAAGACCTCTTTGGTCAGCGGTAGGCCGAAAAGTACTTTTTGGTCATCTGTAGGCCGAAAAGACCTTTTCGGCCAACACTATGCCGAAAAGTCCCTAGGGCCCACCTTTTCATGTTAACGAATGGCCAAAGCTGCATGGCTGCCCTCTTCGGCTTATGTTAGGCCGAAAAGTAATTTTTTTTAGTTTTGGCTCATAAATATTGTGCAACAATTGCCCGTCTTAGACATTGCAAATATATAGTTTCGCGCAACCCTTTACCTCATTATTTTCCCGCCAACTCCTTCCCACGAGGATGATGCTTCGTTGGTGGTGGAGTGTGAAACACTGTCTGAGAGAAGGCATACGTGTTTGCATCTTGGTCATCATCCTTGCCGTCGCCCTCAAAGAACGAAGCACCACCACTAAGCATCGGCGACTGCACTGAATGTCGTTTAGGTCATATTGGTGTAAAGCGCATTAAGAAACTCCATAGTGATGGACTTTTGGAATCACTTGATTATGAAACACTTGGAGCTTGCGAACCATGCCTCATGGGCAAGATGACTAAAACTCCGTTCTCCGGAACAATGGAGCGAGCAACAAATTTGTTGGAAATCATACATACTGATGTATGTGGACCGATGAGTGTTGAAGCTCGTGGTGGGTATCATTATTTTCTGACCTTCACTGATGATTTGAGCAGATATGGGTATATCTACACGATGAAACACAAGTCTGAAACATTTGAAAAGTTCAAAGAATTTCAGAGTGAAGTAGAGAATCAACGTAACAAGAAAATAAAGTTTCTACGATCTGATCGTGGAGGAGAATATTTGAGTTATGATTTTGGACTTCATTTTAAACAATGTGGAATAGTTTCACAACCCACGCCACCCGGAACACCACAGCGTAATGGTGTGTCCGATCGTCGTAATCGTACTTTATTAGATATGGTGCGGTCTATGATGTCTCTTACCGATTTACCTGTTGGAAATATGCCCTAGAGGCAATAATAAATTGGTTATTATTATATTTCCTTGTTCATGATAATTGTTTAGTATCCATGCTAGAATTGTATTGATAGGAAACTCAGATACATGTGTGGATACATAGACAAACACCATGTCCCTAGTAAGCCTCTAGTTGACTAGCTCGTTGATCAACAGATGGTCACGGTTTCCTGACCATGGACATTGGATGTCATTGATAACGGGATCACATCATTAGGAGAATGATGTGATGGACAAGACCCAATCCCAAGCCTAGCACAAGATCGTGTAGTTCGTATGCTAAAGCTTTTCCAAATGTCAAGTATCTTTTCCTTAGACCATGATATTGTGCAACTCCCGGATACCGTAGGAATGCTTTGGGTGTACCAAACGTCACAACGTAACTGGGTGGCTATAAAGGTGCACTGTAGGTATCTTCGAAAGTGTCTGTTGGGTTGGCACGAATCGAGACTGGGATTTGTCACTCCGTGTGACGGAGAGGTATCTCTGGGCCCACTCAGTAGGATATCATCATAGTGTGCACAATGTGATCAAGGAGTTGATCACGGGATGATGTGTTACGGAACGAGTAATGAGACTTGCCGGTAACGAGATTGAGCAAGGTATCGGTATACCGACGATCGAATCTCGGGCAAGTGCTTTACCGATAGACAAAGGGAATTGTATACGGGATTGATTGAATCCTTGACATCGTGGTTCATCCGATGAGATCATCGTGGAACACGTGGGAGCCGACATGGGTATCCAGATCCCGCTGTTGGTTATTGGCCAGAGAGTTGTCTCGGTCATGTCTGCATGGTTCCCGAACCCGTAGGGTCTACACACTTAAGGTTCAATGACGCTAGGGTTATAGGGAATAGATATGCGTGGTTACCGAATATTGTTCGGAGTCCCGGATGAGATCCCGGACATCACGAGGAGTTCCGGAATGGTCCGGAGGTAAAGGTTCATATATGGGAAGTCCCGTTTTGGTCACCGGAAAAGTTTCGGGCGCTATCGCTAGCGTACCGGGACCACCGGGAGGGTCCCGGGGGTCCACCGGGTGGGGCCACCGTTCCTAGAGGGCTGTGTGGGCCAAGTGTGGGAGGGGACCAGCCCCAGGTGGGCTGGTGCGCCCCCCACCAGGGCCCAATATAATGCCCAGGATGGGACTATACCTCCTACGTGTCGAGGCACGACTTAAAGGAATAAGCCCATTCTGGAATGATCTCAAGTTTGGTATCTTTGCACATCTCATGTAAAAATTGGGATGAAATTGTAAAAGAGATAGTTGGCTTACACTCGCCACTTCACACAATACATTATATAACCAATCATCATCCAAATAACATCACAACCCGACTACGGGTGAAGATCCAAATGAAAGATACCAAATACATAAAGCCACAGGTTCGAATCGCCCCTAATAGAAACCACTACTGATCATCGGGATAGTGCACGTAGTAACGGCTACGTTCTTCATCGTACTCCCAGAACAGCTCTGTGTCGTCACCTGAGTGGTTCACCATTGTACCTGCATCTGGTGTGGTGTAGAAACTGTGAGCCACGGAGGGCTTAACAATCCCGTTCCCGGGTAGCAGAACTATCTAAGCCTTGGGTGTGGAACAAGGCTGAAGAAGAATAAAAGGTTGCAGCTGCATTAGCACTAACTTACGTGTTTAGAGCGAGAAGAGAAAAGCCACGAGCGCCAAAGTGATCACGAAGTGATCCTATCTAAACACGTCAAACATAACCCCACCGTGTTCACTTCCTGAACCCCTTTCGGAAAATGACCGTCACGGTTACTCACGCTCGTAGTGTGTTCTGAACATGGTGTCAAGTTTTCTACAACCGTATATTAACAAATTCCCATCTGCCACATAACCGCGGGCACGGCTTTCGAAAGTTCAAAACCCTGCAGGGGTGTTCCAACTTGGCCCATTACAAGCCCACGATCCGCGGAGTCGCAACTCGAAGGTGGGAAGGCCCGAGTATTCTCGGAATCCCGTGCTCAAGATATACCGACATAGGTAAAACTAATCCAGCAAGACCTCCCGGCGTGCCGACACCCTGACAGTAGCCGCGCGTATCTAGTTGCAGACCACGACCGGATGAGTCATCCTACAGGTGAATACCAAATACCTCGGGTTTCCCCAAGGCAGCCCCGCAGTCTGCTCAGTTCGGACCAACACTTATGTGGAGCACTGGCCCGGGGGTTGTTGATTAATAAAAAGGGATAGCTAGTCCCTATGCAAGTTTTTAGTTATTAGGCAAATGGAGTACCAATGTTAGGCCTTGCTGGAAATGGTTTAGCGCTAAGCGGGTTATCGAGGGGGTCCCATAACCCCAACCGTGTGAGGAACGCAAAATCAAGGAACATAACACCGGTTTATACAGTTCCTAGGGCGGCATGAGTGCAACAAATCACCAAGCAAGAGGCTTAGCCTTCCACCCATTACCAATATATAGATGATTTAGTTAAGAATTTATATAGTGTGATATCCCAGCAAAACTTCAACATGAAGCAAGAATCTTCAAATCTTCTCCTGCAACTAGCAATGCTATAAGAGGGGCTGAGCGAAGCCTACTGTCAGGACCGGGATTTCGGGATGCAATTTTCCCAAAGGCGGACCTTGTGCTCACCAGCCCCAGGATTACTGTTAGCTGATGAGGCACCTCTTGATACAGAAAATTCCAAGCAAGGGCACAAATATGTAGTACAAGACCATTCTGGTCTATAAGTACAACACGGGGTTTTCTGGCAGATGATGGCGGAAGCGGTTGAAGTACGTCGGCGCTTGTGGGACTCCATTTCCCATGGGAACAGCTGACCGGGATAACTCCTATCTTTGCGGGGCTGCTATCCCAATAGAGTAGGCTCTGGGGCAGCGTCACGTCGTTCCTTCCCACGCAATGAAATCTGGCCAAGACAATAGCCAGGGACAAGCCGGTGAGTACTTTGAATGTACTCGCAAACATTATGAACATAGGTGAGACATAAACATGCTCACGGATGATTTAGGATCACTTTGATAATAATGATGCGACCGGATATAACTTCAAGCATGACGTTCAAGTAAAAGGACATATGCAATCAGAAAGTAGTAATGAAATAAATAACAGGCGTGCCACAGTCGGGCGTCTGAGCGACACCATAGAAAGGGCTTATAAGGAAAGAAAATAAAGGACAAGAATGCCACAGTTGGACGTCTGAGCGACATCACAGAAAGGGCTTATAAATAAAGAGAATTGCCACAGTCGGACGTCTGAGCGACATCACGGAAAGGGCTTATAAATAAAGAGAAGTGCCACAGTC
>LR738712.1:883439014-883459015 GCA_902687465.1 Secale cereale | reverse complement strand
ACAGAAAGGGCTTATAAATAAAGAGAAATGCCACAGTCGGACGTCTGAGCGACATCAGAGAAAGGGCTTATAAATAAAGAGAAATACCACAGTCGGACGTCTGAGCGACATCACAGAAAGGGCTTATAAATAAAGAGAAATGCCACAGTCGGACGTCTGAGCGACATCACAGAAAGGGCTTATAAATAAAGGGAAATAACAGGGAATATCCGGGAGGTAGAACCGTCCTGCGGATACTCGCTGTTTCAAGTAATATGAATGGTTAGTCCACAATAGAGATAAATCACAATCATTACCTGCCACAGGTCATAAATAAAGTTCTGGCTTAAATGTTTCTCCTCCGAAGACCGACACTAAGACCGACATCTGACCCATCCCAGACTGTAGTCCTTAACCATGGCTATTCGAATAGGCTCTTTATATCTCTGCAGAGGGTGTACTCTTTACCCACGGATGACAGATTTTCTATAGCCCTTCCGGACTAATTCCGTCTACGGTCTTTTAATTTGAAGACACACCTGACTGCATGATACGTCCAAAACGTATCTATAATTTTTGCTAGCTCCATGCCTCTTTTGGGTGATATTGCTATGATATTTATACACTTCCATACACTTTTGATCATATTTGGACTAACCTATTAACTCAGTGCACCCCAGTGCCAGTTTCTGTTTTCTGCTGTTTTTGTATTTCAGGTTTTCCCGTCACGTAAACTGCCAGAAAAATCCCGGAAAATTTATATAAAAAATCAGCGTTCCAGAAGCTTCCCGGCAGCCAAAGTAGAGCCGGAGGGGGGCCACCAGGGCTCCAGGCGCCCTGGTGGCGCGGCCCCCCTCCTGGCCGCGCCGGGGGGCGCCTGGCCCCCCCAGGCCTCCGCTGATGCCCCCCTTTGGCATATATTTATATCGTGTCCCGAAACCCTCGAGAGGGGAACCCTTTTTTGCGATCTCATCTCTGTTCCGCTGCCGCCGCGCTTTCAAGATTGGGAGCACCAGGAGAACTCTTCCCGCCACCCTGCCGGAGGGAAGGATCACCACCGGGAGCCTCTCCACCACCATGGACGCCTCCCGGATGAGTTGTGAGTAGTCTCCCTTGGACAATGGGTCCATGACCAGTAGCTATGTGATGTTCTCCTCCCATTCTTGTGCTTCACTAATTAGAGCTCGTGAGCTGCCCTACATGATCGAGGCACATATGTAATCCTTATGCTGTTGCTATGTTGAGTTTGCTGGGATCCGATGGATTGTGAGATTATGTTCAGATTGTGTTTGAGTAATATATTTGATTCACCTCTTTTATATTTATGTTCGTAAGTAATTCTTGCATGTTCTCCGTTGCTATTTATTGCTTTGGCCAAGTAGTAGGTAGTGACTCCAAGAGGGAACGTTATGCTTGATTGTGGGTTCATGCCCCTCGATGACTAGCTTGAGTGACAGAAACATGAGTCTAGGGGATGTGCTGTTGCCACAAGGGGAAAACAACGGTGCTTGTGCCCGCGGGTGCAAGGATTGTTGACTTTACGCAAAGTTCTTTTAATGCAGTTGTCTGTTGCTTTGAGTTTACACTATGGGTGGGACTCGCAACTTAATACCAGCGAGATGTTCTGGATAGATATCTCAAGGTGGATGATTAGTAGTAGATGCAGATGGATTTCGGTCTACTTGCCTTGGTGTACCGCCCATGCTTTGAACCTCTACCTTTCTCGCAACATAGTTAGCATTGGTTTGCGCACATAATTCTGTCAATTGCCCAGCTGTAATTCGTTTACCTCACATAGCTGTTTTATCGTCTTTTGGGAGAGAGACATCACTAGTGAACATCATGGGACCCCGGTCCATATTACCATCACTGATCACATCCGCTATTTACTTTCCGCTTTTACTTATTATTTGCAGCAATACCTATCACTATTATCTCTTGCGTTTGATCCTTTGTAAACGACAAGGCCGGAGGGATTGACAACCTCTCTGTACTCGTTGGGAGCAAAGTTGTTTGTATCTGTGTGCAGGTCCACGTTGATTGCTAATATCTGGCGCCGTTAGCAGTTGACACCTTCTTGTTGAAACTGGGAGTCTCAGGGGAAATCGATCCTTGGTATCTTTGCCAAGGGAAAACTTCCGCTACACTGCATCTGAAACCTTCCACTTGGGGTAACCAACGAGGGGCGAGAAGCCATCAAGCAAAGTTTTCTGGCGCCGTTGCCGGGGACTCCACTCTTCAAGATAGGGGAGTTGCACGCTATCTTTTACCTTTGCTTTTAGTCTTGTTAGTTTACCTTTCAGTTTTGCTTTAGTATCTTTTATCGAAAATCACAAAAATAGTGGTCTTGCTTGCTTGCTACTATGGGTTCCACCGAGAACACCAAGTTGTGTGACTTCACTAGTCACAATAACGATGACTTTATCTGCACACCTATCACTACACCTGCCACTTCAGCACCTTCGTATGAAATTAAACCCGCTTTACTGAACTTAGTCATGAAAGATCAATTCTCCGGTGCTGGAGATGACGCTGCTTTACACTTAAACAATTTTGTTGAACTTTGTGATATGCAAAAGTACCAAGAAATAGATGGTAATATTGTTAAGCTTAAGCTTTTTCCTTTCTCCTTGAGAGGAGGAGCTAAAATTTGGTTTCAATCTTTGCCTAGAAATAGCATAGATTCATGGGACAAGTGCAAAGATGCTTTTATTGGAAAATACTATCCACCTGCTAAAATTACCCAACTAAGGAGTAACATAATGAATTTTAAACAATTGGATAATGAACACGTTGCCCAAGCTTGGGAACGTATGAAATCTCTTATGAAGAACTGCCCTACTCATGGTTTGACTACTTGGATGGTTATCCAAACTTTTTATGCAGGCTTGAACTTTACCTCGCGGAACTTGTTAGATTCGGCCGCGGGAGGAACCTTTATGTCAACTACACTTGGTGCTGCCACGAAGCTTCTCGATGAGATGATGACCAACTATTCCCAATGGCACACCGAACGCGCTCCAACAGGTAGGAAGGTAAACTCTATCGAGGAGATTTCCTCCCTAAATGAAAAAGTTGACTTGATCATGTCTCTACTTTCGAAGCAATCTTCTGTTGATCCTCGTGATGTTCCTTTAAATTCTTTGATTGATCAAGAACAAGTAGATGTGAACTTTATCTCTAGAAACAATTTTAATAACAATGCTTATAGGAGTAATTTTGGTAGCAATCCTAGACCGTTCCCCTCTAATTCTTATGGGAACAACAATGCTTATCCTAGCACCAAGAACTCCACTACTGAACTAGAGATTATGCTTAAAGATTTCATCACTACACAAAAAGCCTTTAATAAGAGTGTAGAAGAAAAACTAGCCAAACTAGATAATCTCTCTTCGAAGGTAGACAATTTAGCCCATGAGGTAGAATTGCTTAAAATTAGAACTTCTCCTCTTGAGGAGAGGAAGGTCACTCCTATGAATGCTATTCAAGTGCAAATTAATGAAAAAATTAGGATGTTGGCTAAACTTAAAGAGAGATGGGCTAGAGAAAGGGAGGAAGAAGATAGAATTAAGAGCCTTCCTACCCACCACACTGTTGCTACTATCCAAGTTGTTGAGGATATCCAAACTCTTAGCACCCAATGCACTCCTGGTCCCAATGGACCTATTAATGGCGATGCTATGACTATAGAAACTACCAAACAAGTGAACCTAAAGGACACCACTACCACTTTACTTGATAGTAGTGACCTTGATTTTGATAATTGCACTCTTACCGAAGTTATTGATTTCCTTCACAAGATGTCTAGAGATCCCCACACTAGCACGCTTAACCTTGCCTTCACAGAGCATATCACTAATGCTCTCATCAAAGCTAGGGAGGAGAAACTTAGAGTAGAAGCCTCCATACCTAGAAAGCTAGAAGATGGTTGGGATCCTATGATTAAAATTAAGATAAATAACTTCTCTTGCTATGCATTATGTGATGTTGGAGCTAGTACCTCTGTTATGCCCAAAAGAATATATGATATGCTTAAACTGAAACCTTTTGATTCTTGTTCTTTTGGTCTTCGCCTCGTTGATTCTTCCATAAAGAAACCTTTGGGGAGGATCGACGATGTTCTTATCATTGTCAATGACAATTACGTTCCCGTTGATTTTACTATTATGGATATTGAATGTGAACCTTCTTGTCCAATTATTTTGGGACGTCCGTTTCTACGCACCGTTGGTGCTATCATTGACATGAAAGAGGGGAATATAAAATTCCAGTTTCCTCTCAAGAAAGGGATGGAACACTTCCCTCGAAAGAAGATTAAGTTACCTTTTGAGTCCGTTATACGGGCTAGCTATTCTTTTACTCTTGATAAAACTTGATCTTTTTGCATTATGCCCAGCTTAAAGGCATAAAAGAAAGCGCTTTTGGGAGGCAGCCCACATGAATAAATTTTTATTTTGCTTTTGTTGTGTCTTGATGTTGTTAACTACAGTAGCATCATCATTGTATCTTTGCTTTTCAACTTTGTGCCAAGTGTAGCCTCTGATTGCAAGAAAGTTCAAAAGTTGTGACGTGCTGTCCAGGAAACAGATTTTGTCCTTGGATAGAAAAATTCGTATAAAATCACCAGATCATCTTTTTGGTCTGAATTGTTTCGACAGCGTGCTCTATATAATTGTCTTTCGTGCATCTGTTCTGAGTTTTTTGATTAGAGTTGCAGAAGTGCCCCGAGAAAATCATTTACTACCTGCTGTTCTGTTTTTCACAGATTCTGTCCTGTTTTGCCTTTCCTTCATTTTGCAAACCTTGAGCTTGCTTTTTCTTTGCAAAAACCTTTTGGCAATCTTGAGAAACAGTAGACCTTCAAGAATATCCTTATTTCCAGCAAGGAACAATTATTTTATTATGGGTACTAACCTCGCTAATCAGATTATGATGAGTTATGTATGAAGGGAGTTTTCAAGTGTGCGAGGGAAGATGATAAAAAGATTCAGGAGTGTCAAACGCTCAAGCTTGGGGATGCCCCCATGCACCCCCAAGAAATATTCAAGGAGACTCAAGCTTCTAAGCTTGGGGATGCCCCCGTGCATCCCCTTCTCCATCAACATTATCAGTTCGTCTTTCGTTCCACTATATTTTTATCACTTCATGTGTTATGTGCTATGCTTGGAGCGTCTTGCTTTTAGTTTCCTTTTTAGTTTTCTTTAGCTTTTCATAACGAGTTGGAACTCAGCTTTCTTTATGTGGGAGAGAAACACGCTCCACTTCTACCTAAAACACAACATAGAAATTTTCATGTCTATCTTTGATGTGTATGTTCTTGGTCTTTCAATAGCTACTATCATGTTCAACTCTTAGTTTTCATGCTTATCTTTTTAAAGAGCTTTTGTTTAGCTGGTTGCTTGAACTCTCTTTAGTTATCACGCTTATCTTGTTAAGAGAGTTTGCTTCTGTTGCATTGGTTGATATGTCTATGATAAAAATGCTACGTGCATAATGGTGCTTAGTAGTTCATGTTTTCTTATGGTTAGTCTCAAATAGCTGGGGGGTTCCCAATGTGTTATTGGAGTACCAACATGATTTGTTTGCCTATGATGTGGTATGGTTTAGTAATATCTTCCTTCAAGAATTTATTTTGATTGACTTGGCGTATGCTCACGCATATTTAAGACTGTAAAGAAAGTCTGTCAAGCCTTGATGATCTTTTATTTCTGAGTAGCGATATAACTTCCATGCTTGATTCAGTGTTGCTTTGTCGCTCTGCATGATTATGACCGTCATTGCTCTTTTAGTTGGTCGCTCCCAGTCTTTTGCTAACCTCCACCTGTACTAAGCGGACTTACTGCTTGTGCATCCAAAATCCTTTAAACCAGTTATGCCATATGAGTCCACCATACCTTCCTATACATGGTATTTACCTGTCATTCCTAACGAAGACTTTCATGTACCATCTCGAAATTATTCAAAAAAAATGCATTCCTATTTTGTGCCTCTGTTTTAGTTCATGAGGAAGTAGTAGTTAATTCATGATCTTTTTAAGTTGGACAAGCTTCACCCCGGGATTGCATGTCTAATGTGCAAACCCATAATACGAGAAGGAACTGGCATAGAGTGCGCCCGGCTCAAAAATAAACAAACAAACAAACCCTCCTTCACGCTTTGTTCATGAGAAATCAGAAAACTTTGGCAGTGATAAACAAAGGAGATTAAGAGGATGTGATCGTCCTCATTCGGGAGCCGTTCCTCGAAACTTGTCTATCTCAAGAAGTGATTGAGTTGTCTGCTAGCATTCGTTGACGAAACATGCATAATCTAAAAAAAATTATTAGTTCTGTTTTTAAAACCAAGAGCTCTGGTACATGTTTTGTCTTTGTTTCCGACTACGGGTTTTCAACCTTGCCAACAAAAGCCACGGTTCGAGAGTCTCCACCTTCTTTTAAAGCACCAACTACTGAGAGCATGATTGTCATTCTGAGTGTAATGTGCATTGTCCCAAAGTAGCATTGTCTTTTGCATGATTATGATATCGTTTATTTTGAAATCATTGTATCTAGTCATCACTTAAACCTTGGAGGTGCCCCTGCATTTATGTTTTGCTTCACCAAAGGGGGCAAGCGAGATATCACTTTATCATATTTGCACACCATGTTCATTACAAATCTATTTGATGTTTCAGTATCATATTGTAAAACTTTCAGTCCTTTGTGATTTTCTCATGAGGCAACTTAATTACAACAGATTCATTGTCTCAGTAAGCTTTTGTCATAATCTACAAATTATTCTTGTTATCATTTACCTACTCGAGGACGAGCAGGAATTAAGCTTGGGGATGTTGATACATCCAAAACGTATCTACAATTTCTGCTTGCTCCATGCCTCTTTTGGGTGATATTGCTATGATATTTATACACTTCCATACACTTTTGATCATATTTGTACAAACCTATTAACTCAGTGCACCCCAGTGCCAGTTTCTGTTTTCTGCTGTTTTTGTATTTCAGGTTTTCCCGTCACGTAAACTGCCAGAAAAATCCCGGAAAAATTATATAAAAAATCAGCGTTCCAGAAGCTTCCCGGCAGCCAAAGTAGAGCCGGAGGGTGGCCACCAGGGCTCCAGGCGCCCTGGTGGCGCGGCCCCCCTCCTGGCCGCGCCAGGGGGGGCGCCTGGGCCCCCCAGGCCTCCGCTGATGCCCCCCTTTGGCATATATTTATATCGTGTCCCGAAACCCTCGAGAGGGGAACCCTTTTTTGCGATCTCATCTCTGTTCCGCCGCCGCCGCGCTTCCAAGATCGGGAGCACCAGGAGAACTCTTCCCGGCACCCTGCCGGAGGGGAGGATCACCACCGGGAGCCTCTCCACCACCATGGACGCCTCCCGGATGAGTTGTGAGTAGTCTCCCTTGGACCATGGGTACAACCAGTAGCTATGTGATGTTCTCCTCCCGTTCTTGTGCTTCACTAATTAGACCTCGTGAGCTGCCCTACATGATCGAGGCACATATGTAATCCTTATGCTGTTGCTATGTTGGGTTTGCTGGGATCCGATGGATTGTGAGATTATGTTGAGATTGTGTTTGAGTAATATATTTGATTCACCTCTTTTATATTTATGTTCGTAAGTAATTCTTGCATGTTCTCCGTTGCTATTTATTGCTTTGGCCAAGTAGTAGGTAGTGACTCCAAGAGGGAACATTATGCTTGATTGTGGGTTCATGCCCCTCGATGACTAGCTTGAGTGACAGAAACATGAGTCTAGGGGATGTGCTGTTGCCACAAGGGGGAAAACAACGGTGCTTGTGCCCGCGGGTGCAAGGATTGTTTAGTTTACGCAAAGTTCTTTTAATGCAGTTGTCTGTTGCTTTGAGTTTACACTATGGGTGGGACTCGCAACTTAGTACCAGCGAGATGTTCTGGATAGATATCTCAAGGTGGATGATTAGTAGTAGATGCAGATGGATTTCGGTCTACTTGCCTTGGCGTACCGCCCATGCTTTGAACCTCTACCTTTCTCGCAACATAGTTAGCATTGGTTTGCGCACATAATTCTGTCAATTGCCCAGCTGTAATTCGTTTACCTCACATAGCTGTTTTATCGTCTTTTGGGAGAGAGACATCACTAGTGAACATCATGGGACCCCGGTCCATATTACCATCACTGATCACATCCGCTATTTACTTTCCGCTTTTACTTATTATTTGCAGCAATACCTATCACTATTATCTCTTGCGTTTGATCCTTTGTAAACGACAAGGCCGGAGGGATTGACAACCTCTCTGTACTCGTTGGGAGCAAAGTTATTTGTATCTGTGTGCAGGTCCACGTTGATTGCTAATATCTGGCGCCGTTAGCAGTTGACACCTTCTTGTTGAAACTGGGAGTCTCAGGGGAAATCGATCCTTGGTATCTTTGCCAAGGGAAAACTTCCGCTACACTACATCTCAAACCTTCCACTTGGGGTAACCAACGAGGGGCGAGAAGCCATCACTGCACACACCAGCCTAACTTACCGGTGTCTGGAATCACCCACGACACTAGTAGAGCCAAACTTTAAGCGGGGAGGCTACAACCTCGACTAGCATGGGATCACAACAATTTATAACGCGCGCGAGAAACTGGGGACGCTATCCCCTTCGGCTACAACCGAAACACCCATGCCCCCGGACCAGGTGGCATGCCTACCGGATGCAGCCGGTATCTTCCACCATGGCCTCTCTGTACGGTGTGTGATAGAACAGGGGTCGGTGAATTTACTAAACCGTACCCTACCTGAAGCAGGGACACGCGGTAGTACGAAACAAGTATGGGGGTTACCGGAGCAAGACTCGATCTGTGGTCGACTTAGGAGGTTATATATATACTTTGCAAGGCTAGTGCCTTAATGATCTCACAGTACCTAACAGGGGCACTCTCCTTACGCTACAAGCTGCCTCACTGCACATCCTCGTCACAACGAGATGTCAGTCTCGTGGTTGGTTCAACGAAACACAACCCCCTTCGGACTCCATCCGAACTATTACCAGGAAGATGTGGCATCAGGAGTGGTGGCTGTCACCAGTATCACATACAAAACTGAAAGGAAAATATTCACCTCATGATGATATGCAAGAGTATGCTTTCCACATGAAATAATGATGCTCAAACTTTGGTATAACAATGGAGTTCTTGAGATTAAAGCAAACAACACACAAATGGTATCATCACAAGGTTCAAGATGCTTGCCTTCAAGTGGAGGGGAGGAGAAAAGCATTCCAAGAGTTTTGGAAGTTTTCTCCCTCTTCAAAAATCCTAAAAGAATAAAAAGGAAATCAATGCATAGACTTATCACTAGTAGAAAACAGGGCATTGGTCCAGCCCATTAGCCCCGGTTCAATCTAGAACCGGGACCAATGGGGGTACTGGACCCGGTTCGTTAGCCCAGGGGGCCGGCCGGGCCACGTGGGCCATTGGTCCCGGTTCGTCTGGACCTATTGGTCCCGGTTGGAGCTAAAAACCGGGACCAATGGCTCTTGCTCCTGGCCCACCACTATTGGTCCCGGTTTGTTTTATGAACCGGGACCAAAGGCACCCCTTTAGCCCCGGTTTGTAGCACCAACCGGGACCAGTGAGTTGCCTATATAACCCCCCTCACTCAAGAGCAGAGCTCACTGCTCTGTTTTTTTTCTGGCCGAGGGGGAGAGGGGTTAGTGCTGCTCTAGCTCACCTCCTATGCACACAACGTGTTCGGCGGAATGCCCGAGCCACACTAGTTAAGCTTTTCTCCTCTCGAAGCTCTATTTTCTCCGAGATTTGTCTAGGTTTAGCGGTCCGTCACGTCCCGTCCCCGTCTTCGCCGCCATCGATCGCCCCCGCCGATCTCGTCACCAGCACCACCGTGGTGAGCCTCTTGTTATGTCCATGCTTTTCTTACTTTTATTATTGCTTTAGATAGATATTTGTCTAATTTTCTTACGTTTATTATTGCTTGTTATTATATAGTGCGATGGTTTTGATATCCGCCCACGTGGGCCCTCGTCCGGTCTACGATTCGGATGTGGTATATTATCTTTAATTTATAACTATTTGTTTTAGTGCTTATGATAGTTATGCCGACCAACCTGACATGCATAGATGTTTTATTATGTCTAGGAGGTAGTTGAACCGGAAATTCCAACCGACCCTCTTGTGGAAAGGTTAAATTTAGTTGAAGAGGAAAACATTTCGTTAAAGAAAAAATTGGAAAAAATGGAGGAGGAGAAGATGGAATTGGAGTTGCATGTTGCGGAAGTTATCGATGATCACAAGATCAAGATGGACCCTATTGTCGAGAGGTTAAATTTAGTTGAAGAAGAAAACAAATTCTTGAAGGAAAAAATAAAAAATTGTGGACGAGAAGATGATATTGGAGTTGCATGTTGCGGATGTCGTCGATGATCACAAGATCAAGATGGATGCAATGCGGTTGAAGATTAAAAAGATTAGAAAATATGCCATTAATACCGAGGCTTGGTATCATTATGCCGTTGGATCAATTGTTACCTTGGTTGCGATTATGATAGCATTTGTTTTCGCGTTGAAATGTTTTACATAGTTTCGATGTGTATGGAGAGCTATATGTTGTTAGATGAGAACTATATATGTATGTACTTTGGTTTTAATGTGATGATGAACTTTTATCCATTTGGTCACTTAATTATCTATTTATGATGTTCTGTAATGGTTTTTGACACACTTAATTATATATAAATGCACGCAGATGAACCGCCAATGGATGTACGATGACAGACACACCTCCGGGTACATTAAGGGCGTGCGTGAGTTTCTAAATGCGGCAGAGGCAAACAAGCAGAATGGTTTTATGTGTTGTCCATGCACTAAATGTGTGATTACGATGTCTTACTCTAACCGAAAAATCCTTCACTCCCACCTGCTTTACAAGGGTTTCATGCCACACTATAATGTTTGGACGAGGCACGGAGAAATAGGGGTTATGATGGAAGACGGCGAAGAAGAAGAGTACGATGACAACTATGTGCCCCCTGAATACGGTGATGCTGCAATGGGGGGAGCTGGTGAAGATCAAGAGGAACCAGACGATGTGCCCAATGATGCTGCAACGGGTGAAGCTGCTGAAGATCAAGAGGAACCAAATGATGATCTTCGCCGGGTCATTGTCGATGCAAGGACACAATGCGAAAGTCAAAAGGAGAAGCTGAAGTTCGATCGCATGTTAGAGGATCACAAAAAAGGGTTGTACCCCAATTGCGAAGATGGCAACACAAAGCTCGGTACCGTACTGGAATTGCTGCAGTGGAAGGCAGAGAATGCTGTGGCTGACAAAGGATTTGAGAAGCTACTGAAAATATTGAAGAAGAAGCTTCCCAAGGATAACGAATTGCCCGACAGTACATACGCAGCAAAGAAGGTCGTATGCCCTCTAGGATTGGAGGTGCAGAAGATACATGCATGCCCTAATGACTGCATCCTCTACCGCGGTGCATACAACGATCTGAACGCATGCCCGGTATGCGGTGCATTGCGGTATAAGATCAGACGAGATGACCCTGGTGATGTTGATGGCGAGCCCGCCAGGAAGAGGGTTCCTGCAAAGGTGATGTGGTATGCTCCTATAATACCACGGTTGAAACGTTTGTTTAGAAACAGAGAGCATGCCAAGTTGATGCGATGGCACAGTGAGGACCGTAAGAAAGACGGGAAGTTGAGAGCACCCGCTGACGGGTCGCAATGGAGAAAAATCGAGAGAAAGTACTGGGAGGAGTTTGCAAAGGACGCAAGGAACGTATGGTTTGCTCTAAGCGCGGATGGCATTAATCCTTTCGGGGAGCAGAGCAGCAATCACAGCACCTGGCCCGTGACTCTATGTATGTATAACCTTCCTCCTTGGATGTGCATGAAGCGGAAGTTCATTATGATGCCAGTTCTCATCCAAGGCCCTAAGCAACCCGGCAACGACATTGATGTGTACCTAAGGCCATTAGTTGAAGAACTTTTACACCTGTGGAATGGAAACGGTGTACGTGCGTGGGATGAGCACAAACAGGAGGAATTTGACCTAAAGGCGTTGCTGTTCGTGACCATCAACGATTGGCCCGCTCTCAGTAACCTTTCAGGACAGACAAACAAAGGATACCACGCATGCACGCACTGTTTAGATGACACTGAAAGTATATACCTGGACAAGTGCAGGAAGAATGTGTACCTGGGCCATCGTCGATTTCTTCCGACCAACCATCAATGTCGAAAGAAAGGAAAGCATTTCAAAGGCGAGGCAGATCACCGGAAGAAGCCCGCCATGCGTACCGGTGATCACGTACTTGCTATGGTCAATGATTTACATGTAATCTTCGGAAAGGGCCCCGGCGCACTAGCTGTTCCGAATGACGATGAGGGACACGCACCCATGTGGAAGAAGAAATCTATATTTTGGGACCTACCCTACTGGAAAGACCTAGAGGTCCGCTCTTCAATCGACGTGATGCACGTGACGAAGAACCTTTGCGTGAACCTGCTAGGCTTCTTGGGCGTGTATGGAAAGACAAAAGATACAGCTGAGGCACGGGAGGACCTGCAACGTTTGCACGAAAAAGACGGCATCCCTCCGAAGCAGTATGAAGGTCCTGCCAGCTATGCTCTTACGAAAGAAGAGAAAGAAATCTTCTTTGAATGCCTTTTCAGTATGAAGGTCCCGACTGGCTTCTCGTCGAATATAAAGGGAATAATAAATATGGCAGAGAAAAAGTTCCAGAACCTAAAGTCTCATGACTGCCATGTGATTATGACGCAACTGCTTCCGGTTGCATTGAGGGGGATTCTACCGGAAAACGTCCGATTAGCCATTGTGAAACTATGTGCATTCCTCAATGCAATCTCTCAGAAGGTGATCGATCCAGAAATCGTACCAAGGCTAAGGAGTGATGTGGCGCAATGTCTTGTCAGTTTCGAGCTTGTGTTCCCACCATCCTTCTTCAATATCATGACACACGTCCTAGTTCATCTAGTCGACGAGATTGTCATTCTGGGGCCCGTATTTCTACACAATATGTTCCCCTTTGAGAGGTTCATGGGAATCCTCAAGAAATATGTCCGTAACCGCGCAAGGCCAGAAGGAAGCATCTCCATGGGCCATCAAACAGAGGATGTCATCGGGTTTTGTGTTGACTTCATTCCTGGCCTTAATAAGATAGGTCTCCCTAAATCGCGGTACGAGGGGAGACTGACTGGAAAAGGCACGCTTGGAAGGACTCAATAATATGCAGGGACGGTTATTCTTGGTCTCAAGCACACTACACAGTTCTACAGAACTCTACATTGGTGACCCCGTATGTCGATGAACACAAGAACAGTCTGCGCTCCAAACACCCGGAGCAGTGCGACGACTGGATTACACGTGAACACATCAGGACTTTCAGCAGTTGGTTGGAAACACGTCTCAGAGGTGACAACACTGTTTGTGATGAGTTGTACTTGTTGTCCAGGGGACCATCTTCGACTGTATTGATTTACAAAGGATACGAGATAAATGGGAATACATTTTACACGATTGTCCAAGATCAAAAGAGCACCAACCAAAACAGCGGTGTCCGCTTTGATGCAACAACCGAGAGGGGAAAGGACACATATTATGGTTACATAGTGGACATATGGGAACTTGACTACGGACATGATTTTAAGGTCCCTTTGTTTAAGTGTAAATGGGTCAATCTGTCAGGAGGCGGGGTACAGGTAGACCCACTGTACGGAATGACAACAGTGGATCTGAAAAATCTTGGATACACTGACGAACCGTTCGTCCTAGCCAATGATGTGGCACAGGTTATCTATGTGAAGGACATGTCTACCAGACCGAGAAAAAGAAAAGATAAGGAAGCGAATACATCATACGATGAGCCAAAGCGCCACATAGTTCTTTCAGGAAAAAGGGACATCCTGGGAGTGGAGGGCAAGACAGACATGTCTGAAGATTATGAAAAGTTTCATGAAATTCCTCCCTTCAAAGTCAAGGCTGACCCAAGCATCCTGATAAACGATGAAGATTATCCATGGTTACGGCGCAATAAGCAAATGACACAAGCGAAGAAAAAGTGAAGAGTTATTTCCGCAACTATTATGATGATACCATGCCAACTTTGTAACAAATGAGTATGATACCATTGTCCGTTTATACTATTCAAATTTCAATACTACTTGCACTAACAAAACAAAACAAAACAAAACAAACTTGGAAAATAAATAGCAACAATAAGTATTTTGTTGTAAGTATAAACAAAATAAAATAAATAAAGCAACAAAGAAAATAAATAAAGAAAGTAAAATAAATAAAGCAACTCTAAATACAGCAAAAAACAACTTAGAAATAAACAAAGAAAATAAAATAAATAAAGCAACTCTAAATACAGCAAAAAACAACTTAGAAATAAATAGCAACAATAAGTATTTTGTTGTAATTAAGTATAAACAAAATAAAATAAATAAAGCAACAAAGAAAATAAATAAAGGAAGTAAAATAAATAAAGCAACTCTAAATACAGCAAAAAACAACTTAGAAATAAACAAAGAAAATAAAATAAATAAAGCAACTCTAAATACAGCAAAAAACAACTTAGAAATAAATAAAGCAAAAAAGGAAAAAAAAATTGGGCGCTGCCCAGTGAGCCTGCAAGGCCTATAGCACAGGATCCACCTGTAATATAAGGCCCAGCAAGCTCACAGGGCAGCGCGCAGAGTTAGGCCCAGAAGCCTGCATTTGAGAGGAGCTCGAGAGGGTGGGAGCAGCAGCCCTTATAAACCACTCTCGAGCTCCCTCAGCTAGCGAGGTGGGACTAAACATCCCACCGCACCCGCGCCAGCACAGGGCCTTTGGTCCCGGTTGGTGGCACCAACCGGGACTAAAGGAAGGCATTAGTGACTAATGCCTCCCTTTAGTCCCGGTTGCTGCCACCAACCGGGACTAAAGGCCCCTCCTTCCCGCCCTTTGGGCTGCTGAAAAGGGACCTTTAGTCCCGGTTGGTGGCAGCAACCGGGACTAAAGGGGGGCATTAGTCCCGGTTTCAGCCACCAACCGGGACTAATGCCCCTCCTATATAACCAGGACTTGCGAAATTTTGGGCAGTTTCCTTCTTCCCCGCCCCGACGCCTCCCTCGATCTGCTCCTTCCCCGTCCCCGTCGCCGTCGCCCCCGTCGCCCCGTCGCCGTCGCCGTCGCCCCCGTCGCCCCGTCGTCGTCGCCGTCGCCCCCGACGCCGCCTCGTCGCCCCGCCCCGCGCCGTCGCCGCGCCCCGGCCGGCCCGTCGCCCCGCGCCGCCGCGCGCCCCGCCCCGCCGCCGTCGCGCCGCCGCGCCCCGACGCCGCCTCGTCGCCGCCCCGCCCCGCCGCCGTCGCGCCGCCCAGCCCTGCCGATGTGAGGGGCTCTTTTTTTATGTTTAATATTGCTGTATATATATATATATATATATATAGTTGTTGTGTATATATGTATAAAATTGCAGTATATTTATGTGTATATTTTTTTATGTTTATATAAATTGCAGTATATATAGTTGCTGTATATATAGTTGTTGTATTTATATGTATGTGTATATCTTTTTTTTCTTAGGAATTTGCTAAATATATATGTTAAATATATATTTATGTGTATATAAATATATTTTTTCTTAGGAAGTTGCTGTATATATGTGATGTGTGTATATGTGATGTATATATATGTGTATGTGGCTATATAGTTTTTTGTTTATATATGCTAAATATATATAGAAAGTTTTATATATGCAAAATTTACAAATTTAGAAAAAGAAGGATAGGAAAGAAGAAAATAAGAAAGAGGAAAGAAAGAAGAAGAGGAGAGGAAGAAGAGGAGAAATAAATAAGAAGAAGAAAAAAAAGAAAGAGAAATTTTCTCTTCTTCTCCTCTATTCCTTTCTTCTTCTCCTTTTTTTTTCTTTTTTTTTCTTCTATCTTCTCCTCTAGCGGTTCCTTTTTTCTTCTTCTTCCTCTTTTTTTATCGGATATGTCTATGTCGATATACACCCTCCCCGATAACTTCGACATTAGGGGGGGCCGGGGTCGAGGGTCGTCGAGGGACCGAGGCCGAAGGTCGAGGGGTCGAGGGTCGTCGAGGGACCGAGAGGCCGAAGGGCGAGGGGTCGAGAGGTTGCCTAGCAGTCGGGGGTCTAGGGTTGTGGATCGCCGAGCAGTCGGGGGTCAAAGTATTGAAGAATTCCATGACTTCATCATTTGCCAGAAGTAACCGGGGCATTTTGGTACAAAGTTATGCAAAGATATTTTGGAACGGAGTTCCTGATAGAATAATCCGTCTTTTGTTACGAATTATCCTATCTGAGACTCCGTTCCAAAATAACTTTGGAGAGCTTCGTACCATCATGCTACTGTTACTTTCGCCTAATGATGAAGTATTGGTTTTGTTGAATCCTTTGACACTCGACAAAATGTGACATGATGGGGTCTAGGGTTGTGGATCGCCGAGCAGTCGGGGGTCGAGGGGTCGAGAGAGGTTGCCTAGCTAGTGTCAAAGTATTGAAGAATTCCATGACTTCATCATTTGCCAGAAGTAACCGGGGCATGTTGGTACGAAGTTATGCAAAGATGTTCTGGAACGGAGTTCCTGATAGGATAATCCGTCTTTTGTTACGGATTATCTTATCTGGGACTTCGTTCCAAAACAACTTTGGAGAGCTTCGTACCATCATGCTACTGTTACTTTCACCTAATGATGAAGTATTGGTTTGTTGAATCCTTTGACACTAGACAAAATGTGACATGAGGGGGTCTAGGGTTTGTGGATCGCCGAAAAGTTTGAGATCTCAGAAATCTCGCGCTCCGGCGAGCCGATTGCACCCATCCGGACAAAGAACGCATTTGTTAATCAGTGCGGGGTTCTGGTTAGGGACAAGATCCCGATCAGCATCCATCAATGGTTAAAGCCGGCTGCAAACGACGCTCAGGTGACTTATGTCACTGATATGCAGAAAGAAGATCTTTGGACTGAGCTGAAGTCAAATTTCGTCCTACCGCGAGAGGTTGATCCGGCGAAACCAGTTAAAGAGGAGTTAATCAAGTCTGCTGCACTTTCGAAGATGGCAGACCAATTCAGGGCATGGAAGAAAAAACTGAATAAGTTTGTCAAAGATAAAAAGACTCCAGAATTCGTGGGCATATATGAGAAGATCAAAGATGACTGGCCCGCATTTGTGGCCCATAAGAAGTCGGAAAAGAGTCAGAAGATGTCGGAGACAAACCGGATAAATGCTGCGAAGAAGATGCATCACCATCGCACGGGGTCGGGCGGCTACCTCGTAGCCCGGCCTAAGTGGGCCAAGGCTGAGAATGATCTGCTTCAGAAAGGGATCGAACCAGAGACAATGCACTGGCCAGAACGTTGCCGGACTTGGTTCTTCGGGGCTGGCGGAACCTTGGACCCTGTAACAGGGTGGTGCATTTGGAAGGACAAGCAATTGGAAACACCACTCGGGAAGATGCGACAGTATATCAAAGCAGCGCATGAAGGGACGTTCATCCCCGACAGAGAGAACGACGAGCTGACAATGGCCCTCGGGAATCCTGAGCACCCTGGACGGACACGAGGCACGCCAGGCTCCCTTCCGTGGCGTGCTGGGTTTCCGGACGCAGGAGGCTACAAATGCCACGACATGAGGAAGAAAATGGAGCAGACCGAAATCCAGGCGTTGCGGGCCAGAATGCAAGCGATAGAGGAACGGGAAGCTAATCGGGAGAAAAGAATTGCCGAATCTTCCCCCGAAGCTACCCCGCCATCTCAGCGGAGAAGCAGCGTGGCTTCCACCGAGCTGCTTCAGCCAGAGCCTGCCTTGACGGCTACTGCCAGGAATCCTGTGGATGCTATCACGCAGGCACAAAATTGCCACCTTATGGCAAAGTGGATGAATCTGAAGGTCAAGGCGGCTGCTGGCTCTGTTTATCCTTTTGGACCCGACGACACTTTTCACTGCCGGCCGATTCCAGAAGGATATGCTAGGGTGATGGTCGACGAAATAACGGAGGGATTTGAGGAGCTCCAGCTTGACCACCCTACCGGTGAAGGGGAGACTCGGCTGGGTTCTTCACTGAAGACTCCATCCTATGGCGGAAGGACCTAATCAACATTCTCAACTGGACGCCTCCGCCTCCTCCTCCTCCTTCGGCGAGTCAGGGCACTCTGCCTCCTCCACCGCCTCCTCCTCTAGCGAGTGACCATCAGGGCACTCCGGCTCCTTCTCCGGCGCGTGGCGGCACTCCGCCTCCTTCGCCGCCGGCGCGTGGCGGCACTCCGCCTCCTTCGCCGCCGGCGCGCCTGAGCAGCCAGCCTGCTCCTCCTTCTCCGCCTAATCAGCAAGGGCGGAAGAGACCTGCCGCCGCTCCGGCTGCTCCTGCTCCGGCGCGTAAGCAAGTAAAAAAGACAGCCGCTTCGTCTGGTCCGGCGACGTCTACCAGTGCCAGAGGCGGGAGGCGATGCAGATTCGGTCCTTCTCTCACGCCTCTACAGAAGTTACCGTACGAGTGGTCCGACGAGGAAAACACGAAGATCGCTCAAGGCCAAGTGAAGGACTTTTTTGAAGGGTTGAAACCACAGAGACATCCACCTCCGTAGGAGAAGATAGATGCGGTGAAAGCAAAGCGCACTCTTGCTGCCCTGAAGCAACCAGCGCAAAGTAAGCCGCGGGACAACTATGACCGCATGATCCAAAAGTCATATCAAGCAGCGAAGCGGTCGGGAAGTACTAAAAGTGATCAGAGGTTAGCAGAAGGGCGAGCTGGGAAACAAATTGCCCAGCTCAGCGAACAAGCGGACAAATCGTGCCCCTCGATCAAGGTGTCTAGCGACATGGTCGCTAATGATCCGAGGATGGTGCCCGGTTATACCAATCTTGCAGATTACGCGTCCGACGATGTACACTATGATTTCTTGGAAGTGCAGATAGAAAGATACGAGTACAAAAAGCCTCTCGTCAAAAATGAAAGATCTCTATCAACAAATATGCGAAGATTGCATGATTGGTACTTGAAAATCTGCAGAGAGTCTGGGGGGAGGAATAACTTGTATTTGAGAGTTAAACCGGAGCATGAGCTCGTTGGAATTGACCTGTTGCCTGTTCCATTTGAGGAGTTCTATCAGTTTTTCAATCAATTGGCCCTCGATAAAACAACGGTCACCTGCTACTGTCTGTAAGTAGTACTACTTCTGTCATTAAGTCTCTCTATATAGCTGATCTTCATTGCATGTATTTATAATTATCCTCACTATATTATGCAGATTGAAGATCGTCGAATTGAAGAAAAGACAAGTAGGTGATATTGGGTTTATTAACACATACCTCATAGATGCAACCGAGGTTAAATTGCGTCCCGACGATACCGAGACCAACTTGCTACGATCGTTGGTGGTAAATGAAAACAAATATATAATACTCTTTCCTTACAACTTCAAGTGAGTGTTAATGTCTTGTGCATATTTGGTTTTCCTTATATATCAGTCAAGGTTATAGTGATGTAATTGATGATCTCATGCATTCGTGCGCAGCTTCCACTATATTCTCTTAGAGATTAAGCTTGAGAAGGGAGTAGTAACTGTCTTCGACTCTAAACGTAAAGATCCCGAGGAGTATGCGGACATGACACAAATGCTAGCCAGGTAAGTTAAATCGATCAATATTATCCACCATGCATATATATATCAGCAACTTCATTTCTGATATCAACTAATTGTTTTCTTTGTCTGGCAGGGCTTGGAAAAAATTCACCAAAAAAGCTCCGGGACTGCCGAAGAAGCTACAATTTAGATACCCGAAAGTAAGTACTATATAGTAGCATGTTCCGCGTGCGCATCTCCTATATCTTGATTCAAGCGCTAGTTTCATCAATACCAATTTGGCATTCTTGCTTATGATCAGTTTGATTGACCTCTATTTCTTGTAAAGTGGTTGTGGCAGGAACCCGGGAATGATTATTGTGGATACTACATTTGCGAGTCCATCCGCCACACGACCTGTGAGCGGGGA
>LR738712.1:883400742-883438970 GCA_902687465.1 Secale cereale | reverse complement strand
ACCCCCCCTCCCCTTTCAAAAAAAAAACAAAAACCACAGCCACAGAAATGCTGACGCGTGGATGCCTTTTGGTCCCGGTTGGTACCACCAACCAGGACTAAAGCCCCTCCTGCCTGGGCTCGGTGCACAGGCCACGTGGACACCCTTCTGCCCCGGTTCTGGATTGAACCGGGACTAAAGGGTCAGAGCATTAGTACCGACCCTCTTGTCCCGGTTCTAGAACCGGGGCTAAAGGCCCAAATGAACCGGGTCTGATGACCCTTTATCTACTAGTGTGTATGCAATGTATACATCTTATAGTATCTGATGTACATGGCAAAATAAGGAGGAGTATAGCTAGCATGCAATGTAGTTCTATGTTGGACTATTTCATGCGCATCAGCTACGTATTGTTGCGAAGTATAGTTGCGGCTATGTATACATATGTATATCTATACCTACCAATAGAGGGACTAATGTTTCTGCTCATCGCTCGGAGAATTGCCACTAAAGTTGCAATAAATTAGAGCCAATGCCACCGATAAGTGAAAAAGGGTTTGCTTCAGCATCCATCGTCGCTTTTAGTTTATATATACAATGATCCACTATCTTTAATCATATGCACGCAGGCAACCCACTAGCTAGAGCCGCACCAAACCACATCGAAGGTTTGGGTTCAATCCTTGCTTCTTTTCCTTTTTCTTTTTCCTTTTCTCTCTTTTCTGTCTGAGTTCTTAGCAGATGGGCCCTTTCTCTCAGAATTCTTAACAAATGGGTTGCAAAATATTGGAATTTTGGCCAAGCAACTGTGTTTGATCTTCCTCTTTTTATTTTTTGGCAGATTCAAATGATTTTCAAAATATTTATATCTTTTAGTCCCTTGAACCAAATTTAACATGTTTATATATGGAAGTCAATCACACAAATATGTAGATATGAAATATGCTATTATACTGCATGTAAATTATTTCTAAAATTATGTTTAGTCTGCAACCGTAACTAATACTTCTTTATATGGGGTTATTTTCCAAATGTCTGTTATATATGTTTCCTAAATCATTATAAATTGAGTAGATATGATAGTTCGACGCGCTCACAAAATATATTATTGGTACGATAGGGGATAATTATTCTTACCTGGTACCATATGATAAAGGTTACAATATGTGCTTAATCATCCTCTCTTATTCGCACAGTGCACAATACCATCCCATATACAATGAACTACACTAAACTGCTGGTAGGATCTTTATGTAAACAAGTGGCTTAATGTTGAATTCCATATAATTTGAAATTGTGCACTTAAAGCTTTTTGGAAACACCTTGAGTACACTAAAAATCATCCCTCTTTTAAGTTTCTGCGTAGACCACTTATCGTTGTTTGTTATGTGGCATCATAAAAGATTTCAACAAAGATCGCAGGACAGACAAGCTTGCGATGGCTTTGAGGACCCAGTGGTCTATCAACCTCGAGCCTTTCTTCAAGGTGTTCGAGCTTGTTGGCATCCATACGCACGAGTAGATGAAACGTTGCAACAAAAAGTGGATGGAGTTTACAAATCTCGGGACAAAGGTTACACACCCCCAATCTGCACTGTGGAGCAGAAGCCCGCGCCCCTCCTCCCCACCACCACACATACTCTCCCAATCGCCGGATCCGGCTAAGATTATAAGACATGCCTACAGGACAAACTGGATTCAGAATAAATAAAGCCCATTACACGAACGACGAAGAGTCTATATAACAATGCCGACAGCTGGATTTGATCATTGTTTGTTCAGTCGTTCATACGCCCTGCTGTAGATAGCCGCCACCGCTAATGAGGACAAAGCCAAGCACGTGTGCGGCGGCGCTGAGGCGCGGCAACAATGTTGGTCTTCCATGTTTCCAGATGATCTCCTCGCTACGATCTACCGCATGCTGGCCTCCCCGCACGGGCGAGCCCCCTTCGCCGTCGTCTGCCGCTCATGGCAGCCACATGCGCAACACCGGCCATATCGGTGCTACCGTGGCTACTCCTATCACCGAATGGCTTCACCATGAAGCCCGCTTACTGCCCCAAGGACGGCACTGTCGTGCGGCCCCAGGGAAAGATCGTGGGTTGCAGGATCCTTGGTGGCTATGCTGGCAGCTAGGTCTTCTGTCTGTATCGTTGGAGTATCTCTACCAGGATCATGAAACTCTTCTTTGGTGCCGAGGTGATGCTGGCTGAGCAACCGAGCAGGTTCCTCCACGGAAACCATGTCACCAAGTTGTATTCTTCCACGCGACCACCTTGCCTGATTGCATACTCGCAGCCATGACAAACAACCAGGGTCTTGCATAAAACTGCAGCGTGGTGCTCTTCAAAGTTGCTTGCCGCAGTGGCAGGTGCATGGTACATTTATATCCCAGTCAAGAGCTCACCGACATCACTTCCTATGGCGGCAATCTCTATGGCCTATGCAAGTTTGATATTCGCCTGAACGTGGATGGTGCACCCATGGCCACGTGTGGTCAACCCATATTTGTCATGTATGGTCAACCATAGTTGCCTCATGTGATTAACTAGTTGCCATGTGTGGTCTAAACATATTTGCCATGTATGGTCAACCAGAGTTGCCATGTGTGATTAACTAGTTGCCACATATGCACAACAGCACCTGCCATCTATCATCGTACGAGCGTCGTGTGGGCGAAGAGCAGTTCGCCCACACGGCGTGGACTGGATGGTGTCCGTGTGGGCGAGGGTTGGTTCACCCACATGGCGCAGCTGGCAACGGCGTTGTGCAGGTCCTGTGGGCGAGCTCTCTAACCCCCACCAAACACTACGTCTACGTGGCACTTCAATTTTATCAAAGATCGTCAAGATTCGTCCAAACCAAAACGGACGAAGTGTAAAAATGTCACATGTGTGGGTGTTATCATTTTGGTTTTGTTTTACCATTTTGTGGGCAGCATGTTGTTCCTATGCTTTCTGATCTTAGGCCTTGGATACATGTACGATAATACAATTATGTTTTACTAAAGAGCTCTATCAGTGTAGATTCAACTAGAATCCTTGATTAGAGAAAAAATACAACTATAACACATATTTTATTCGTTGTATGTTGTACGAGCGAAAACATAGAAGTTGGACAAAAAATTGGAAGTATCTTTCAAAAATTGAAATCGTTGAATAACTATTTCATGTATAGATTAGGGCCCCTAATTTCGCCCTGGGCCCCTAAAATCTTAGGACCGGCCTTGGGCCGAGAGCAAAGTCATAGAAGACCGAAGCTATACCAGGCGGAAGGAAAAATGGAAAAACCGAAGCCATCAAAACAGCGATAGACGATATACAATGATGACAATCGAATGCATATATGATCGGTATTTTCATTCTAGTAAGTATTGCTTCTTTAAATAGAGGGCATGACCTGCTGAGATACTAGATGCCTCTTGAGAAGCTAAACCACATCTGCTCAGAAGGTCATTGTGTGGCGTATCGTGTGTAATAATAGGCACTTGTTTGCTTTTGTATGCATCCATGAATCGAATATTTGTTGAATTTCTAAACAAATATCTGAATTGAAACATTTTCTAAAATTCCCAAAAATATCTTAATGATTGAACAAATATTTAAATAGAATATTTATTGAACTTCTGTACAAAGTTGGAAATCAGGAACATTTTGTAAAATCCCCAGATTCTTTTGAATATGTGAACAAAATTGAAAAACATGAAAGTTCTCTGAATTTATTAAGAAATTTTTGAAAACGAGATTTTTTTATATTTTATGAACAATTTTAGAAAATTAGAATATTTTTTAAAATTCCTGAGCATTTCCTAATTCATGAACAAAATATAAAACGCAAACACTTTTGGATTTGTGAAGAAAATTTTAAACATGAATATTTTTAAAACTTTTGAACACATTTCTAAAACGGGAACATATTCCTTAAATCGAACATTTTGTAGTTTGAACAAACTTTCTGAATACAAAGACTTCTTGAAATTTTGAGCATTTTTACAAAAAACGAACAATTTTGGAAATACTAAACTTTTATGAAACTTCTGAAAAAAATGTGAACACTGGGAAAAAATTCTTAAATCGAACAAAATCTGATAATTTCGATTTTAGAAAAAAATTCTGAAACATTCATTGAAAATAGAAAAAATGCAAATAGAAAAAATCGGTTCAGGAACTTTTAGAGGAAAAAAAACCCCGGCTCGGAAGATTCATAGAAGGTTCCAAAAACAGATAGGATTGGAACGCTTAGCAGGCCGGCCCACCCTCCAGTGCGAAACCCTGACTGTTTGCCGCAGAGCGCGGCAAATAGGGCTTTTCATCGCGTTGAGGCAGCTGCACATGGGCCGACCCAGGTTCACAGGATGGCACATTCTAAGTTTCATTTATATATTTTCTGTTTTTTATTCTTTTATTTTTCCACTATTGTTTATACTTTACAATATTTAAAATATATATATTACACAAAATACCCTTCAAAAACATTTAAAAATCTTGAACGAGTATTTAAGAAATGCTAAACACGTATTTGAAAAAAATGTGGTACACGTATTTGATGAAATGTTGATAATGTAAATAAAATTATTTGATAAATATTTTAAAAATGTTAAGGATATATTTAAAAAAGTTGAACAGCTATTTCAAAAATGTTGGAAAAGTTTCTGAAAAATGTATAGAAATATTTGAAAAAAATATTGATCATTTATATAAGTACGTTGAGCAACTATTTGAAAATGTTGAACAAGTATTTGAAAAATGTTGACAGTTATTTGAAAAAATATTGATCATATATATAAGAATGATGAACAAGTATTTAAAAAATCTTGAACAAGGATTTGCAAAGTGTTGAACAAGTATTTACAGGAGAAACCAAAAAGAAATAAAAACCCGAAGAAGGAAAAACAAAAGAAAGAAAAAAAAATGGAAAAGGAAAAAGGAAACTAAACAAAAAGTGGAGAAGAACAAGAAATAAGAAAAATAACATGAAAACAAATGGAAACCTGGCTTCCCTCGCCTCAACTACGGAACACATCTCAAAATTATCACTAGCGAAACTTGGGCGGAGTGGCTAGCAGCGCTAGCTCTCCCAAGGAGACCCGCCGCGACTATCTCCTTCGAGTCAAGGCAGGGGCTAGCCCAGTTAACAACCGAGATCATCATCCTTGCCACCTGCGACACCGGAACCTTGTCCGCCTCATTGGATATTGTCGGCACAAGAAAGAGTTTCTCATTGTCTACGAGCGCATGGCCAACGGCAGCTTGGACGGCTACCTGCACGCCCAGACCAGTCCCGCCATGCTCTCCTAGACGCAGAGGCTTCACATCATCAATGGTGTCGCGTCCGGGCTCCTGTACTATTAGGGCATTTCCTGCCTTTATGTTTGGGTGATGATGACAACTCACTTTGTGGTCTCGGAAAACACCGTACTATTATTGGGTTCCGCATTGACGACTCCAATATGATAACATGTTGTGTCGCCTAACCAACAAACATAACAAGGAGAAGGCATCTGAAAAGTGATAGGCATTAAATCTCCTTGCATAAAATAATGAATTATTCGCGGCTTGAGCCCGCGGGAGGAGGATTTAAGCCCGCAGGTTCGCCTTCCTTCTGTGATCTTTGCGGCTTGTAAGTGGTGGTGTACCTTGGTGCTGGCTCATAGATAGGATAGAATTAGGGTGTTGCCTTTCTTCATTCACTGGAGCAAGGCAACGCAAACAAATGCATGTGGATGAAGGGTCATCATTAAACGCCAACAAGTGAGTAGACCACTACACTAGCTAAAGGCAAAGTAAATTAGGGTGCGATTGGTTGCATTCTCAGGTCATCATAGTTGTTCCCTCTTCATGCATGCTCATCTCATCGCCCCTCTTCATGCATGCTCTTCTAATGCATGCATCTAGTGTATTTGTGTTAAACTAGTGTGGACTCATGCATAGGGATGTAAAAGGAATCGGATCGGACAATGCCTTTACCATATCATTTTACCATATATTTTTTCGGATTCGAAGCGGAGCGGATATTGATCGAATGCGGATTCAAATGCGGATTATATCGGACTACGGATTCGGAACGAACTCGGACCGGAAACAGACAAAAAATATCGGGTGATATGTACAAAGAAACATGAACTTATTTCTACTTTGCAAACAATATGAGAACATGTTTTTATCCAACCACATTACACTAGAGAGTGGCCAAGCTTTTAAAATTCATAACTCACACCAATATCGCAACAACAAACAATACTGGTCATACTTAAGAAATACTTAATCCAAAGGTCTATTGAAGTTTTTATTTATTATAAAAGGCAAGTAGTCGATCAAGTAGAAGCCCATAACACGTCCTTGAATTCTCTTCAACACGGTGTTTCAACCAGTCCACTTGCTGTTGGGGATCGTAGCAGAAAATCAAAAAAATTCTACGCATCACCAAGATCTATCTATGGAGTAATCTGGCAACGAGGGGGAGGGGAGTGCATCTACATACCCTTATAGATCGCGATGCGGAAGCGTTGCAAGAACGCGGATGAAGGAGTCGTACTCGTAGCGATTCAGATCGCGGTTGATTCCGATCTAAGCGCCGAACAACGGCGCCTCCGCGTTCAACACACGTGCAGCCCGATGACGTCTCCCACGCCTTGATCCAGCAAGGAGAGAGGGAGAGGTTGGGGAAGACTCCATCCAGTAGCAGCACGACAGCGTGGTGGTGGTGGAGGAGCGCGGGACTCCAGCAAGGCTTCGCCAAGCACTGCGAGAGACGAGGAGGGAGAGTGGTAGGGCTGCGCCAAGCGAGAGAGGTCAAACTGTGTGTTGGGCAGCCCCAAACCTCAAGTATATATAGGGGGAAGGGATGGGCTGCACCCCCTTTAGGGTTTCCACCCCTAGGGGTGGCGGCCAGCCCTAGATCCCATACTATCGAGCAAGCATACAACAAAGATGACCAGCTCATCACTGTTAAATGGCCTATTCTGGTTCCTCCACCTGCTGCTGGTCCGCCTGCTGTTGGTCCTCAATTTGATTACCACGTCGAGCAGAGGCCTCAGATTCAGAAGCCAAAGCCAAGACTGCCCAGGTTTCCAGGTACTGCCACTTCGCCATGGTCCTTCAATGCTAATGGCTTCATTGCACACAACACTTTCTTTGATAGCGCCAAGAACCCCTATTCCAAACCAAGGATTTCATCAGATATGTTCTGGAGCTATCAACAGCGCAGCTATTATTCACGTGTTCTCTATGATCAAGGGCGCATCTTCCCACATATGCGTCTTGACACTGAAGCCATTACTGGGTTGCCTTGCCTTGAAGAAGCCCTTGATAGCTTCCGTGATGCTGGCTTGCTGAACTTTGTGACTAATAAAGAGCATTGGAATGAAGAGCTGCTTCTGCAATTCTATGCAACCCTCCACATTCGCGGCTACAGCAGGGATCCGAAGACATGGGTCCTTGAGTGGATGACAGGAAATGTCCATCATGAAGCCAAAGCCTTTCATCTCATTGAGCTAACTGGCCTGCCCACTCCAGGAGAACTATATGTACCTGGTTGTCAACGACAGTGTGAAGCTTTGGAGAGTATCTTTCAAAAGCCAAAGCCCAACATGAGCCAAATGCTAAGCATGATGAAGCCCTTGCCACTCGATGCTGAGTACCCAAAGGAGTTCTTTGTTGAAGACCTTGAGTATCTGCCACGCACAATATATCATATCATTAGGCGAACTCTATGGCCTGTCAAAGGACACTCTTCATCTGCCAAACTTGAAGGAACAATGAAGACATTGGTCTTCTATATCTTCAATGGCATCAGCTTCAATGCTCAAGACTTCTTTATCAGGCAGTTGGTTGTATCACGCTCTGATCTCTTTGGACTTAAGTTCTATGGTCCATGGGTCATGCGTCTCATCAAGCTTCACTCAGCCATCAACTATCAACCTTCTGCTCGCAACCATCTCATATTCTTGCTAGAGGTTGATATGTCAGTTGAAGCCATATACCAAGAGCCTGCCAAAGAGCTTGTTTGTCTTCACAATGCTGATCACCAAAGCTTCACTCAGCCCATTGAAGGAGTTTCAGCAGTCACTCGTGTTTATCCTCTGACTGGACATACTCGCTTACCTCACCATGCAGAGACTGAAGCTACTGAGAGAACCATTGCCCAAAGGCCTTAGAAGCGATCTCGTGTTCTTAATGACCGAGAACTTCTAGTTGCCTTACATCAGAAACAGGATAAGCATCAATTCAGGCTGAAGCGTCAGATGCAAAGCCTCTTGGTGGACATCAATCGTATTCGCAACCTTGCCACTAAGAATGCCTTTGTTGCTCAAGAAACCTGTCGGAGGTCATGGAAGAGTTTGACATTGCTGAGTGCTGAAGCAGATCTTCAAGACGATGGCTTCACTGAAAGATTCAAGTTTGACAACACTCCCCCAAGGACTGTTGTTTTGCGTCAAACTCCTTCTCTTGAAGACTCTGACTATTCCTCCTCCGCTGCTACGGTGGATGCTAGAGTGATCGATGATCAAGATGATGCTACCTCACCACCTCCTCCTTCAGCGTGTGTCAACACTGCTCCAAGTACTACTGCACCGCCAAACACCAACGCCGACCCTGCATCTTCTCCTACTCCAACTGGGAACGAGTAGAGGCTCTGTGTCTTCAAACCTTTTTGGTCCTTACTGACAAAAGAGGGAGAAGCATATGAGTTGATAGTCTTCAAGTGGGTCCATATGGGCGGGTGCTTTATATTTTGCCTAGTGTTTACAACTCTCGCTTTTGTTACATTTGGTTCTTTGAGTTGTAACACTTAAACTTGATGGTCGTCTGCTACGTTGTCTGATACTCTGTAATGCGATGATAAATTCAGCACTTATTCATTCTGCAGACGTCCATTTCTCATTATGCATATCATTATATTCGACATATCAATTGTGCATGATGAATTCTCTTCATAAGTTAAAGAGGATCTCCACAAGTACAACCTGCCATGTGCATTTGCATTCAAAAGCAAATTAATTATATGCACATCTTTAGGGGGAGCCTTTTGCTACTTATGATGACAATACCTTTATCCTTTACAATTTCACATACTATTATCCCCGTTGAAAACTTCAACCAGTTTGTCATCAATCACCAAAAAGGGGGAGATTGTAAGTGCATCTAGTGCCACCCCTAGTTGGTTTTGGAGTATTGACGAAAAACCTGGTTGAGGGACTAATGTGTTTGTGAGAATTGCAGGATAACACAGGTAGTAGTCCCTCATTGATTCGGTTTACCTACCGGAGATGCCCCCTAAAAATGTATGAAGACATTGACGACAATGGTGGTATATGAAGATATCCATATTGAAGACTATGACGAGAGAAGACATTGTGTGAAGACTATGGAGCGCAAAGACTTAGACGTTTCGCTGTTCCCTTTTCTTCTTTGTTGAGTCATAGGAACCACCGTACTATTAAGTGGGGTCCATGTGAACAAAGTCATAGTGACTGAAGTGATGCTCAACCAAATCCTATGTCTTCGAGTGAAGACAATGAGAGCAAATCTTATCCAGAGCTGGATGAGTCAGCTTTACTTGTAGCCCAAGTAAAGGTGCCGCGTGTGTTTGAAATCTGACCATTGGAACACGTGTCAGTTCCTTAGTGACCCAGGGTCACTTCGGACAAATCAGGTCGGGTTGCCTAGTGGCTATAAATAGCCCACCCCCTACACCATAAATTGGTGGATGCTCAAAGTTATTACACGGCTTTTGTCGTTTGAGAGCAACCCACCTCCGAAGCATTTGAGAGAGAGATCCTTGCGAGGACAAAGCCCAAACATCCAGAGCCAAAGAGTGTTAGGCATCACTGAAGTCTTTCTGTCTGCGTGATCAGAAGACTTGTTACACTTGAGGACTGTGATTCCTCCAGCCGGTTAGGCGTCGCGTTCTGAGCATCCAAGAGTCATTGTGGATCGTCGATGAACGAAGTCTGTGAAGGTTTGGAAATATACCTTGAAGACTTACCAGAGTGATTGGGCGAGGACTAGGTGTCCCTAGCTCAAGGGGAATAAGGTGAAGACGCGGTCATCTGAGTTAAATCTCAGTCTCCCTAACCAGACGTACAGTTGTCACAGCACCTGGAACTGGTCTAACAAATCACTGTCTTCCCCAAGTTACTGGTTCTATCCCTCTTCCCTCTCTTTATTTACTGTCTATCTTTGTGAAGTCATTGCATGCTTGCCCTATCTGATTGACTTCACTGTGCGACTGCTTATTCTGACTGGCTTCATACAATCTTCCATCCTAATCCATACTGCCTAGCTGCTATTAGTCTTCATGCTTTCACTTCATTGAATACTTGACTATGGCTTGTCTAGTGTAGTCTACCTTCCGCTGCATATAAATAGGATCGGCTCTATCGTTTGTCTTCGAAACTTCCATGTTTTGAAGACTTTCATAAAAATCGCCTATTCACCCCCCCTCTAGTCGATATACAGCTCTTTCAATCATCGCAACCCTCTTCTATGTGATGGTAGTTTAGATATCGACTTGTAATGTGACGACAAACTCGCTACTCGCGGTCTCGAGACTTGTAATGTTCTAACTTTGTTCGGTATTTTGAATTCGGAGACTAATATGATGAATTGTATTCGGAGACTAATCTCCTATGGTATTCGATAAATCTGTTGTTTATATGTTATGCTGTTTATATTGCACTTTAGTGGCGCACTGAGATAAACACAACAGTGGCACATTATCAGAAAGTGCGCCATTAGTAACCCAGAGCACAAGGTACGCATGGCTCCTTTGGAGTAACAGAAGTGGCGCACTTCGATGCCTAGTAATGGCGCACTTTAGGTGCGCCATTAGTGTCTGGGATAGTAATGGCGCACCAGGTGGTGCGCCATTAGTGTCTGAGATACTTATGGCGCACCATAGATGCGTCATTAGTATTTGTTACTAGCGGCGTGGTAATAGTGGCGCACCTATAGTGCGCCATTAGTGTTCAAAATAGGTGAGCCACTAACAGTGTTTTCTCTAGTAGTGATATGACCTGATTTCATGATAGATATATACTTCCTAGTTGAGAATATGTAGATTAAGCCAAAAGGAAAGCATAAGCATATGAACATGTTCAGTGCCCGCATGCATGCACGACTACTTACCCATTTTTCAACGGTATGTTATTCAGTACTAAGATGCTCAGATATAATTTTGTTTTGACAGAGAGAGAGAGAGAGAGAGAGAGTTTTTTTATATATTAGGGATTAACACTATTCACAATAGTAGTTAGGAACTACTGTAGTAGATTGGATTTATATGACACCACTAGCACAGTTTCAAAATCAAATGGGCTAGTAACAAAGCGTCTTGATAATCTGGCATGTAGAACTTTATGAAGGCAACTCTGCAGCTATAATTAACCATGCTGACATGTTTGGCGCAAAATAGCTTTTCTAATCCATCCTTCCTACCATCCAAAATCCCTTTTCACTCATGTAGTGTCGTTGTGGACGTGTTATGCAGCCGAAGTTTCTAGCCAGACCGGAAGATGCACTCGCCCATGCATTTCAACTAGGACAAAACTGCGTTTCACTCATGTAGTGATGTTGTGGACGCGCTTCTTGATCCGTGCGACGCGTTATGTTGCTGAAATTTCTAGCCAAACTCGCCACGACTTGTCGAATTTTATCCTTGTTGGTAAGGGAGCAAAAGCTTTAGGGTGTTGCACGCCTGATTCCAGGGTCTTGGCTGCAAGGCTCTGTGGCATCTGTGGATGGAGAAGAACTTTTGTTCCATGCATGTGCGGATGGGTGTCAAGCCATTCCAACTGGTTTTGAGGGCAGCGGTGTAGGCGCGTAAAAGAAGGCTCCTTTTCCTTTGATGTAAGTACGAGAGGATCGAATTGATCGTCAAACACCCATCCAAACTCGATCCAAACATAACTCTACAACTCAAGTATAGTTAAGGCTCAAAAGAGCGATACATAACATGAAATTACAAACATGAGTCTCATGACCCAACATGAAAAAGTCAGACAAGTAAGGAAAGTACAAACCTGTCTAAGTACAGACAACTATAATTAAAAGGAAAAGGCTGAGAAGCTTGACTATCCACAAGACCCTCCAGAGGAACCAGACTTCTGTTTGGATTTCCCAAGCTACTCGGTCAATGTTAAACTCCACGTGGAACTAACAGTAAGACCGAAGTCTCCTCTGCAAAACATATAAATTAAGCAACTGCGAGTACAAAGTTACTAAGTAAGACTTACATTAGAACAAAGTATGTTTAAGATAATACTAGTTACATGGCCGAGTTTCCTTCCAATTAAGACATGCCTATGGTGGCGGTGGCTGCGTGTGTGTATATATATATATACACCAGTCGGCCAGGCTGTAACAAAAGATTGTACCGGGAAGAAATAAAGAAAAAAGAAAGAAATAAAGAGAGAGAAAAAAAGGCACGACAAGGGCCCTTGGCTACAATTTTTGTTCTCGTTTGTCATGTAGTGATGTGGTCGATCCGTGGGTGAACTACAATAGAGAACAACATTTAGAAAGCTGAGAACTTCATTAGGGATGGTGTCACCAATTAGGCCCCAGTGCTCTTCGTAAATCCTGTTGTAAGACCATCAATGCCTGCGATCTATTGGGGCTCATCATAAGCAAAACCTTTTTCAGCTCTTTTGCTGAGAACAAGGCACACAGAAAGGCATTCATATAAGTTTTCAGTTTTCTCGGGATGTATTGGATCACCAACTATGGATGAAGATCAACTTTGGAAAGGTTGTTGTATAATTTGCGTTGCCACAGCTTGCAGATTTTCTTGAGCAATTGCCAAACTAACATCCTCCTACACCAGAGAAACAATGTGCAAAGAAAACTATATTTATATGTGTAGTTGACTTCATTTAGATGGATATAAATACTTGCCTTGTTTTTTATCTTTGCAAAACATTCGCTTTAACTGAGTTCGATGGCTCCCACTGTAATATGGCTAGGTAGCCTAGCTTCCATCCATCGACACTAAGGTAGTTGATCCATTCATGCACTGATGCACTCCAGTCTCTTCATTAATGGTGACTAACTATGAAGGCTGCCATGCTCAGGACCCAGCACAACGCCCACATCACCTCCATGTACAGCATGATAAGTCCCTCCCCTCAATAACACGATGGCTATAGAGGTGAGGGGCGGAATTACCGCGGCGTACATGGAGGTGAGATGGGGATTGAGCTGGGTCATGATTGTGGCGGCCGCAATGGCAATATGGTGACTCCGATAGGAGTGGTGGGATAACTTGAGGGAGAGTACGCGCCGGGGGGAGGGGGGGTCGTGATTTCTATGGCGATGATGGAGTGAGCGAGGATAGGAGAGGAGCGCGTGTTATAAAGCTCGACTGACGAGGCTCCTTCAGGGAGCCTTTTGGCAAGTACTTTCCAATTACTCTACTGGCTTTTGGCAGGTACGGCACAATTACTCTACTGGCTTTTGGTAGGTATGGCACAATTACTCTACTGGCTTTTGGCAGGGACTATCTTTTGGCAGACACGGCTCAATTACTCTACTGACTTTTGGTGGGTACGTCATAATTAATCTACTGGCTTTTGGTAGGGATTGTCTTTTGGCAGCCACGGCTCAGTTACTCTACTGGCTTTTGGCAGGGACTACTCAATTATAGTATCTATTGACGGACAGCGCTGCTTGTATTTTCTTTCACATGTCAGTAGTAGAAAACAGGGCAATGGTCCAGCCCATTAGCCCCGGTTCAATCTAGAACCGGGACCAATGGGGGTACTGGACCCGGTTCGTTAGCCCAGGGGGGCGGCCAGGCCACGTGGGCCATTGGTCCCGGTTCGTCTGGACCTATTGTTCCCGGTTGGAGCTAAAAACCGGGACCAATGGCTCTTGCTCCTGGCCCACCACTATTGGTCCCGGTTTGTTTTATGAACCGGGACCAAAGGCACCCCTTTAGCCCCGGTTTGTAGCACCAACCGGGACCAGTGAGTTGCCTATATAAACCCCCTCACTCAAGAGCAGAGCTCACTGCTCTGTTTTTTTTTCTGGCCGAGGGGGAGAGGGGTTAGTGGTGCTCTAGCTCACCTCCTATGCACACAACGTGTTCGGTGGAATGCCCGAGCCACACTAGTTAAGCTTTTCTCCTCTCGAAGCTCTATTTTCTCCGAGATTTGTCTAGGTTTAGCGGTCCGTCACGTCCCGTCCCCGTCTTCGCCGCCGTCGATCGCCCCCGCCGATCTCGTCACCGGCACCACCGTGGTGAGCCTCTTGTTATGTCCATGCTTTTCTTACTTTTATTTAATTTATAACTATTTGTTTTAGTGCTTATGATAGTTATGCCGACCAACCTGACATGCATAGATGTTTTATTATGTCTAGGAGGTAGTTGAACCGGAAATTCCAACCGACCCTCTTGTGGAGAGGTTAAATTTAGTTGAAGAGGAAAACATTTCGTTAAAGAAAAAATTGGAAAAAATGGAGGAGGAGAAGATGGAATTGGAGTTGCATGTTGCGGAAGTTATCGATGATCACAAGATCAAGATGGACCCTATTGTCGAGAGGTTAAATTTAGTTGAAGAAGAAAACAAATTCTTGAAGGAAAAAATAAAAAAAATTGTGGACGAGAAGATGATATTGGAGTTGCATGTTGCGGATGTCGTCGATGATCACAAGATCAAGATGGATGCAATGCGGTTGAAGATTAAAAAGATTAGAAAATATGCCATTAATACCGAGGCTTGGTATCATTATGCCGTTGGATCAATTGTTACCTTGGCTGCGATTATGATAGCATTTGTTTTCGCGTTGAAATGTTTTACATAGTTTCGATGTGTATGGAGAGCTATATGTTGTTAGATGAGAACTATATATGTATGTACTTTGGTTTTAATGTGATGATGAACTTTTATCCATTTGGTCACTTAATTATCTATTTATGATGTTCTGTAATGGTTTTTGACACACTTAATTATATATAAATGCACGTAGATGAACCGCCAATGGATGTACGGTGACAGACACACCTCCGAGTACATTAAGGGCGTGCGTGAGTTTCTAAATGCGGCAGAGGCAAACAAGCATAATGGTTTTATGTGTTGTCCATGCACTAAATGTGTGAATACGATGTCTTACTCTAACCGAAAAATCCTTCACTCCCACCTGCTTTACAAGGGTTTCATGCCACACTATAATGTTTGGACGAGGCACGGAGAAATAGGGGTTATGATGGAAGACGGCGAAGAAGAAGAGTACGATGACAACTATGTGCCCCCTGAATACGGTGATGCTGCAATGGGGGGAGCTGGTGAAGATCAAGAGGAACCAGACGATGTGCCCAATGATGCTGCAACGGGTGAAGCTGCTGAAGATCAAGAGGAACCAAATGATGATCTTCGCCGGGTCATTGTCGATGCAAGGACACAATGCGAAAGTCAAAAGGAGAAGCTGAAGTTCGATCGCATGTTAGAGGATCACAAAAAAGGGTTGTACCCCAATTGCGAAGATGGCAACACAAAGCTCGGTACCGTACTAAAGGGTGGCATTAGTCCCGGTTTCAGCCACCAACCGGGACTAATGCCCCTCCTATATAACCAACACTTGCGAAAATTTGGGCAGTTTTCTTCTTCCCCGCCCCGACGCCTCCCTCGATCTGCTCCTTCCCCGTGGCCGTCGCCGTCGCCCCCGTCGCCCCGTCGCCGTCGCCGTCGCCCCCGTCGCCCCGTCGCCGTCGCCGTCGCCCCCGACGCCGCCTCGTCGCCGCGCCCCGCGCCGTCGCCGCGCCCCGGCCGGCCCGTCGCCCCGCGCCGCCGCGCGCCCCGCCCCGCCGCCGTCGCGCCGCCGCGCCCCGACGCCGCCTCGTCGCCGCCCCGCCCCGCCGCCGTCGCGCCGCCCAGCCCTGCCGATGTGAGGGGCTCCCTTTTTTTTATGTTTAATATTGCTGTATATATATATATAGTTGCTGTGTATATATGTATATATGTGTATATTTTTTTTATGTTTATATAAATTGCAGTATATATAGTTGCTGTATATATAGTTGCTGTATTTATATGTATGTGTATATCTTTTTTTTTCTTAGGAATTTGCTAAATATATATGTTAAATATATATATTTATGTGTATATAAATATATTTTTTCTTAGGAAGTTGCTGTATATATGTGATGTGTGTATATGTGATGTATATATATGTGTATGTGGCTATATAGTTTTTTGTTTATATATGCTAAATATATATAGAAAGTTTTATATATGCAAAAGTTACAAATTTAGAAAAAGAAGGATAGGAAAGAAGAAAATAAGAAAGAGGAAAGAAAGAAGAAGAGGAGAGGAAGAAGAGGAGAAATAAATAAGAAGAAGAAAAAAAAGAAAAAAAGAGGAGAAGAAGAAAGGAATAGAGGAGAAGAAGAGAAATTTTCTCTTCTTCTCCTCTATTCCTTTCTTCTTCTCCTTTTTTTTTCTTTTTTTTTCTTCGATCTTCTCCTCTAGCGGTTCCTTTTTTCTTCTTCTTCCTCTTTTTTTATCGGATATGTCTATGTCGATATACACCCTCCCCGATAACTTCGACATTAGGGGGGCCGGGGTCGAGGGTCGTCGAGGGACCGAGAGGCCGAAGGTCGAGGGGTCGAGAGGTTGCCTAGCAGTCGGGGGTCTAGGGTTGTGGATCGCCGAGCAGTCGGGGGTCAAAGTATTGAAGAATTCCATGACTTCATCATTTGCCAGAAGTAACCGGGGCATTTTGGTACAAAGTTATGCAAAGATATTTTGGAACGGAGTTCCTGATAGAATAATCCGTCTTTTGTTACGAATTATCCTATCTGGGACTCCGTTCCAAAATAACTTTGGAGAGCTTCGTACCATCATGCTACTGTTACTTTCGCCTAATGATGAAGTATTGGTTTTGTTGAATCCTTTGACACTCGACAAAATGTGACATGAGGGGGTCTAGGGTTGTGGATCGCCGAGTAGTCGGGGGTCGAGGGGTCGAGAGAGGTTGCCTAGCTAGTGTCAAAGTATTGAAGAATTCCATGACTTCATCATTTGCCAGAAGTAACCGGGGCATGTTGGTACGAAGTTATGCAAAGATGTTTTGGAACGGAGTTCCTGATAGGATAATCCGTCTTTTGTTACGGATTATCTTATCTGGGACTCCGTTCCAAAACAACTTTGGAGAGCTTCGTACCATCATTCTACTGTTACTTTCGCCTAATGATGAAGTATTGGTTTGTTGAATCCTTTGACACTAGACAAAATGTGACATGAGGGGGTCTAGGGTTGTGGATCGCCGAGAAGTCGGGGGGGTCGAGAGGTTGCCTAGCTAGTGTCAAAGTATTGAAGAATTCCATGACTTCATCATTTGCCAGAAGTAACCGGGGCATGTTGGTACGAAGTTATGCAAAGATGTTCTGGAACGGAGTTCCTGATAAGTTAATCCGTCTTTTGTTACGGATTATCTTATCTGGGACTTCGTTCCAAAACAACTTTGGAGAGCTTCGTACCATCATGCTACTGTTACTTTCGCCTAATGATGAAGTATTGGTTTTGTTGAATCCTTTGACACTAGCTAGACAAAATGTGACATGAGGGGGTCTAGGGTTTGTGGATCGCCGAGCAGTCGAGGGTTGAAGCTAGTTCTACGTTTGCCATTAATATATCCATCTGTCATGTTTGAATAATAATTGGCATGTTGTAAATATTTGTAGAAACAATGGACGACAACACCCGAGACCTAGCACAAGAAGCGATGTTGATGGACATAATCGCAGACGGACAAAATGCCGTCAGGTCGTATCTCAACGACACCGATGAGCAGGTCGAACAAGAGCTGCGGCTGGATGATCTAGGCTATGATATTGATGAATTCGGTGACCCAATGCACATGGAAGAAGTAGACCGTGAGGACGGCTCCGGTGACCCAATGCCGGTGCAAGAAGGAGACCGTGATGCTGGCTCCGGTGACCGAACCGAGTCCGGCCAGGAGGTATATATGTTAGTTAAGCATGTGCTGACTAGTTAATTGATTCATTCATTAACTCTCGTCTTTGTTCCTTTTCTAGCCCTCCGGATCGAGCAAATCTTCGGTAAAGAGACGAGGAGCGAAGAAAAAGTTGAGGCCGGATGAAAAGTTTGAGATCTCAGAAATCTCGCGCTCCGGCGAGCCGATTGCACCCATCCGCACAAAGAACGCATTTGTTAATCAGTGCGGGGTTCTGGTTAGGGACAAGATCCCGATCAGCATCCATCAATGGTTAAAGCCGGCTGCAAACGACGCTCAGGTGACTTATGTCACTGATATGCAGAAAGAAGATCTTTGGACTGAGCTGAAGTCAAACTTCGTCCTACCGCGAGAGGTTGATCCGGCGAAGCTAGTTAAAGAGGACTTAATCAAGTCTTATGCACTTTCGAAGATGGCAGACCAATTCAGGGCATGGAAGAAAAAACTGAATACGTTTGTCAGAGAGAAAACGACTCCAGAATTCGTGGGCATATATGAGAAGATCAAAGATGACTGGCCCGCATTTGTGGCCCATAAGAAGTCGGAAAAGAGTCAGAAGATGTCGGAGACAAACCGGATAAATGCTGCAAAGAAGATGCATCACCATCGCACGGGGTCGGGCGGCTACCTCGTAGCCCGGCCTAAGTGGGCCAAGGCTGAGAATGATCTGCTTCAGAAAGGGATCGAACCAGAGACAATGCACTGGCCAGAACGTTGCCGGACTTGGTTCTTCGGGGCTGGCGGAACCTTGGACCCTGTAACAGGGTGGTGCATTTGGACGGACAAGCAAATGGAAACACCACTCAGGAAGATGCGGCAGTATATCAAAGCAGCGCATGCAGGGACGTTCATCCCCGACAGAGAGAACGACGAGCTGACAATGGCCCTCGGGAATCCTGAGCACCCTGGACGGACACGAGGCACGCCAGGCTTGGCGTGCTGGGTTTCCGGACGCAGGAGGCTACAAATGCCACGACAGGAGGAAGAAAATGGAGATGACCGAAATCCAGGCGTTGCGGGCCAGAATACAAGCGATAGAGGAACGGGAAGCAGATCGGGAGAAAAGAATTGCCGAAGATTCCCCCGAAGCTACCCCGCCATCTCAGTGGAGAAGCAGCGTGGCTTCCACCGAGCTGCTTCAGCCAGAGCTTGCCTTGACGGCTACTGCCAGGAATCCTGTGGATGCTATCACGCAGGCACAAAATTGCCACCTTATGGCACAGTGGATGAATCTGAAGGTCAAGGCAGCTGCTGGCTCTGTTTATCCTTCTGGACCAGACGACACTTTTCACTACCGGCCGATTCCAGAAGGATATGCTAGGGTGATGGTCGACGAAATAACGGAGGGATTTGAGGAGCTCCAGCTTGACCACCCTACCGGTGAAGGGGAGACTCGGCTGGGTTCTTCACTGAAGACTCCATGCCTATGGCGGAAGGACCTAATCAACATTCTGAACTGGACGCCTCCGCCTCCTCCTCCTCCTCCGACGAGTCAGGGCACTCCGCCTCCTCCACCGCCTCCTCCTCCGGCGAGTGACCATCAGGGCACTCCGGCTCCTTCTCCGGCGAGTGACCATCAGGGCACTCCGACTCCTTCTCCGGCGCGTGGCGGCACACCGCCTCCTTCGCCGCCGGCGCGTGGCGGCACTCCGCCTCCTTCGCCGCCGGCGCGCCCGAGCAGACAGCCAGCTCCTCCTTCGCCTAATCAGCAAGGGCGGAAGAGACCTGCCGCCGCTCCGGCTGCTCCTGCTCCGGCGCCTAAGCAAGTAAAAAAGACAGCCGCTTCGTCTGGTCCGGCGACGTCTACCAGTACAGCCAGAGGCGGGAGGCGATGCAGATTCGGTCCTTCTCTCACGCCTCTAGAGAAGTTACCGTACGAGAGGTCCGACGAGGAAAACACGAAGATCGCTGAAGGCGAAGTGAAGGACTTTTTTGAAGGGTTGAAAGCACAGAGACATCCACCTCCGGAGGAGAAGATAGATGCGGTGAAAGCAAAGCGCACTCTTGCTGCCCTGAAGCAACCAGCGAAAAGTAAGCCGAAGGGCAACTATAACCGCATTATTCAAAAGACATTTCAAGATGCCAAGCGGTCCGGAAGTACAAAAAGTGATCAGAGGTTAGCAGAAGGGCGAGCTGGGAAACAAATTGCCCAGCTCGGCGAACAAGCGAACCAATCGTGCCCCCCGCTCAAGGTGTCTAGCGACATGGTCGCTAATGATCCGAGGATGGTGCCCGGTTATACCAATCTTGCAGATTACGCGTCCGACGATGTACACTATGATTTCATGGACGTGCAGATAGAAAGATACGAGTACAAAAAGCCTCTCGTCAAAAATGAAAGATCTCTATCAACGAATATGCGAAGATTGCATGATTGGTACATGAAAATCTGCAGAGAGTCTGGGGGGGGGGGGAATAACTTGTATTTGAGAGTTAAACCGGAGCATGACCTCGTTGGAATTGACCTGTTGCCTGTTCCATTTGAGGAGTTCTATCAATTTTTCAATCAATTGGCCCTCGATAAAACAACGATCACCTGCTACTGTCTGTAAGTAGTACTACTTCTGTCATTAAGTCTCTCTATATAGCTGATCTTCATTGCATGTATTTATAATTATCCTCACTATATTATGCAGATTGAAGATCGTCGAATTGAAGAAAAGACAAGTAGGTGATATTGGGTTTATTAACACATACCTCATAGATGCAACCGAGGTTAAATTGCGTCCCGGCGATACCGAGACCAACTTGCTACGATCGTTGGTGGTAAATGAAAACAAAGATATAATACTCTTTCCTTACAACTTCAAGTGAGTGTTAATGTCTTGTGCATATTTGGTTTCCCTTATATATATCAGTCAAGTTTATAGTGATGTAATGATCTCATGCATTCGTGCGCAGCTTCCACTATATTCTCTTAGAGATTAAGCTTGAGAAGGGAATAGTAATTGTCTTCGACTCTAAACGTAAAGATCCCGAGGAGTATGCGGACATGACTCAAATGCTAGCCAGGTAAGTTAAATCGATCAATATTATCCACCATGCATATATATGAGCAACTTCATTTCTGATATCAACTAATTGTTTCCTTTGTCTGGCAGGGCTTGGAAAAAATTCATCAAAAAAGCTCCGGGACTGCCGAAGAAGCTACAATTTAGATACCCGAAAGTAAGTACTATATAGTAGCATGTTCCGCGCGCGCATCTCCTATATCTTGATTCAATCGCTAGCTAGTTTCATCAATACCAATTTGGCATTCTTGCTTATCAGTTTGATTGAGCTCTATTTCTTGTAAAGTGGTTGTGGCAGGAACCCGGGAATGATTATTGTGGATACTACATTTGCGAGTCCATCCGCCACACGACCTGTGAGTGGGGCTACACTGATGAACAATTTGAAGTGCGTAAGCAATCAATAATATTCACAAATTTATAGCATCATTTCATGTATTGACCCCCTACTTCAAATTAGATGTTTCGGATGCGGGATGAACTCCTAACACCAGATCGTCTGCGAGCAATTCAAGAGGAATTGGCGGCATTCTTCCTTGAACACGTGATCGCTGAAGACGGAGAATACTATGTGGACCCTGCATCCATGTGTTAGGAGATTATTTTTGTAAGAGATAATTATTGTATATATGTGCCCGGTAGTGTCGGATAGATATACGAGAACTTGTTGTTCGACCAATCTCTCGGAGAAAGAGAGGTGGTCGATATTATTACTTCTCTCTGTATGCATATATATATATATATGTTGATTATATATACGAGATCTTCTGTTCCTTCGTTTGCTTAGTAGCTAGCAGCTAGCTAGCTAGCTAGCGTGACTCTAGTCCATATATATACGTATGTGTAGTATGTAGCGTCGACCAAAAGCACGGACATAAGAGAGAACACTTCTCTCTATTAATTAGCTAGCTAACACAATATATCAAACACCTAAATTAACCCCCAAAACCTAAAACCCCCCTCCCCTTTCAAAAAAAAAAACAAAAACCACAGCCACAGAAATGCTGACACGTGGATGCCTTTTGGTCCCGGTTGGTACCACCAACCGGGACTAAAGCCCCTCCTGCCTGGACTCGGTGCACAGGCCACGTGGACACCCTTTTGCCCCGGTTCTGGATTGAACCGGGACTAAAGGGTCAGAGCATTAGTACCGACCCTCTTGCCCCGGTTCCAGAACCGGGGCTAAAGGCCCAAATGAACCGGGTCTTAGAAGTTAGAACACCCTCAAAAAGTTGTCTGGAAAATTTTCATATAAATATGAAAATAAACTAGACAATATTTGGGGAACAACTGAAAAAGAATCAAATCATTTGGAGCTGTGGTTAAAAAGTTAAAGCCAGTCAAAGTTTTGGTCAAAATCTGATTTTAAAACAAAACAAAAAAGAAAATGTTTCGGTTAAGAATACGCTTTCGAGCTAGGGAAAACGTACTTCGGAGAATGCGCCTCCACTTAAAACGCGCGGTGGTGGCGCGGGGTCACTGACAGTGGGACCCAGGGGGTCCACTAGTCAGGTTTGACTAGTCTTTCCCCCCTCTCTCTTCCTCTGCCCGAACGGCAGCGGGGCTCCGGCGATCGTCGCCGGCGAACCAGGGTTCTTCGAGGGTCACTGAGTGTGGGAATGGATCCGCGGGGTTGGCGCGGTCCTTCCGGTAGTCGTTTGGTTGGAGGGGGCGAAGGGAGTCTCCCGGCGGCGAGCTCCGCGGAGGAGGGAGCTTCGGCCAGGTTTGGGGCTTTGTGATGTAGTGGCTCCCGAGCGAGTCTGAGTGGATGGGTGGCTTCGCAGGGTCGAGGGGAAGGCGACGGTGGTGCTGGACGAGCGGGGGATGTCCTGGTGGCGCCGGATTGCTCGAGGCAGAGGCGGCGGCTGTGTTCGTCGGGGATGGAGAAGGGATCTTCCCGGGGGCGATTGGTTGCCATGGGGCTGTTCTGCGAGGTGCCTAGGGAGAGTATGATGCTGCGGAGGGGCTCGGGTGCCCTTAAATAGACGAGTCGAGGCGGTTCAGCGGCGGCAGTGGATAAGCTCGCCGGCGACCGTCGCTCTGTTGCAGCAGGTGGACGTGGCGGCGACGAGAGCTAGGGAACAAGCTTGCTGACGCGCTGGAGCAGTCCCAGGGGGCAGGTGGCGAGTGCAGGTGGCTTGGGCGGCGCCGACCGTGGCAGAAAGCCGCTGTGCTCGCCGGCGTGCCGCCAGGAGCGCTCTGACGGCGGCGCTGTGGATTCCCTGGCGCGGTTTGGTGCTTCCTCGAGTGCGGATAAGGCTGGGCGTGGCTCTGTGGGCGAGCTGGGGCCAGGGACGCGACGCGGCGGCCCGAGCGCACGCACGTGCAAAACGCGCGCTCTGGGCGCGTCCAGAGCACGCACGCAACGTGCTCGGCGTTATGCCACAGCATGCTGGTGAGATCCAAACTGCAGGGGGGTCAGCAGGGTGGGGGTACAGGTAATGACAAGGCTGCGAGACATGATGGATTAGCCGGGGGATCAAGTTCATAATATGAACCAGAAGCTAAGCCAAATATGGCCATGCACTCAGGGTGTTTGACAAAATGCCAGGGGCATCTAGCAAGCTCTTGGGGTGGCCAAACTTACCAGATGGATGTCTCCTTAGGTGAGTGAGAAGGTGGTGGGGTTAGTTTATCAAAGGCAAAAACTTGTTAGTGCAAGTTTTGCAAGATTTCAGTTCTGGACAGAAAATGCAGAGCACTGTTCCATGAACCAAAGCTATCCCAAGTGGCCCATTCTCCTGGACTTAAGGGTTTTGCAAGAGGGACTATCAGCATGAGGAAGCTCAAAGGCTCTAGAGTAAAATAGACTAGGGTTGCAGTACAAAGTGCCAAACTGGACCAGAATAGAAAAGAGGTTGATTCACTCAAAACTTCCTATCACAGGGTGCCGGCTTTCTTCTCACGGAGCCAGCCGTCGATCCACCGTGCACGCGGTTGGTACCTTGTCCCGTGGAAGGTCGCTGGCGCCAGTGGCGCCGCGGTTCTCCTCCCCTATGCCACGAAGTTCACCCTCTGCGCCGTGTACAGCCACAAGGAAACCGTGCCCTACACCAACCGCACCCACCGGGTAATGTTCTCCCCAAAGATTGAGCGCGAGGTCGGCGACGAACGCTTAGAGGAGATCAAGAAGGAGCGCAGCAAAGACGTCCTTGGCCTGTCTGACCCGGACACCGTCCGTGTCCGACGCATCGCGGCTGATGTCATCCGCGGAATCCAGGAGGTCTTCCCCACCGGCGGCCTGGGCGACGACGAGGGGAAGGCAGCGGTACGGCCGCAGACGGGACATCTCGATGACCTTCAGTGGGAGGTTATTGTCATCAGAGATAAGCGCGCCAATGCGTTGAGCTTGGGCGGTGGCAAGATTGTTGTGTTCACAGGGCTGCTCAACTTTCTTGAGACGGATGCTGAGATTGCCGTCATTATTGCGCATGAGGTACTACGTTGTCTACTTGTATTTGGTCGTTCTCAAGTGCATTCATTGACGCCTTCTTTCTAGGCCACACACGTTGTTGCAAGGCATTGCATGGAGTTGACGAAATTAACTCCGTCGATAGTCAACAAACTGCTGCCCTTCGAACGAAGGTATTCTAGTTCACATTTTACATTTTACATATGTTTATTTAATTGTTATTTTCATTCTTATTCGGAAAAAAACTAATTACATGTTCTTAGAAATCATTTTGTATCGACATTAATTTTTGAAACTTGCTGGCTGGCCATACATTGCAGGAAAGAGCTGGAGGCGGATCTCATTGGAATGATGCTACTAGCTACTGCCGGTTTCGATCCACGTGTAGCCCCTAAGGTCTACGAGAAGTCGTGGGAGAGCACGGTGCTCGATGATTACATCGGTAATCATCCTCCGGGAAAGAAGAGGGCACGAGTTTTATCACAGGGCAATGCCATGAAGGAGGCATTGGAATTGTACTTCAAGCAAGTTTGTGCTGGGAAAGGCGCTGATCGACGTTTCCCTTATGGTGGCAGGGTCTCGGATACTCTTATGTCAGAGTAACTTTGTGAACAAAAGATTTGTATCATTCGGATAACTGATTGGCCAAGATGCTTGTGGTTGGTTAGCAGCATCGTGTTGAGGCAACAAAAGTGAAATAGGGCTTATGTACTAAGAAGTATGTGAGGGCTCTAAGAAAAAAAATGTTTTTTTCTATGAATTACAAAAGATAAAACATCTGGTAATTGACAAAGAGATCATTAAAAATAGAGGTGATCGAATACCCTTTTTTAGAGAAAAGACGAGAGCCCGACTTTATAAATAAAACCACACGGTAGTCACAACGAAGAACCGACCACAAAGTTTAACCACAAGTACACGCGGCCAACCAGGCCCGTCGTTGGAGGTGACCAAGGTGGGCGACCGCACAGGGCCCCCAAAAATTTGGTGCCCCCAAATTCCTAAGTATAAGTAGTATTATGTATACAAATTTAATCACACTTTGCCATTTAATCCAGCGGCAAGGCCTAAGCAGCATACGCAGCAACAAAAATCCAGCCCACAAGGCCTGCTAAGTGCTTAATCACGTATCTATCGAGTGTTCCTGAATCCCTTTGATCGCTAACACGCCGCCGGTTCACCTGCTTTCGCCACGAGCAGAGGTTCCGCTAGTCGCCCAAGACGCCGCCCGCTGCTGCCTTCCAAGGTTCCGCCAGTCGCTCGCCTGGAAAGTCGTGCGCTGCTGCCTTCCGCGTCCGCGGTTCCGCCATCGGCGATAGCCCAGGCTACCATTAGGTATACTTAGTTTTATCCCTATACTTGGTAAATTTCAAATTTTGGTCTCCCTTACCTAGGTTAGGAGCAGGCCCTAGTTAGGAGTAGCCAAGTAGGATCAGTTTGTTCTTGATTAGTTGAACATGTCTTTATATTTTTATTCACACTAATTAGGAAATTTCATGTTTGAATAATGAATCATTAAATTTCTTTGGTTTATAAAACAGGAGGCATTTATTTCTGAATCGTCATGTCTTCCAAAACATATGATTCTGGTTGTAAAAAGCGTAAGAAGAAGCCCTGGTTGCAAAATAAATCAGACTGTATTTGTGTAATAAATGGAGAGTACGAATGACCTATATTAGTTCTTCTGTTATATGAATCTTTTTGAAGTTTTGGGCCCAATTTTGATTTTCGCCCCGGGGCCCGGAATTTCTGGAGACGGCCCTGCCGCCAACCACCACAGATAACACGACCAGAGTTCAACATCAGGCATGCCTCATCAAAAGGCACGCAGACCAACCATCTACTGCTAACGAAGGGATCAACAAACTACGGGGGCGCATCGGCTGGACGGGAAGATAGAAGATTGGCAGAAGCCCGAACTTTACTGATCAACACCTCCAACCCGTCCCGGTCCACCACCTTAGTCAATAATTTCCACTGCTGCAAAAGAATAGACATTTTAAAGAGGACATCAGCAGGTTTGTTAGGAAACACACCCTCAATGATGAATTTATTTCAGGTAGTCCACAACAACCAGCATAGAGCTCCAAGCCCAACCCAAAAAATTCTCTTAGACCGACCCTGAAGATTAGAGGTTAACAGACGAACATCCGTAAAGGAAGTGGTAGCCCAAGGGGTTTGCATCCGCGATCGGACACATCCCACATTAGCTTTGCCAGAGGACAGGCAAAAAATATACGATTAGCATCCTCCTGCGCCGAGCAAAGTTTACAAGCAGCCGAACCAGGGTCGTTCCTTTTCCGAATCTTGTCAACAGAGGGCAGCCTACCCCTAGTGGCTTGCCAGAGAAAGATCTTGATCTTGGGGGGCGGGGGGTGGGGGGAGGGGATCCTAGCAGCCCAAATGGCCTTGAAGATAGGGCTATCTTAGCAGTAGCGCGGGGTACGGGCCTGCGCTAGTGCTACGCGTGTTATCTATAGTGCTGGTCCAGAGTCCACGCTGCTGCTGAGTGGGATGGGGAGCTGGGCCCGGGCTGGCCAAAGTAGCAGCATGGGTTACAACACCCCGCTACTACTAACGGGCTTAGCAGTAGCACGGTCCGACGACCCACACTGCTACTGTGGCCAGCCAATGGGGGCCCCGTGGAGCCCGCTTAGCAGCAGTGCTTGTTGGGGAACCCGCGCTACTGTTACATGCTACCTGTAGCGTCTGTTCTATACCCTCGCTACTACTTAACAGTAGTGTGTGATTCTCACCTCACGCTACTACTAAGCATCTACATATAGCTCTTTTCCTAGTAGTGCTCTCGCAAATAGGATCTCTTCTTGCTCGTAACAGTTCCCCTAGTTCTTGTTTGCTCATCGCCTCGCGCAATCTCCCACTTGTAGCTCCTATTGCGCCACTTGTCGGCTTGCCATCGCGGCATGCCACCGCAGCTCACTTGTAAGAAAAAAAAGTCACTGACGTGGTTTCTGTCGAGGAAATCTAACAACCGGATGCAACTTTCATCGTAGAAAAAAAATCTTGTTGATGGAAACTTTTGCGGTTGTTGGTTGCAACAAAAACTAGGGCTCACCATCGCCATGGTAGAAACACTCTTGTCCTAGCTCAGGGCTTCGCCGATAGTAGCAAACATCGACAACGGTTGCAACCAAAAAACATAGTCACGGGTATCGGCAACCTCATAAGAAATAGATGTAACAAATGACATCGCCGGTAGTAGCAAAACGCAGAAAACACTTGTAGCAAAAGTGGTACAAAATGGTTCCAACCAAAAAAATGGCTGCAAAAATTTGGTTAGTTCCAGCAAAACTCGAAGATGGTGCTAACAAATTGGTGCACTACTTCCAGCAAAATAACGTGGTAGTAGAATCTAGGTTGGTTCCAACAAAAACTGAAGACGTTGGTAGCAAATTTAGAGCTGGTTTCAGCAGCAAAAAAACTCACCGAATCTCCAACACTTTTCACCGCCGTCTCCAGCAACGGCAGTTGATGATTGCATAACTTTTCACCGTGGACATGAATGGTGCAGGGGGGATGGATGTCGGAGACCCTACCGCGCCGTGCCATGTGCACAGTTGTAGCTCTCCGTTGTCTTACGCAAATGGATGCAACTCCACGAACAGGTGGTTGTAGCACCCTCCACCACCGATGGTAGAATCTCCGGCGGGTGGTTGCAGCTCTAACACCCAACAATTGCCGCAACTTCACGCCCAAATCCGTCTACGGCCACCTCGCTTGAAGCATCGGCAACGACATCGCTCGCCGCCCGCGCCATCTTTTGCAGAGAAAGTGCACGTCTAGAGGTGGAAGAAAAGGGTTGTGGTGTTGTGTGGCCTGGGGGACCATGAGAAAGGAAGATATAATGTACAGGAAAAGGGTGGTTCATGCAGACACACCAAAACAGGTGTCTCGCGTGAAACAGTTTTGCGTGGTGGACGTGTGAAGCCAGCGCGCCGGCCGAAGTTTCGGTCAGTCAACTCGGATCCAATCGTTTACCATGAAGATGCAAGAAAAATTGAAAAAATAAAATGAACGAAAGTGGTGTTGTATGTGTTGAATATATTAGCAATTCATCATATGGTTTAATCCGAAATATCATAAAATTAATCATGACAGAAGCAACTAAAGAGAGCATGCAAATATCTAGTACAATGTGGAAACAGATCCAATCTACGGCAAGTACTAGACATAGAAATTGTAGCGAGATCTGATACAGATGAGAGAGAGAGATGCATACGTTGCAGCAGCTGTAGTAGCGGCTGTGTTGTCCCCGGTCTGGGCCATGTCGTCGTCGAGGAAGAGGTTGCCGATGTCGGGGAAGAAGTCGTCGTTGGGGAAGTGATCGCTGTCAGCAGTCGAGCGAGAGCTCTCCCCAAAAACCTGATCGCCCCTCTCCCGTACAGGATCGCAAGAGGCGGGGTTCCGGAGGCCTGCTGTCCCTTCTTCTGGTGCACGCCGGAAGGAGGGATGGAGAAGGCTTGAGTGGCGGCGCAATATTTTGGAACAGTGAGAAACCATACGAAAACAATCTACACCCAAGGCTGGCTTGGTACGGGTTTATATAGTGTATGTTGGGAGTCAAAGCAGCCGCCATAAACGCGTCCGTTTATGATTTAGAAACTGCCGTACTTAACACGTCCGTTTATGAAATAGAAACAGCAACAATAAACGCGTTTGTTAATGAGTCAGAAACGGTCGTAATAACCGCGTCTGTTAATGAAATAGAAACAGCCCCAATAAACGCGACCGTTACTAATTAATCAATAACTCATTAATTTTCCCAATTAACAAAATAATAATGTGTCAATGAGAATTTCTGAATTTATTTGGACTAGTAAATACTAGTAAATTCCAACAATCCCCCACAAAAACTCATAGACACATCTCCTCATTTTTAAGTTCCAAAGCATTGTTTATATACCGGTACTTAGTGGAGACTGTTAAGTTGAACTTCCACCTAGAATGTTATGTTACACTAATTCACAACTTGGATAGTGGACTATGCCTTGAACTACAAGTTTGCTGTGATACCAGTTTCACACAACGTCTAGACCGATACTAGGCTACCGCAAGGCTTCCCCGCAGTTGGAGCTTATGCGTCATACTCCGAAGGCCTTTCATGAGTTTATTAGAGAACACCCAATTCTCACAGATTGCAACGTTCAACAATCAAGCTCATATAGGTGAGTTCCTCAAGAGATGCTCTGTAGGACACATCTCCGCTTATATAAGTAAACCACTTGGAACACATTAAGACAAATGTCAACCTACCATACAGATTAGGAGAATATTGCATCTTCATGGAGTGGGATAAAATATAAGAATACTCTCCTCTCAGCTGACCAACAGCTTGTCTCTTACTTCTAATTCACGGGATCTCCGATCACATAGAGTAGGTTACCACTGTGGACAACTCATACCGTGGGTCTCAAACCCATCTCCCTCGATGCATTATCTATCACATTACATGATAAACCCTTTGTAAAGGGATCTGCCAAGTTCATAGTCGTTTGGATATAATCCACTGTAATAACTCCGGAGTTCTTCAGTTTCCTGACAGATTTCAATCTCCTCTTCACATGCCTTGATGACTTCATATTATCCTTAGAACTGTTCACTTTGATGATCACGGTTTGATTATCACAGTTCATTAGGATCGCGGGTATTGGTTTTTCAACCACAGGCAAGTCCATCAAAAGCTCACGAAGCCACTCTGCTTCAACAGTGGCTGTATCTAATGCTGCGAGTTCTGCTTCCATAGTTGACCTCATTAAGATGGTCTGCTTGCAAGACTTCCAAGAAACAGCGCCACCACCAAGTGTAAATAAATAACCACTAGTGGCCTTAATCTCATCAGCATCAGATATCCAATTAGAATCACTATAGCCTTCCAGAACCCTCGGGTTTCCGGTATAGTGAATTCCATAGCTCGCTGTGCCTTTTAAATAGCGCATAACTCTCTCAAGCGCACGCCAATGATCATCTCCCGGATTGGAAACAAACCGGCTCAATTTGCTCACAGCAAAAGAGATGTCAGGCCTCGTGGCACTCGCCAAATACATAAGCGAGCCTATAATCTAAGAATATCTCAGTTGATCTCTAGCAATCCGTCGATTCTTTCGAAGCAACACACTAGGATCATATGGAGTTGGAGAAGGCTTACAGTCGCTATACCCGAAGCGACTCAAGACCTTTTCCACATAGTGAGATTGAAGCAGTGTAATCCCACCATTATCATCTCTCAGCAGCTTGATGTTCAAGATAACATCAGCCACTCGTAGATCCTTCATCTCAAAACAACAAGATAAGAAATCCTTAACTTCCTTAATTAAATCAAGATTGGTTCCAAATATCAGTATGTCGTCGACATATAGACAAAGAGTAACTCCCTCGCCCCCACCATGGCGATAGTACACACATTTGTCAGCTTCGTTTACAACAAAGCCTTCAGAAGTCAAAGTCCTTTCAAACTTCTCGTGCCATTGCTTAGGAGCTTGCTTGAGGCCATATAATGACTTCAAAAACTTACACACTTTTCCTTCCTGACCGGGCACTACGAAACCGTCTGGCTGCTCCATATAAATTTCCTCATCCAACTCTCCATTAAGGAAAGCTGTCTTAACGTCCATTTGATGAACGAGAAGACCATGCGAGGCAGCCAAAGACAGTAGCACTCGGATAGTGGTCAATCTAGCCACAGGTGAGTAAGTATCAAAGAAGTCTTCACCTTCTTTCTGAGTATAACCCTTGGCCACAAGCCTTGCCTTGTACTTTTCAATTGTACCATCAGGCCTAAGCTTTTTCTTGAACACCCACTTACACCCTACAGGTTTACACCCATAGGGACGATCGGTGATCTCCCAGGTTCCGTTAGCCAGGATGGAATCCATCTCGCAATGGACAGTCTCTTTCTAGTAGTCAGCATCAAGAGATGCATAGGCTTCTGAAATAGTCCTAGGTGTGTCATCCACGAGGTACACAATGAAATCATTACCAAAGGAGTTTGCAATCCTCTGTCTCTTGCTCCTAACAGGAACTTTATTGTCATCCTCCAAGGGATTCTCAACGTGTTCTATTGGAATGGTGGGTTCAGGAATCTCAGTTATTTCCTGACTCGATAAAATAGGTATTTCCTGATTTGATGAGCTAGCCATATCCTTCATAGGAAATATGTTCTCAAAGAAAGTCGCATCATTCGACTCCATAATCGTACCGACATGCATGTCGCATACCTCAGATTTTATTACCAAAAATCTATAACCGATGCTATTAAAAGCATAGCCCAGAAGAACACAATCTACGGTTTTAGGTCCAAGCTTGCGCTTCTTGGGAATTGGTATATTGATTTTCGCCAAACAACCCCAAGTACGTAAGTAAGAGAGTTTCAATCTTTTCCTTTCCCATTCCTCAAATGGAGTAATGGTTTTATTCTTTGTGGGAACTCGGTTTAGGACATGACATGCAGTCATTAGCGCCTCCCCCCACCATGCCTTGGAGAGACCCGAAGTGTCTAACATGGCGTTAACCAAATCAAACAGAGTTCGGTTCTTTCTTTCAGCCACCCCATTTGACTGAGGTGAATAGGGAGGCGTCCTCTCATGGATAATACCATGTTCCGCACAAAACGAATTGAATTCATTTGAAAAATACTCTCCACCACGATCAGACCTAAGCTGTTTAATTTTACGATCAAGTTGGTTCTCTGCTTCGGCCTTATAGTTTTTGAAGTAAGTTAAAGCCTCATCTTTTGTTTTCAGAAGATACACATAACAATATCTAGTGGAGTCATCAATGAGTGTCATAAAGTATTTCTTTCCACCCTTTGTCAACACGCCATTCATCTCACAAAGATCAGAATGTATAAGCTCCAGTGGTGCTAAATTTCTTACCTCCGCAGTCTTATGGGACTTGCGAGGTTGCTTAGCTTGAACACACACTTGACATTTGGAACCTTTCACAGTAGTAAATTTCGGAATTAAACTCATATTTGCTAACTGCGTCATGCAACCAAAGTTAATATGACAAAGTCGTGAATGCCAAATATCAGATTCATTATCGTGGCAAACATGATTAATAACTTTAGTGCATAAGTCTGACAAAGATAGGCGGAACAAGCCTCCGCACTCATAGCCTTTACCAACAAATTGTCCATACTTGGAAATTACAACTTTATTGGACTCAAAAACCAACTTATAACCATCTCGACATAAACGCGAACCGCTGACGAGATTCTTATTGATGGAGGGCACATGATGCACGTTCTTCAGTCGCACGATCTTCCCCGAAGTAAACTTCAGATCGACCGTACCAACACCACGAACAGTAGCATGTGACCCGTTCCCCATCAGCACAGGGGAAGTCCCTGTGACCCAATATCCTTCATATCGGTGTCAGCCATGACAACATTAGCGGTCTTGCCGCTATTCTCCAGCTGCTGCAGCTCATGCCGTTTGGGGCATCTCGGAGCCCAATGGCTCAGGTCGCCACAAACGTGGCATGATCCCTTCTTCTTCTTAAAGTTGGTAGAGGACGATGGCTTAAACTTGTTGTCAGGCTTGCCTTTACCCTCGTATTTCTTCTTCTTATATTTAGGCTTGTTGGGCTGGTAGTTTTTCTTCTGCACCATGTGCGCAGCAGAACCTACCTCAGCAACCCGAGCACGTGTATCCTTTGCTCTCGCCTTCTCTTCCACATTAAGAGATCCGATGAGGTCCAAAACGGAAAACTCCTGTCTCTTGTGTTTCAGAGAAGTAGCAAAGGTGCCCCACGAAGGTGGAAGCTTGGCAATGATGCCACCGGCCACAAATTTGTCCGGTAAATTACACTTAAAATGCTCAAGTTCCTTAGCGAGTGACTGTATCTCATGAGCCTGTTGAACAACAGAACGCTCATCAGTCATCTTGTAGTCATAGAATTGCTCCATGACGTACAACTCGCTACCAGCGTCCGAGACCCCAAACTTGGCCTCGAGCGCGGCCCACATGTCCTTGCCATTATCAAACGACATATAAGGATCCACAATGGAATCATCAATAATACCGAGGAGGGCTGTCTTAAACATAATATCAACCCTTTCAAAGGCTTCCCGCTGTGCAGGTTCAAGATCGCCCTCAGGCATGCCCTTGGTGGCCGCATAGCAGTTCATGGATTGAAACCACAACACTGCTCTCGTGCGTCACCTCTTATAGTTCACACCCTTGAACCGATCGGGCTTTGTCGACGTAAGAAAAGCAGGTGTAGCAAATTGCCTATAATCATGTTTTTGGATTGTTGAATATATTAGCAATTCATCATATGGTTTAATCCGAAATATCATAAAATTAATCATGACAGAAGCAACTAAAGCGAGCATGCAAATATCTAGTACAATGGGGAAACAGATCCAATCTACGGCAAGTACTAGACATAGAAATTGTAGCGAGATCTGATACAGATGAGAGAGAGATGCATACGTTGCAGCAGCTGTAGTAGCGGCTGTGTTGTCCCCGGTTTGGGCCATGTCGTCGTCGAGGAAGAGGTTGCCGATGTCGGGGAAGAAGTCGTCGTTGGGGAAGTGATCGCTGTCAGCAGTCGAGCGAGAGCTCTCCCCAAAAACCCGATCGCCCCTCTCCCGTACAGGATCGCAACAGGCGGGGTTCCGGAGGCCTGCTGTCCCTTCTTCTGGTGCACGCCGGAAGGAAGGATGGAGAAGGCTTGAGTGGCGGCGCAATATTTTGGAACGGTGAGAAACCATACGAAAACAACCTACACCCAAGGCTGGCTTGGTACGGGTTTATATAGTGTATGTTGGGAGTCAAAGCAGCCGCCATAAACGCGTCCGTTTATGATTTAGAAACTGCCGTACTTAACACGTCCGTTTATGAAATAGAAACAACAACAATAAACGCATTTGTTAATGAGTCAGAAACGGTCGTAATAACCGCGTCTGTTAATGAAATAGAAACAGCCCCAATAAACGCGACCGTTACTAATTAATCAATGACTCATTAATTTTCCCAATTAACAAAATAATAATGTGTCAATGAGAATTTCTGAATTTATTTGGACTAGTAAATACTAGTAAATTCCAACAGTATGCCTGCTGGAAATTTACATGACAAAGACAAGTTAAAATTTCCCCTAAAAAAAGTTAAAGATTGTCCAACCACTAATGCAATATGCTTTCATTCACAATTCCATTGCGACGTGCAAACGCACTCAAGAAAAGGTGCCATGGTTGATTGATTGGTTAATTAGTGGGATTTCCGGTGCCTCGAATTCAACTAGTAGATAGGTAGGGTTTTCGTCCTCGCAGGAGCTGCATTTGGACAGATGACGGCGCTTCTTCTTCAAGTCAGTCTTCCCGCGGATCGAATCCTCCTCAAGTTCGTTTGTTCGGACAAATTAGACGGAGCTCCATCGTAAATTCCTGCCAGCTTCTCGGGGTGACGAGTTTAGGGTTTCTCGTATTGCGTACAGAATGGCGATATTTGATGTCAGGTTTTTCAGATCTATTCAAGGATTCAACGGCGATGATTGTGGCTCCAGGACGCTGGTCCTTAGGGGTACGTGCACGAATACTTCCCGGTTGTTATCGATAAGGTCAGACCGGCTCCGGTATCGAAGCAGCGACAACTACTCGTTCTGGCGGCGGCAATGATCGTCCGTTGGTCCGATGACCTCTATGTAATTTCTATTGTGTTTGAGGTGTTTTGTACCTCCGATGAATCTTTATAATAGATATTACCCTTTTCGCAAAAAATTGAAAAATGTGAGAAGTTATTTAGGGAGAAGTTGGGTCTAGGATGACTGATAACGCAGTGCATCTTTTTTTTGTTATAAAAACTTTGTCGTCGGCTTGATGGTGATCGTCTTCTACACACCATCGAACACACCGCAGACCTGCATCTATCCGGGTCTACTTCGTATATCGTACTCAAACGATAGGTGAATCCGAGTCTACTCCGTACGTACGTGCATCGGGTGGGTTTCTCATAAAAGGCCGTACTGTTAACCTCCGTATCCACCGATAGATTGATCGAACTTCAAAGTTCAAACGCCGCCGCTACATACCATGCAAAAAAAAAAAAACGCAGCTACATGAGCTGTCTGAGGAACTCCCGGTCCGTCTTCTCCGAGCTCATGATCCTCCGCCATTACTGCAACCCCACGAAGCCCTCCCCGGTTCCTCGATCGTGTTCCGGTGTCCTGGACTCCATCCGAGGGATCTTCTTCCGCCCCGTCAAGCCTGCAGCCTACTGTTCAACCCGGGCGCCGGCACTACCGGTTGCCTTGTCACGGGGCCAGCCGTCGATCTACCGTGCACATGGTTGGTACCGTGACCCGTGGAAGGTCGCTGGCGCCAGTGTCGCGGCGGTTCTCCTCCCCTATGCCACGGTGTTTACCGCCTGCGCCGCGGTCAGCAACAAGGAGACCGTGCCCTACACCAACCGCAGCCACCGGGTAATGTTCTCCCCAAAGATTGAGGGCGAGCTTGGCGACGAACGCTTAGAGGAGATCAAGAAGGAGCGCAGCAAAGACGTCCTCGGCCTGTCTGACCCCGTGACCCGGACACCGTCCGTGTCCGTCGCATCGCGGCTGATATCATCCGCGTAATCCAGGAGGTCTTCCCCACCGGCGGCCTGGGCGACGAGGAGGGGAAGGCAGCGGTACGGCCGCAGACGGGACATCTTGATGACCTTCAGTGGGAGGTTATTGTCATCAGAGATAAGCGTGTCAATGCGTTGAGCTTGGGCGGTGACAAGATTGTTGTGTTCACAGGGCTGCTCAACTTTCTTGAGGCCGGTTGTAATGGGAGTATCATAGGTAGTATCATGCATGCCAACTAAGCAAATTTGATGATGTGGCATAGAATTAAATGAGGAAAGAGAGGGTTGAGTATCATATCATGATACTGTATCGTATTAAATACTGTGCTACTTTGTGTCATGCATGGCAATAAATGGAGTCTTGCATGATACTAACATATGATACTATGCATTACGGATGTAGTATCATATGCATGATACTAGTATATGATACTTATCATTACGACTAGCCTGAGACGGATGCTGAGATTGCCGTCATTATTGTGCATGAGGTACGTTGTCTACTTGTCTTTGGTCGTTCTCAAGTGCATTCATTGACGCCTTCTTTCTAGGCCGCACACGTTGTTGCAAGGCATTGCATGGAGTTGACGAAATTAACTCCGTCGATAGTCAACAAACTGCTGCCCTTCAAATGAAGGTATTTTAATTCACATTTTACATATGTTTATTTGATTGTTATTTTCATTCTTATTTGGAAAAAAACTAATTAAATGTTCTTCGAAATCATTTTGTATGGACATTAATTTTTGAAACTTGCTGGCTGGCCAAATCCTAGTTGCTCCATGGAACATTGGAGGCTATATGTATGCTCTATTCTGTGTTTTAACCTATTGTATATTATGTACAATGTTCAAGAAATCGTTAACTGGTAGCTGCTCGCTCGGTTTAGGAGTAGCGATTAATCGGTGAATCAGCCTATTAACTGGATTCATCAGTCCACTATTAGTCGGTAGATTGAATAGGAACTTCTCAAGATATATCTACATATTTTTATGTATTATACCATAATCTCATGCTCCCAGCCATATAGTATACCAAAACATGTTGCCATACACATATGAAAATCATAGAGAGGAGGTAAAATTATTAATTGTAGCTATTAAGGAGCGGCATGGGGCTGGAAGGGGTCACGGGCCAAAATTTGGGGCTTTGTTTGCCCATTCATTAATGGCCCAACAAGGATTAATCGGCATGACAACATATTAATCGGTCTAACTGGCCAATTAATCGGCCTGACAAGTTAACACGGCGAATAGGTATTATTCGATTCGGCCACGCTACGAGTAGCGATTAACTGTCCCGTTAACTGATTAATCGGGTGAATTCTTGAACAGTGATTATGTATACACATTGCAGGAAAGAGATGGAGGCGGATCTCATTGGAATGATGCTACTAGCTGCTGCCGGTGTCGATCCACGTGTAGCCCCGAAGGTCTACGAGAAGTCACGGGAGAGCACGGTGCTCGATGATTACATCGGTAATCATCCTTCGGGAAAGAGAAGGGCACGAGTCTTATCACAGGGCGATGCCATGAAGGAGGCATTGGAATTGTACTCCAAGCAAGTTTGTGCCGGGAAAGGCGCTGATCGACGTTTCCTTTATGGTGGCAGGGTCTCGGATACTCTTATGTCAGAGTAACTTTGTGAACAAAAGATTTGTACCATTCGGATAATTGATTGGCCAAGGTGCTTGTGGTTGGTTAGCAGCATCGTGTTGAGGCAGCAAGACTGAAATAGGGCTTATGTACTAAGAAGTATGTGAGGGCTCAAAGAAAAAAATGTTTTTTTCTATGAATTACAAAAGATAAAACATCAGGTAATTGACAAAGAGATCATTAAAAATAGAGGTGATCGAATACCCTTTCTTTAGAGAAAGGACGAGTGCCCGACTTTATAAATAAAACCACACGGTAGAGTCACAACGAAGAACCGACCGCAAAGTTTAACCACAAGCACACGCCAACCACCACAGATTCTTTGCAAAAAAGCCCTTGCACTTCTTAATATTCAACCCGCGGTCCAGCATTAATCTGCCACGAAAGAAACGATTCAGTGGGAAAAAAAATACCCGTGCGCATCTGGCTCATGGCCTCGACCCTGGCCAGGCCGAGCCAAATCCCCCTAGCCGCCGCTGCAACACTCGCCGCCGCGGCCGACCACAACCCGCCCGCCGCCGCGGCCGCACCTTTGCCCACTCGCGAGCCTCCCTCTGCTGGCGACACCTGCGACGTAGCGAGCCGCCCTCCGCTGCCAAATCGGC
>LR738712.1:883318775-883396700 GCA_902687465.1 Secale cereale | reverse complement strand
CCCCCAAGACCCAAAATTCTTGTCTTCCCTAGAGCTGGCGCCGGCTTTGCTCCATGGCCTCCCACGAATCTCAACCCTGGCAACTGGAGTATGTTACCTTAATTACTTGCTGTACAACTGCAGTATTTCTAAAACAATTTCCATGGCTAGCAGTCAGGTTGAATTAGTAGCTAAGTTTTGCATATATGCAATCACTTTTGCCTGTTTTTGGCCTTTCGCCCTTCACTTTTGAAGCAATGAAATGTTCAATCTTGAAGATGATCTTCAGTGTTAATGTTCAAGTGTTATAAACTCAGATTTCAGTGTTAATGTTCAAATGTTCATTAACACTATTTGAAATCTGAGAACTAGAAATGCTGAAATCTGAAAACTGGAATCTCCAGTTAACTGAAATTTTTGAACATTTAATCTTGTCTGACTATTTGTGAGGTTTATTGGGGTTTCCATTAGATAAAACCTAACCCTGTGTATTTATAAATGGAGCAGAACTATATTTATAAAACTTCAGAGAATATATTGTTGTCTTCCTCGTATTCTTTTATTACTGGAGCCACCATACAAAACTCTCTGGAGCAGAACTGTATTTCAAATATAAATGACAGGAATAAAAAATTATATATTTGTTGTGAGTACAAGAGAGTTTCAGAGAAATAAAAGAAAGAAACTAAAACTTCAGATAATATGTTGTTGTTTATATAGACTGAATACTATGTACTATCAATATTCAGAAGCAGAGAATATATTGTTGTTATATAATCATAGATGCTTGCTGGTATCTCCATTTTTCAGCTGGGCTTTGCAGTTATCTCAGTTTCTATCTCTTATTGGTTAGGCCTGGTACCCTGCTTCAAATACACTGGCGGAGAAGGCAGCATGGAAGTTTGCAGAGGATAATGGACTGCATGTGGTTGTGGTCAATCCAAGGACTATTTTGGGCCCGATGATTCCGCCAAGGATCAATGCTAGCATGGCCATATTTCTTCACTTACTTGAAGGTACGTGTATTACGATAATGTAATCTTGACAATGCTCTGGTCATAGTTTCAGATCTTTTTCATAATTTTCCAGATAGAGAAATTTATATAGTGCTACTCTTTAATCATTGCTTAGTCCCTCTAGAATGTTTGCTGATAGGTTAGCAATAATATCATGAGTAGCAGACTGAAGCAGGGGCAATTCATGAACTTGTACAAACTAAACACATTATTTTCCTGATGAAACCTTCATACAACATCTAAATTAATCAGAAAACGGATGAGTAAATTATTTTTATCAGGAGAGAACTGGCTGAAATGAAGCTAATACTGATACACTGAATATTCTGCAGTGGTTAATATATTAGAGAGTTAAACTGCATGGTTTGTCATATCTAAAACCCTATTCTACTCCATACTTCACATAAACAATGCCTCTGCATTGGCATAAGAACCATAGATTGAAAAATCATCATCCATTGGCATTCGTCACCCTGGTAATGAAATAACCCGCATTTTCTATTCAGGAGACTTTTCTTGTCCGGTTCAGTGTGTGATTTGTTACTATGATAAGGAAACATTTCCTCAACCCATCTAGCCAGAACACCAGGTAGGATTCTATTTGTTCTTCTATATTCGGTTGGACAGCCTAGAGTTTCAACATGGATTATGTTCCATTGTATTTTGAAATAGCCAAAGAAGGTCTCTAATAACACAAGGGCCTGTTCTGAAACTTCCTAGCTTCTCCAGAACTTTCCATAGCTGGCTTCTAACGTGGCTTCTTGCTTCTCCCAGCGATGTGGAAAACGTTCTGAACGCAGTCAGCTTCTCCCAGTGCCTGGTCAAGCTAGCAGCCCAGCTGGGGTGCTACATGCCTGCTTGCTACCACCTTGGGCCGGCTGGAAGGAGCCCACTTTCTGATTTATTTATTTTTTGCAATTTCTGTACTTTGAAAGCAACACACATATCTGAATGGGCGTCAATGGCGTGTGGATGAGCTCCTCCTTCCCATGGTGGTGTTGCTCCTCGCTGACGGCAGTACTGGCGGCGCTGAGGATGGAAACCAGCGGGGAACTCGCTGGGAGGGCCGGATCTGTTGGCGTTGGAGAGAATCCAGCCGGCGACGGGGGGCCGAGCGTGGCGGCGGGACGACGGCGCTGAGGGTTTCGAGAGGGATAACGCTGGGGAGAGGGGAGATACGAACGAGCTGGTTCGGGCCTGTTTGTGTTCGAGTGAGGGAGAGGTAGGCTAACAAACCGTTTTGTTGAGCGGTGGCAATCTGCTCGTAAATAAGAGGAACTCCAGATTCATCAAAACACGGAGCTGGGTTTCCCTTGCTTCACAAAATTGCACCGCCGGCCCAGATTAGCTTCATGAATTGAACTTCTAGAAGCTAAAGCGTTCGGGTTGGGTCCTCTCTGATAATTTGTGAAGTTAGGAGTTGGAGAGCTTCAAAACAGGCCCTTAGCTTCGTGAATTGAACTTCTAGAAGCTAAAACGTTCGGGTTGAGTCCTCTCTGATAATTTGTGAAGTTAGGAGTTGGAGAGCTTCAGAACAGGCCCTAAGTAGCAACAGCAAGTTGGTCTTCATACCAGTCGGCTTTATGAGTACGTGATGTCATTTCAAACCATAGATCAACCACTCCTCCCCCGTTTGTGCATATCTATAGAGAGATCTAACACGTCTTCTCTAATATGTGTATTTGTCGATCCACTAATTTTACAAAAAAAAAAGATCTTACAAGAAAAATACTAAGAGCCAACTTATGTCATCAAGAATCAACATTGCATCTCCATGATTCTGTGGGTTTGTAATAGCATGTCTAGCGTGCCAGCAACTTTGAAAAACATGATGTAGAAACCATGCTGCAAGAATTTATCAATGCCTACATGCCTTTTCAGTCCATATTTAACAGTGATACAAAATTGTATTCCTTTTGTTTATGTTCAGAAGTAAAAATCAACTCAGAAATATAAATGGACCTGATATATGATTTGTTCTGGATGTAGTCTGCACTAAAGAATGTCCATCCTTACCTTCCATCACCTGTCCTACAGTAACAAAGCCAATTTTTCTGTATCTAATTAGTTCATAGACCCAGTTTGTATATATCCAGAGTTCATAGATGGGTACTTGGCTCACCATGCTTGAATATTGTTCAACGATGGAATATATTTTGGTGCTATTTTTTCTCCAAGTTAACGACGAAAGAAGTTTGTACGAACATTTATCTGCTCTTTGACGTTCTTGTGAATTTTCTGAATCTCCGCAACTCTGCAACCAAAAAGAGCTCTCTGAACTTGCCGCTGATTCACCTAACTGCTCTTGCTGCTCTTGGCTGCCTTCGGATGAAGCTACAGCTTCTGTGCTAGATTGGATGGATAAGCAAGAAAGCAAACCGAATGGGGAAAGATTGGGAGCATATGCATTGGTTTGGAAACTAAAAGAAGGAGAAGATAATAGTATGTGTTGTACAAAGCTCACCCCTTTATCAACAACTATGTGTCGGCTTTGTTTTTTAAAGCAAGACTTCCAAAATATTATTTTGTGAACGTATAAATTTGTATATAATACAATTGAGTAGGTTGACTTTTACACTGATTGTGTCATATTGACATATTGTTCTCAATATTTTTTTCAAATTTTTCTATAGTTAGTACTATGGTACAGTGAGTTTAAGTGTACTCACAGTGCAAGAAAAACTGAATGTTGCTACCAATTTAACTTATCATTGCACAATACAAGATAATCAACTGCCATTACCAGTAATTTTGCCGAGGAGCAGATGTAAAAAATGAGAGTGAAATAAATATACCACTTGGCATGGATGAAATTATGCAGATATGTAAACCACCGAGGCGCTGCAGACTCCAACATGTCCACTGTTAGACAGTTGATGCTACCCATGGGGCGCGTCATGGCGCACTTCAAGTATCCATGGAACATAAGGAGAGGCAGCTGCACCGGTTTTGGCGCGTCATGGCGCACTTCAAGTATCTATGAAATATAAGGAGAGGCAGCTGCACCGGTTTTGCGATGGTGATCACATTGCATAATAAGGGAATAAAAATAGCAGCGGAAGCACGGCTCGAGGCGGGTGTTCATGATCAAGCAGTTTTAGGTTAAAATAGAGCAAATATGAGATATATATTCTTTTCTCCCGTTGCAACGCACGGGCATATTTCCTAGTACTGCTAATGAAGGGATCAACAAACTACGGGGCGCATCGGCTGGACGGGAAGATAGAAGATTGGCAGAAGCCCGAACTTTACTGATCAGCACCTCCAACCCGTCCCGGTCCACCACCTTAGTCAATAATTTCCACTGCTGCAAAAGAATAGACATTTTAAAGAGGACATCAGTAGGTTTGTTAGGAAACACACCCTCAATGATGAATTTATTTCTGGTAGTAAACAACAACCAGCATAGAGCTCCAAGCCCAATCCAAAAAAATCCTCTTAGACCGACCCTGAAGATTAGAGGTTAACAAACGAACATCCGCAAAGGAAGTGGGAGCCCAAGAGGTTTGCATCCGCGATCGGACACATCCCACATCAGCTTTGCTAGAGGACAGGCAAAAAATATACGATTAGCATCCTCCTATGCCGAGCAAAGTTTACAACAGCTGAACCAGTGTCGTTCCTTTTCCGAATCAGGTCAACAGAGGGCAGCCTACCCCTAGTGGCCTGTTAGAGAAAGATCTTGATCTTGGGGGGGTCCTAGCAGCCCAAATGGCCTTGAAGATAGGGCTATCTTAGCAGTAGTGTGGGGTACGGGCCTGCGCTAGTACTGCGCGTGTTATCTATAGCGCTGGTCCAGAGCCCGCGCTGCTGCTGAGTGGGATGGGGAGCTGGGCCCGGGCTGGCCACAGTAGTAGCATGGGTTACAACACCCCGCTATACTACTAACGGGCTTAGTAGTGGTGCGGTCTGACGACCCACACTGCAACTGTGGCCAGCCCATGGGGCCCCCGTGGAGCCCGCTTAGCAGCATTGCTTGTTGGGGAACCCGCACTACTGTTACGTGCTACCTGTAGCGCCTGTTCTATACCCTCGCTACTACTTAACAGTAGCGTGCGATTCTCACCTCGCGCTACTACTAAGCATCTACCTATAGCCCTTTTCCTAGTAGTGCTCTCGCGCACATGATCTCTTCTTGATCGCGACAGTTCCCTAGTTCTTGTTTGCTCATCGCCTCGCGCAGTCTCCCACTTGTAGCTCCTATTGCGCTGCTTGTCGGCTTGCCATCACGGCATGCCCCTGCAGCTCACTGGTAAGCAAAAAAAGTCAATGCGCGGTCGCTGTCGAGGAAATCTAACAACCGGATGCAGCTTTCATCGTAGAAAAAGATATTGTTGATGGAAACTTTTGCGGTTGTTGGTTGAAACAAAAACCAGGGCTCACCATCGCCATGGTAGAAACACTCTTGTCCTAGCTCGGGGCTTGGCCGATAGTAGCAAACATCGACAATGGTTGCAACAAAAAAACATTGTCACGGGTATCGGCAATTTCATAAGAAATGGATGTAACAAATGACATCGCCGGTAGTAGCAAACCCCAGAAAACACTTGTAGCAAAAGTGGTCGAAATGGTTCGAACAAAAAAATGGCTGCAAAAATTTGGTTAGTTCCAGCAAAAATCGAAGATGGTGCTAACAAATTGGTGCACTACTTCTAGCAAAATAACGTGGTAGCAGAATCTAGGTTGGTTCCAACAAAAACTGAAGACTGTGGTAGCAAATTTAGAGCTGGTTTCAGCAGCAAAAAAACTCACCGAATCTCCAACACTTTTCACTGTCGTCACCGGCAACGGCAGTTGATGATTGCATAACTTGTCACCGTGGACATGAATGGTGCAGGGGGGATGGATGTCGGAAACCCTGCCGCGCCGTGCCGTGTGCATAGTTGCAGCTCTCCGTCGTCTTACGCAAATGGATGGAACTCCACGAATAGGTGGTTGTAGCACCCTCCACCACTGATGGTAGAATCTCCGGTGGGTAGTTGCAGCTCTAACACCCAACAATTGGCGCACCTTCACGCCCAAATCCGTCTACGGCCACCTCACTTGAAGCAACGGCAACAACATCACTCGCCGCCCGCGCCATCTTTTGCAGAGAAAGTGCACGTCTAGAGGTGGAAGAAAAGGGTTGTGGCGTTGTGTGGCCTGGGGGACCATGAGAAAAGGGTGGTTCATGCAGACACACCAAAACATGCGTCTCACGCGAAACAGTTTTAAGTGGTGGACGTGTGAAGCCAGCGCGCCGGCCGAAAAGTTTCGGCCAGTCAACTGAGATCCAATCGTTTACCATGAAGATGCAAGAAAAATTGAAAACAAAAATGAACGAAAGTGGTGTTGTATGCCTGCTGGAAATTTACATGACAAAGATAGGTTAAAATTTCCCCTAAAAAAGTTAAAGATTGTCCAACCACTAATGCAATATGCTTTCATTCACAATTCCATTGCGACGTGCAAACGCAGTCAAGAAAAGGTGCCATTGATGATTAATTGATTTATTGGTTAATTAGTGTGATTTCTGGTGCCTCGAATTCAACTAGTCTCTACTCCTAATGTCTGAGTTGGTGAATAGTCTCCACGGTTTATTTTTGCTGGGTTTTTTTCGTCTCTCCTCCCACCACCCCCTCCCACCCTGGTCCATCGGTTTATTTTCTCTCCACTCTTTATTACAACCAGGACTTTCCCAACGTATAACAAATCACGGATCTAACTTTCTTAAATTATGCAAATCAATCGATTCCTTTTATTGGTTCAATTTGTCTTAGGAAACAAATAACATATTTTCAGGAAACAAATAATAGATTTTAATCGGAGTTTTCTAACTTATCTAAATCAATCGATTTCTCTCATTAGTGAAATTTGTTTTAGGAAACAAATAACATACACATCAAAAACTTTCCTCCCAATAAATAGTTTCTTAAAATTTGTAAACTTTCCTAATCAGACCGTCATAAACGGGCAGGTACTGATATCTGCTACCTCTTGAGCTTGCGTTGTATTCCCTCGAAGAGGAAAGGGAGATGCAGCACAGTAGCTTAAGTATTTCCCTCAGTTTTTTAGAACCAATGTATCAATCCAGTAGGAGACCACGCGCGAGTCCCTCGCACCTGCACAAACAAATAAGAACTTCGCAGCCAACGCGATAACGGGTTGTCAATCCCTTTACGGTCACTTACAAAAGTGAGATCTAATAGAGATGATAGTTTATATTTTTGGTATTTTTGGTTTATGAGAACAGCAAATAAAAGCAAGAAAAGTAAAGTAGATGTAGATTGATATGTTGAGAATAGACCCGGGGGCCATAGTTTTTTCTAGTGGCTTCTCTCTTGATAGCGATATTCTACGGCGGGTAAACAAATTACTGTCGAGCAATTGATAGAAAAGTGAATAATTATGAGACTATCTAGGCATGATCATTGTATATAGGCATCACGTCCGAGACAAGTAGACCGACTCCTGCCTGCATCTACTACTATTACTCCACACATCGGCCGCTATCCAGCATGCATCTAGTGTATTGAGTTCATAAGAACAGAGTAACGCCTTAAGCAAGATGACATGATGTAGAGCGATAAACTCAAGCAATATGATATAAACCCCATCTTTTTATCCTCGATGGCAACAATACATTACGTGCCTTGCTGCCCCTACTGTCACTGGGAAAGGACACCGCAAGATTGAACCCAAAGCCAAGCACTTCTCCCATTGCAAGAACTATAGATCTAGTAGGCCAAACCAAACCAATAATTCGAAGAGACTTGCAAGGATATTATGAGCACACATAAAAAGTTCAGAGAAGAACCAAATATCTTTCATAGATAACCTTGATCATAAACTCACAATTCATCGGATCTCGACAAACACACCGAAAAAAGAGATTACATCGAATAGATCTCCTCGAAGACCGAGGAGAACTTTGTACTGAGATCCAGAGAGAGAGAAGAAGCCATCTAGATACTAGCTATGGACCCGAAGGTATGTGGTAAACTACTCACAACTCATGGTGAGGGCGATGATGATGATGATGAAGGCCTCCATGATGGATCCCCCTCCAGTGGAGCTCCGAAATAGGCTCCAAGATGGGATCTCCACGGGAACAGAAGCTACAGCGCTGGAATTAGTGTTTTCTCTCTGTTCACGGAGTTTCTGGGGTGCGTGGACTTATATAGGAAGAAGGGGGCACCGGGGGACGCTCGAGGGGGCCTCGAGGCAGGGGGCGCGCCCTGGGAAGGGGGCGCGCCCCCCACCCTCGAGGGCCAGCCCTCTGTCCCCTGACGTGGTTCTCAAGCTCCGCGTGCGTGATTTTCTCCAAAAATATCTCTCGCGAAGGTTTCATTCCGTTTAGACTCCGTTTGATATTCTCTTTCTGCAAAACCCTCAAACAGGCAAAAACACCAATCTGTACTGGGCCTTTGGGTTAGTAGGTTAGTCCCAAAAATGATATAAAAGTGAATGATAAAGCCCATTAAACATCCAAGACTTCATAAATAATAGCATGGAACAATCAAAAGTTATAGATACGTTGGAGACGTATCAAGCATCCCCAAGCTTAATTCCTGCTCGTCCTCGAGTAGGTAAATTATAAAGAAAGAATTTTTGATGTGGAATGCTAACCAATATAGTTTTTCAATGTAATTCTCTTAACTGTGGCATGAATGTTCAGATTTGAAAGATTCAAGATAAAAGTCTATATTGACATAAGAAATAATAATACTTCAAGCAATACTAAGAAAGCAATCATGTCTTCTCAAAATACAATGGCTAAAGAAAGTTATCCCTACAAAATCATATAGTGTTGGCTATGCTCCCTCGTTATCACACAAAAATATTCATATCATGCACAACCCCGATTTCAGCCAAGCATTTGTTTTCATACTCTATCTATTCAAACCTTTCAAATTTCATGCGATACATGAGCGTGAGCCATGGATATAGAACTATGGGTGGAATAGAGGTGGTTGTGGAGAAGACAAAAAAAGGAGGAAGATAGTCTCACATTGACTAGGCGTATCAACGGGCTATGGAGATGCCCGTCAATAGATATCAATGTGAGTGAGTAGGGATTGCCATGCAACGGATGCACTAGAGCTAAATATGAATGAAAGCTCAACAAAAGAAACTAGTGGGTGTGCATCCAACTTGCTTGCTCACGAAGACCTAGGGCATTTGAGGAAGCCCATCGTTGGAATATACAAGCCAAGTTCCATAATGAAAATTCCCACTAGTATATGAAAGTGACTAAACATGAGACTCTCTACAATGAAGAACATGGTGCTACTTTGAAGCACAAGTGTGGAAAAAGATAGTAGCAATTGTCCCTTTTTTTTATTTTCTTCTTTTTTTCTTTTTTTGGGCCTTTTTTTTTCTTTGGCCTTTCTTTTTTTTTTCTATTTTTTTGCGGAGGGGCTTTATAGATTTAGCCTTTCCTCCCATGGGACAATGCTCTAATAATGCTGATCATCACAGTTTCATTACAACTCGATATTACAACTCGATACTACAACAACAAAGTATGACTCTATATGAATGCCTCTGACGGTGTACCAGTATGTGTAATGAAACAAGAGCGACATGTATAAAAATTATGCATGGTGGCTTTGCCACAAATACGATGTCAACTACATGATCATGCAATGGCAATATGACAATATGATGCGTGTCATATGAACGGAACGGTGGAAAGTTGCATGGCAATATATCTCGGAATGGCTATGGAAATGCCATGATAGGTAGGTATGGTGGCTGTTTTGAGGAACAATATGGTGTCTATTTTGAGGAAAGATATATAGTGGGTTTATGGCACCGACGAAAGTTGCGCGGTACAAGAGAGGTTAGCAATGGTGGAAGGGTGAGAGTGCGTATAATCCATGGACTCAACATTAGTCATAAAATCTCATATACTTATTGGAAAAATCTACGAGTCATCAAAACAAAGTAATCAATGCATGCTCCTAGGGGGGAGGTTGGTAGGAATTAACCATCGCGCGCCCCCGACCTCTACACAAAGGTTGGCACTCTACAAATACCTCATGCTCTAACTCCGTCACATATAGGTTCACCATACGTGCATGATACGGGAATCACTAACCTTAACACAAGTATTCCTCAATTTCATAATAACTCCACTAGCATGACTCTAATATCACTATCCTCATATCTCAAAACAATTATCAAGCATCCAGCATCTCATCATATTCAATGCACTTAGTGTGATTTTTTTACTACATTGACATTGGATGTCTATCATGTGAAGACTAGTTTCTTTAGCCTAAACACATTACCATGCTGTTTTAATAGACTCTCAAAAGGATATAAGTGAAGCATGAGAGTTCAACAATTTCTACAAAATATTACCAGCACCGTGCTCTAAAAGATAAGTGAAGCACTAGAGCAAAAACTATTCAACTCAAAAGATATAAGTGAAGCACATAGAGTGTGCTAACAATTTCTAGGCCATATTTAACTCTCTCAAATAGGTGTGTCCAGCAAGGATGATTGTGACAAACTAACAAGCAAAGACTCAAATTATACAAGATGCTCCAAGCAAAACACATAACATGTTGCGAATAAAAATATAGCTCCAAGTATAGTTACCGATGGATGAAGACGAAAGAGGGGATGCCTTCCCGGGGCATCCCCAAGCTTAGGCTTCTGATTATCTTGAATTTACTTGGGGTGCCATGGGCATCCCCAAGCTTAGGCCTTTGCTACTCCTTGTTCCATAGTCCATCAAAGCAATACTCAAAACTTGAAAACTTCACAACACAAAACTTAGACAAAAATTCTCGTGAGCTCCGTTAGTATAAGAAAGCAAGCCACTACTCAAAAGTGCAGCAATGAATTCATTCTTTGTTTATATTAGTGTTAAACCTACTGCATTCCAACTTCTCTATGGTTCATATCCTCCAATACTACTCATAGATGCATCGGAATAAGCAAACAACACACGAAAAACAGAATATGTCAAAAACAGAATAGTCTGTAGTAATATGCAGGTTTTGCCTACTTCTGGAACTTCAAAATATTCAAACTAAATTGGTAAATTTGCGGAATTTGTTGACCAATCATCTGCAAAAATAATCAACTAAAAATCACGTTCCAGTAAAATCTGAAGACTACTTTAGCCAGCGCTAACGATTCTGTTTTTCACAGCAAGATCACATAAACTTCACACAAGTCTTCCCAAACGTTCTACTTGGCACAAAAACTAAACAAAACATGAAACCACATCTAATCAGAGGCTAGATGCAATATTTATTCCCTAACAGCAACAAAAACAAAAAACATAAAATTGGGTTGCCTCCCGACAAGCGCTATCGTTTTACGCCCCTAGCTAGGCACGATACAAGATAAATCTAGGTATTGCCATCTTTGGAAGGCAATCCATAAGTGGCTCTCATGATAGATTCATATGGTAATTTGATTTTATTTCTAGGAAAGTGTTCCATGCCTTTCCTGAACGGAAATTGGAATCTAATATTTCCTTCCTTCATATCAATAATTGCACCAATCGTTCTAAGGAAAGGTCTACCAAGAATAATATGACATGAAGGATTGCAATCTATATCAAGAACAATGAAATCTACGGGCATATAATTCCTATTGGCAACAATAAGAACATCATTAATTCTCCCCATAGGTCTCTTAATAGTGGAATCCGCAAGAACAATCATCAAGTTCATGGAACCCTCGCAAATCACACAAAGTTTTTGGGATAGTGGAGACACTAGCACCCAAATCACACAAAGCATAGCATTCATGATCTTTTATTTTTATTTTGATAGTAGGTTCCCATGCTTTATTTTGACTATAAGCATGCGGAGAATTTAGTACGGATTGCAACAAGGAAATACAATCAATCAAAGAGCAATTGTCATAATTGAATCCCTTGAAATCCAAAGTAGTGGGTTCATCACTATGCAAAGTTTTAATCTCTTCACTCCCACTTTTAGTAATTTTAGCATCAAGACCTAAAAACACCGAATCATTGGGACACTTTAAAGCAGAATCATCTCCAATCCTATCTTCATCAATATTTATACTAGAAAACAAGGATCTAATAGGAGACACATCAATAACTTTTAGATCTTCATCTTTATTTTCATGATAACTAGAAGAACACGCTTTAATATAATCCTCTCTTTTAGCACGCATCCTAGCGGTTCTTTCTTTGCATTCATCAATGGAAATTCTCATGGCTTTGAGAGACTCATTGATATCATGCTTAGGTGGGATAGATCTAAGTTTCAAAGAATCAACATCAAGAGTAATTCTATCCACACTTCTAGCCAATTCATCAACCTTAAGCAATTTCTCTTCAAGCAAAGCATTGAAATTCTTTTGCGAGATCATAAACTCATTAACACTAGTTTCAAATTCAAAAGGCATCTTTCCATAAGAGTTGTTGTAGGAATTACCATAATTATTAGAAGAATTACTAGGAAAAGGCCTAGGATTAAAGCTCCCTCTATAAGCATTGTTACCAAAATTAATCCTACCAATAAAATTCACATCCAAAGATTCATTGTTATTTTCAATCAAGGTGGACAAAGGCATATCATTAGGATCAGGAGTAGCACTCTTAGCAGCAAAGAATTTCATAAGTTCATCCATCTTTCCAGTCAAAACACTAATTTCTTCAATAGGATGCACTTTTTTACTAGTAGATCTTTCGGTGTGCCATTGAGAATAATTAACCATGATATTATCTAGGAGTTTGGTAGCTTCTCCTAAGGTAGTTTCCATGAAAGTGCCTCCCGCGGTCGAATCTAAAAGATTTCTAGAGGCAAAATTCAAGACAGCATAAAAGTTCTGAATAATCATCCATAGATTCAAACCATGTGTAGGGCAATTACGTATCATTAGTTTCATTCTCTCCCAAGCTTGTGCAACATGCTCATGATCTAGTTGCTTAAAATTCATAATATCGTTTCTAAGAGAGATGATCTTAGCAGGAGGGAAATACTTAGAGATAAAAGCATCTTTGCACTTATTCCACGAATCAATACTATTTCTAGGCAAAGAGGAAAACCAAGTTTTAGCATGATCTCTAAGTGAAAATGGAAATAACTTCAATTTAACAATATCGTTATACGTATCCCTTTTCTTTTGCATATCACACAAATCAACAAAGTTTTTTAGATGGGTAGCGGCATCTTCACTAGGAATGCCGGAGAATTGATCTTTCATGACAAGATTCAACAAAGCAGCATTGATCTCACAAGATTCAGCATCGGTAATAGGAGCAATCGGAGTGCTAATAAAATCATTGTTGTTGGTATTGGAGAAGTCACACAATTTGGTATTTTTCTGAGCCATAGTGACAAGCAAGCAATCCAACACACACAAGCGAACAAGAAGCAAGCGAACAATAAACACACGGCGGAAGAAGGGCAAATAAAATGGCAAGGGTGAAGTGGGGGAGAGGAAAACGAGAGGCAGATAAATGTAATGCGAAGGATAAGGGTTTGTGATAGGTACTTGGTATATGACTTTTGCGTAAGCCTCCCCGTCAACGGCGCCAGAAATTCTTCTTGCTACCTCTTGAGCTTGCGTTGTATTCCCTCGAAGTGGAAAGGGAGATGCAGCACAGTAGCGTAAGTATTTCCCTCAGTTTTTGAGAACCAAGGTATCAATCCAGTAGGAGACCATGCGCGAGTCCCTCGCACCTGCACAAACAAATAAGAATTTCGCAGCCAATGCGATAAGGGGTTGTCAATCCCTTTACGGTCACTTACGAAAGTGAGATCTGATAGAGATGATAGTTTATATTTTTGGTATTTTGGGTTTATAAGAACATCAAATAAAAGCAAGAAAAGTAAAGTAGATGTAGATTGATATGTTGAGAATAGACCCGGGGGCCATAGTTTTCTCTAGTGGCTTCTCTCATGATAGTGATATTCTACGGCGGGTAAACAAATTACTATCGAGCAATTGATAGAAAAGCGAATAATTATGAGACTATCTAGGCATGATCATTGTATATAGGCATTGATACGTCTCCAACGTATCTACTTTCCCAAACCCTTTTGCCCTTGTTTTGGACTCTAACTTGCATGCTTTGAACGGAACTAACCCGGACTAACGTTGTTTTCAGCAGAACTGCCATGCTGTTATTTTTGTGTAGAATAAAAAGTTCTCGGAATTGCCTGAAAATCAACGGAGAATTATCTCAGAAAATATAAAAAATATCTGCAAGAAGATACTCACCGGTGGCCCACGTCCTGTCCTCGAGGGTGGGGGGCGCGCCCCCCTTCCCAGGGCAAGTCCCCCTATCTCGAGGGCCCCCCGATGCTCCACCGACGTACCCCCAGGTCCTATATCTTCCGTTTCGGAGAGAAAAAAATCATAGAGAAGGAAATATCGCGTTTCACGAGACGGACCCACCGCCAAGCCCTAATCTCTCTCGGGAGGGCTGATCTGGAGTCCGTTCGGGGCTCCGGAGAGTGGAGATCGTCGCCATTGTCATCATCAACCTTCCTCCATCATCAATTCCATGATGCTCACCGCCGTGTGTGAGTAATTCCATCGTAGGCTTGCTGGACGGTGATGGGTTGGATGGGATCTATCATGTAATCGAGTTAGTTTTGTTAGGGTTTGATCCCTAGTATCCACTATGTTCCGAGATTGATGTTGCTATGACTTTGTTATGCTTAATGCTTGTCATTAGGGCCCGAGTGCCATGATTTCAGATCTGAACCTATTATGTTTTCATGAATATATGTGTGCTCTTGATCCTATCTTGCAAGTCTATAGTCACCTACTATGTGTTATGATCCGGCAACCCCGAAGTGACAATAATCGGGACCACTCCCGGTGATGACCATAGTTTGATGAGTTCATGTATTCACTATGTGTTAATGCTTTGGTCCGGTACTTGATACGTCCAAAACGTATCTATAATTTCTGCTTGCTCCATGCCTCTTTTGGGTGATATTGCTATGATATTTATACACTTCCATACACTTTTGATCATATTTGGACTAATCTATTAACTCAGTGCACCCCAGTGCCAGTTTCTGTTTTCTGCTGTTTTTGTATTTTAGTTTTTCCCATTACGAGAACTGCCAGAAAAATCCAGGAAAAATTATATAAAAAATCAGCATTCCAGAAGGTTCCCGGTAGCCAAAGTACAGCCCGGGGGGGGCCACCAGGGCTCCAGGCGCCCTGGTGGCGCCCCCCCCCCCTGGGCCGCGCCGGGGGGGCGCCTGGGCCCCCCGAGGCTCCGCTGATGCCCCCCTTTGGCATATATTTAGACCGTCTCCCAAAACCCTCGAGACGGGAACTCTTTTTCACGATCTCATCTCTGTTCCGCCGCCGCCACCGCTTCCAAGATCGGGAGCACCAGGAGAACTCTTCCCGGCATCCTACCGGAGGGGAGGATCACCACCGGGAGCTTCTCCACCACCATGGACGCCTCCCAGATGAGTTGTGAGTAGTCTCCCTTGGACCATGAGTCCATGACCAGTAGCTATGTGATGTTCTCCTCCCGTTCTTGTGCTTCACTAATTAGTCCTCGTGAGCTGCCCTACATGATCGAGGCACATATGTAATCCTTATGCTGTTGCTATGATGAGTTTGCTGGGATCCGATGGATTATGAGATTATGTTCAGATTGTGTTTGAGTAATATATTTGATTCACCTCTTTTATATTTATGTTCGTAAGTAATTCTTGCATGTTCTCCGTTGTTATTTATTGCTTTGGCCAAGTAGTAGGTAGTGACTCCAAGAGGGAACGTTATGCTTGATTGTGGGTTCATGCCCCTCGATGACTAGCTTGAGTGACAGAAACATGAGTCTAGGGGATGTGCTGTTGCCACAAGGGGGAAAACAACGGTGCTTGTGCCCGCGGGTGCAAGGATTGTTTACTTTACGCAAAGTTCTTTTAATGCAGTTGTCTGTTGCTTTGAGTTTACACTATGGGTGGGACTCGCAACTTAATACCAGCGAGATGTTCTGGATAGATATCTCAAGGTGGATGATTAGTAATAGATGCAGATGGATTTCGGTCTACTTACCTCGGCGTACCGCCCAAGCTTTGAACCTCTACCTTTCTTGCAACTTAGTCAGCATTGGTTTGCGCACATGGTCCTGTCAATTGCCCAGCTGTAATTCGTTTACCTCACATAGCAGTTTTATCGTCTTTTGGGAGAGAGACATCACTAGTGAACATCATGAGACTCCGGTCCATATTACCATCATTGATCACATCCACTATTTACTTTACGCTTTTACTTACTATTTGCAGCATTACCTATCACTACTATCACTTGCGTTTGATCCTTTGTAAACTACAAGGCCGGAGGGATTGACAACCTCTCTGTACTCGTTGGGAGCAAAGTTATTTGTATCTGTGTGCAGGTCCACGTTGATTGCTAATATCTGGCGCCGTTAGCAGTTGACATCTTCTTGTTGAAACTGGGAGTCTCAGGGGAAATCGATCCTTGGTATCTTTGCCAAGGGAAAACTTCCGCTACACTGCATCTCACACCTTCCACTTGGGGTAACCAACGAGGGGCGAGAAGCCATCAAGCAAAGATTTCTGGCGCCGTTGCCAGGGACTCCACTCATAAGGATAGGGGAGTTGCACACTATCTTTTTCCTTTGCTTTTTAGTCATGTTAGTTTACCTTTCAGTTTTGCTTTAGTATCTTTTATCGAAAATCACAAAAATAGTTATCTTGCTTGCTTGCTACTATGGGTTCCAGCGAGAACACCAAGTTGTGTGACTTCACTAGTCACAACAACGATGACTTTATCTGCACACCTATCACTACACCTGCCACTTCAGCACCTTCATATGAAATTAAACCTGCTTTACTGAACTTAGTCATGAAAGATCAATTCTCCGGTGCTGGAGATGATGCTGCTTTACACTTGAACAATTTTGTTGAACTCTGTGATATGCAAAAGTACCAAGAAATAGATGGTAATATTGTTAAGCTTAAGCTTTTTCCTTTCTCCTTGAGAGGAGGAGCTAAAATTTGGTTTCAGTCTTTGCCTAGAAATAGCATAGATTCTTGGGACAAGTGCAAAGATGCTTTTATTGGAAAATACTATCCACCTGCTAAAATTATCCAACTGAGAAGTAACATAATGAATTTTAAACAATTGGATAATGAACACGTTGCCCAAGCTTGGGAACGTATGAAATCTCTTATCAAGAACTGCCCTACTCATGGTTTGACTACTTGGATGGTTATCCAAACTTTTTATGCAGGCTTGAACTTTACCTCGCGGAACTTGTTAGATTCGGCCGCGGGAGGAACCTTTATGTCAACTACACTTGGTGCTGCCACAAAGCTTCTCGATGAGATGATGACCAACTATTCCCAATGGCACACCGAACGCGCTCCAACAGGTAGGAAGGTAAACTCTGTCGAGGAGATTTCCTCCCTAAATGAAAAAGTTGACTTGATCATGTCTCTACTTTCGAAGCAATCTTCTGTTGATCCTCGTGATGTTCCTTTAAATTCTTTGATTGCTCAAGAACAAGTAGATGTGAACTTTATCTCTAGAAACAATTTCAACAACAATGCTTATAGGAGTAACTTTGGTAGCAATCCTAGACCGTTCCCCTCTAATTCTTATGGGAACAACAATGCTTATCCTAACACCAAGAACTCCACTACTGAACTAGAGATTATGCTTAAATATTTCATCATTACCCAAAAAGCTTTTAATAATAGTGTAGAAGCAAAACTAAACAAACTAGATGATCTCTCTTTGAAGGTAGACAATTTAGCCAATGAGGTTGAATTGCTTAAAATTAAAACTTCTCCTCTTGAGGAGAGGAAGGTCACTCCTATGAATGCTATTCAAGTGCAAATTAATGAAAACATTAGGATGATGGCTAAACTTAAAGAGAGATGGGCTAGAGAAAGGGAGGAAGAAGATAGAATTAAGAGCCTTCCTACCCACCACACTGTTGCTACTATCAAAGTTGTTGAGGATATCCAAACTCTTAGCACCCAATGCACTCCTGGTCCTGATGGACCTATTAATGGTGATGCTATGACTATAGAAACTAGCAAACAAGTAAGCCTAAAGGACACCACTACCACCTTACTTGATGGTAGTGACCTTGATTTTGATAATTGCACTCTTACCGAAGTTATTGATTTCCTTCACAAGATGTCTAAAGATCCCCACACTAGCACGCTTAACCTTGCCTTCACAGAGCATATCACTAATGCTCTTATCAAAGCTAGGGAGGAGAAACTTAGAGTAGAAGCCTCCATACCTTGAAAGCTAGAAGATGGTTGGGATCCTATGATAAAAATTAAGTTGAATAACTTCTCTTGCTATGCTTTATGTGATGTTGGTGCTAGTACCTCTGTTATGCCCAAAAGACTATATGATTGCTTAAATTGAAACCTTTTGATTCTTGTTCTTTTGGTGTTCGTCTCGTTGATTCTTCCATAAAGAAACCTTTGGGGAGGATCGACGATGTTCTTATCATTGTCAATGACAATTATGTTCCCGTTGATTTTACTATTATGGACATTGAATGTGACATTTCTTGTCCAATTATTTTGGGACGTCCTTTTCTACGCACCGTAGGTGCTATCATTGACATGAAAGAGGGTAATATAAAATTCCAGTTTCCTCTCAAGAAAGGGATGGAACACTTCCCTCGAAAGAAGATTAAGTTACCTTTTGAGTCCGTTGTACGGGCTAGCTACTCTTTTACTCTTGATAAAACTTGATCTCTTTGCATTATGCCTAGCTTAAAGGCATAAAAGAAAGCGCTTTTGGGAGGCAGCCCACATGAATAAATTTATTTTGCTTTTGTTGTGTCTTGATATTGTTTAATACTGTAGCATCATCATTGTATCTTTGCTTTTCAATTTTGTGCCAAGTATAGCCTCTGATTGCTAGAAAGTTCAAAAGTTGTGACGTGCTGTCCAGGAAACAGATTCCGTCCTTGGATAGAAAAATTCGTATAAAATCACCAGATCATCTTTTTGGTCTGAATTTTTTCGACAGCGTGCTCTATATAATTGTCTTTCGTGCGTATGTTTTGAGTTTTTTGATTAGAGTTGCAGAAATGCCCCGGAAAAATCATTTACTACCTGCTGTTCTGTTTTTCACAGATTCTGTCCTGTTTTGCCTTTCATTCATTTTGCAAACCTTGAGCTTGCTTTTTCTTTGCAAAAACCTTTTGGCAATCTTGAGAAACAGTAGACCTTCAAGAATATCCTTATTTCCAGCAAGGAACAATTATTTTATTATGAGTACTAACCTCGCTAATCAGATTATGATGAGTTATGTATGAAGGGAGTTTTCAAGTGTGCGAGGGAAGATGATAAAAAGATTCAGGAGTGTCAAACGCTCAAGCTTGGGGATGCCCCCGTGCACCCCCAAGAAATATTCAAGGAGACTCAAGCGTCTAAGCTTGGGGATGCCCCCGTGCATCCTCTTCTCCATCAACATTATCAGTTCGTCTTTCGTTCCACTATATTTTAATCACTTCATGTGTTATGTGCTATGCTTGGAGCGTCTCGCTTTTAGTTTTCCTTTTTAGTTTTCCTTAGCTTTTCATAACAAGTCGGAACTCAGCATTCTTTATGTGGGAGAGAAACACGCTCCACTTCTACCTAGAACATAACATAGAATTTTCATATCTATCTCTGCTATGTGTGTTCTTTGTCTTTTAATAGCTACTATCATGCTTAGCTCTTAACTTTCATGCTTATCTTTCTAAAGAGCTTTCGTTTAGTTGGTTGCTTGAACTCTCTTTATCTATCATGCTTATCTTATTAAGAGAGTTTGCTTCCGTTGCATTGGTTGATATGTCTATGATAAAGATGCTACGTGCATAATGGCGCTTAGTAGTTCATGTTTTCTTATGGTTAGTCTCAAATAGCTGGGGGGTTCCCAATGTGATATTGGAGTACCAACATGATTTGTTTGCCTATGATGTGGTGTGGTTTAGTAATATCTTCCTTCAAGAATTTATTTTGATTGACTTGGCGTATGCTCACGCATATTAAAGACTGTAAAGAAAGTCTGTCAAGCCTTGATGATCCTTTGTTTCTAAGTAGCGATATAACTTCCATGCCTGATTCAATGTTGCTTTGTCGCTCTGCATGATTATGACCGTCATTGCTCTCTTAGTTGGTCGCTCCCAGTCTTTTGCTAACCTTCGCCTGTACTAAGCGGACTGACTGCTTGTGCATCCAAATTCCTTTATAGCAGTTATGCCATATGAGTCCACCATACCTTCCTACATGGTATTTACCTGCCATTCCTAACAGAGACTTGCGTGTACCACCTCGAAATTATTCAAAGAAAAAGCATTCTTATTTTGTGCCTCTGTTGTAAGTTCATGAGGAAGTAGTAGTTAATTGCATGTATAATGTGCAAACCCATAATGCGAGAAGGAACTGGCATTGAGTGCGCCCGGCTCAAAAAGATAATATAACAAACAAACCCTCCTTCACGCTTTGTTCATGAGAAATCAGAAAACTTTGGCAGTGATAAACAAAGGAGATTAAGAGGATGTGATCGTCCTCATTCGGGAGCCGTTCCTCGAAACTTGTCCATCTCAAGAAGTGATTGAGTTGTCTGCTAGCATTCGTTGACGAAACATGCAGGATCTAAAAAAAATTATTACCTCTGTTTTAAAACCAAGAGCTCTGGTACATGTTTTGTCTTTGTTTCCGACTACGGGTTTTCAACCTTGCCAACAAAAGCCACGGTTCGAGAGTCTCCACCTTCTTTTTAAAGCACCAACTACTGAGAGCATGATTGTCATTCTGAGTGTAATGTGCATTGTCCCAAAGTAGCATTGTCTTTTGCATGATTGTGATATCGTTTATTTTGAAATCATTGTATCTAGTCATCACTTAAACCTTGGAGGTGCCCCTGCATTTATGTTTTGCTTCACTAAAGGGGGCAAGCGAGATATCACTGTATCATATTTACACACCATGTTCATTACAAATCTATTTGATGTTTCAGTATCATATTGTAAAACTTTCAGTTCTTTGTGATTTTCTCATGAGGCAACTTAATTACTACAGATTCATTGTCTCAGTAAGCTTTTGTCATATGACTATGAAAAAGTCCTATATGGTTAATAGCATGTCACCACAGAAATTATTCTTGTTATCATTTAACTACTCGAGGACGAGCAGGAATTAAGCTTGGGGATGTTGATACGTCCAAAACGTATCTATAATTTCTGCTTGCTCCATGCCTCTTTTGGGTGATATTGCTATGTTATTTATACACTTCCATACACTTTTGATCATATTTGGACTAATCTATTAACTCAGTGCACCCCAGTGCCAGTTTCTGTTTTCTGCTGTTTTTGTATTTCAGTTTTTCCCATTACGAGAACTGCCAGAAAAATCCCGGAAAAATTATATAAAAAATCAGCGTTCCAGAAGGTTCCCGGTAGCCAAAGTACAGCCGGGGGGCCACCAGGGCTCCAGGCGCCCTGGTGGCGCGCCCCCCCCTGGGCCGCGCCGGGGGGGCGCGTGGCCCCCCCGAGGCTCCGCTGATGCCCCCCTTTGGCATATATTTAGACCGTCTCCCAAAACCCTCGAGACGGGAACTCTTTTTCACGATCTCATCTCTGTTCCGCCGCCGCCGCCGCTTCCAAGATCGGGAGCACCAGGAGAACTCTTCCCGGCACCCTGCCGGAGGGGAGGATCACCACCGGGAGCTTCTCCACCACCATGGACGCCTCCCGGATGAGTTGTGAGTAGTCTCCCTTGGACCATGAGTCGATGACCAGTAGCTATGTGATGTTCTCCTCCCGTTCTTGTGCTTCACTAATTAGTCCTCGTGAGCTGCCCTACATGATCGAGGCACATATGTAATCCTTATGCTGTTGCTATGATGAGTTTGCTGGGATTCGATGGATTATGAGATTATGTTCAGATTGTGTTTGAGTAATATATTTGATTCACCTCTTTTATATTTATGTTCGTAAGTAATTCTTGCATGTTCTCCGTTGTTATTTATTGCTTTGGCCAAGTAGTAGGTAGTGACTCCTAGAGGGAACGTTATGCTTGATTGTGGGTTCATGCCCCTCGATGACTAGCTTGAGTGACAGAAACATGAGTCTAGGGGATGTGCTGTTGCCACAAGGGGGAAACCAACGGTGCTTGTGCCAGCGGGTGCAAGGATTGTTTACTTTACACAAAGTTCTTTTAATGCAGTTGTCTGTTGCTTTGAGTTTACACTATGGGTGGGACTCGCAACTTAATACCAGCGAGATGTTCTGGATAGATATCTCAAGGTGGATGATTAGTAGTAGATGCAGATGGATTTCGGTCTACTTACCTCGGCGTACCGCCCATGCTTTGAACCTCTACCTTTCTTGCAACTTAGTCAGCATTGGTTTGCGCACATGGTCCTGTCAATTGCCCAGCTGTAATTCGTTTACCTCACATAGCAGTTTTATCGTCTTTTGGGAGAGAGACATCACTAGTGAACATCATGAGACTCCGGTCCATATTACCATCATTGATTACATCCGCTATTTACTTTACGCTTTTACTTACTATTGCAGCATTACCTATCACTACTATCACTTGCGTTTGATCCTTTGTAAACTACAAGGCCGGAGGGATTGACAACCTCTCTGTGCTCGTTGGGAGCAAAGTTATTTGTATCTGTGTGCAGGTCCACGTTGATTGCTAATATCTGGCGCCGTTAGCAGTTGACACCTTCTTGTTGAAATTGGGAGTCTCAGGGGAAATCGATCCTTGGTATCTTTGCCAAGGGAAAACTTCCGCTACGCTGCATCTCACACCTTCCACTTGGGGTAACCAACGAGGGGCGAGAAGCCATCAGTACTCTATTAAAAGGAGGCCTTAATATCCCTTAGTTTCCAATAGGACCCCGCTGCCACGGGAGGGTACAACAAAAGATGTCATGCAAGTTCTTTTTCATAAGCACATATGACTATATTCGGAATACATGCCTACATTGCATTGATGAACTGGAGCTAGTTCTGTGTCACCCTAGGTTATAACTTCTACATGATGAATTGCATCCGACGTAATTTCCCATCACCGATCCAATGCCTACGAGCTTTACCTATATTGCTAGTTGCTATTTACTTTTCCGTTGCCATTATCACAAAAACTACAAAAACACTATCGTTACTTTTATTGCTGCTACCGCCACTATCATATTACTTTGCTACTAAACTATCTTGCTGCAGATACTAAGTTTCTAGGTGTGGTTGAATTGACAACTCAGCCGCTAATACTTAAGAGTATTCTTTGGCTCCCCTTGTGTCGAATCAACAAATTTGGGTTTAATACTTTACCCTCGAAAACTGTTGCGATCCCCTACACTTGTGGGTTATCAAGACTATTTTCTGGCGCCGTTGCCAGGGAGCATAGCTTTATTCTTTAAGTCACTTGGGATTTATATCTGCTTATCACTATGAAGAAATTGAAGGACTCCAAAACCAAGATCTTACCCTCAACTACGAGGGGAGGTAAGGAACTGCCATCTAGCTCTGCACTTGATTCTCCTTCTGTTATGAGTAAACTTGCGACTCCTACTCCTGCTATTGAATCTGATATGTCGTATGTTCTTGATGATGCTACTTCTGCTATGTATGATGAAACTACCTCTATGCCTGATACTGTGCCACTAGGTGAATTTCTAGATGAACAAATTGCTAAGGTTAGGGAGAATGCAAATGTTGAAACTGGTAATATTTATGAAAGTGATGATGAAACTACTCCCAATAGATATGAATTGCTTGTTGTGCCTGAGGGTTATGTTATGGATGAAGAAACTGCTAGAGACTTTCTTGCTTGCAATGATAGATATGATCTTAAGAAGTTATTAGCTAAGCTAAAAGAAAAGTCCTTGAATGCTAGAATGAAACATGACCCTGCTTTTGCTACTTCACCTATTTGTGTTACTGATAAGGATTATGAATTTTCTGTTGATCCTGAGTTAATTACTTTGTTGAATCTGATCCTTTCCATGGCTATGAGTCTGAAACTGTTGTGGCACATCTTACCAAGTTGAATGATATAGCCACCCTGTTTAGCAATGATGAAAAGATTCCCTACTATTATATCCTTAAGTTGTTTCCGTTCTCATTAAAGGGTGATGCTAAGACTTGGTTTAATTCTCTTGATCCTGGTTGTGTGCGTAGTCCCCAGGATATGATGTACTACTTCTCTGCTAAATATTTTCCCGCTCATAAGAAACAAGCTGCCTTACGGGAAATATATAACTTTGCTCAAACTGAAGAAGAGAGTCTCCCACAAGCTTGGGGGAGGCTTCTCCAGTTACTTAATGCTTTGCTTGATCATCCTCTTGAGATGCATGATATACTTGATGTCTTTTATAATGGACTAACCGATGCTTCCAGAGACCACCTGGATAGTTGTGCTGGTTGTTTTTTAGGGAAAGAACACTTGAACAAGCTGAATTACTATTGAATAATATGTTGGCCAATGAAAATAATTGGACGCTTCCTGAACCAGCCCCAAAGCCAACTCCGAAGAAAAGAGGTGTTCTATTCCTCAGTCCTTTAGATATGCAAGAGGCAAAGAAATCTATGAAAGAAAAAGGTATTAAAGCTGAAGATGTTAAGAATTTACCGCCTATTCAAGAAATACATCGTCTTGATAACCCGACACAGGGAGTAAAGGTAAATTCTCTTTATAGATTTGATGAAGGTGACATTCCTCATTATAAGTCTGCTAGCCAATGCTTAGATGAGTTTGACAATTTCATTGTGAAACAAGAAAACTTCAATGCTTATGTTGGTAGACAACTACAACACAATGCTTATATGATTGATGTTGGGGAACGTAGTATTTTCAAAAATTTCCTACGATCACGCAAGATCTATCTACTAGATGCATAGCAACGAGAGGGGAGAGTGTGTCTACGTACCCTCGTAGACCAGGAGCGGAAGCGTCAAGTGACGCGGTTGATGTAGTCGAACTTCTTCGCGATCCAACCGATCAAGCACCGAACGTACGGCACCTCCACGTTCAGCACACGTTCAGCTTGATGACGTCCCACAAGCTCTTGATCCAGTTGAGCTTCACGGGAGAGTTTCGTCAGCACGACGGCGTGGTGACAGATATGATGTATCTACCGGCGCAGGGCTTCGCCTAAGCACTGCAACAGTATGACCGAGGTGTGTTTCTGTGGAGGGGGCACCGCACACGTCTAAAACAATTCAACTTGTGTGTCCTAGGGTGCCCCCCTGCCCCCGTATATAAAGGAGCAAGGGAGAGGCCGGCCCTAGAGGGGGCGCGCCAAGTGTGGGGAGTCCTACTAGGACTCCCAAATCCTAGTAGGATTCCCCTTTCCTTTCCGGAGTAGGAGAGAAGGAAATAGGTGGAGAGGGAGAAGGAAAAGGGGGCTGCACCCCTTGTCCAATTCGGACCAGAGGGGGGGCGCGCGCCTCCTTCCTTTTGGCCTTTCTCCTCTATTCCCGTATGGCCCAATAAGGCCCATATACTCCGAAAAATACCCGAATCACTCGGAACCTTTCCGATGTCAGAATAGAGTTGTCCAATATATCGATCTTTACGTCTCGACCATTTCGAGACTCCTCGTCATGTCCCCGGTCTCATCCGGGACTCCGAACTCCTTCGGTACATCAAAACTCATAAACTCATAATACCAATCGTCATCAAACGTTAAGCGTGCGGACCCTACGGGTTCGAGAACTATGTAGACATGATCGAGACTCATCTCCGGTCAATAACCAATAGCGGAACCTGGATGCTCATATTGGCTCCTACATATTCTACGAAGATCTTTATCGGTCAAACCGCATAACAACATACGTTGTTCCTTTTGTCATTGGTATGTTACTTGCCCGAGATTCGATCGTCGGTATCTCTATACCTAGTTCAATCTCGTTACCGGCAAGTCTCTTTACTCGTTCCGTAATACATCATCTCGTGACTAACTCATTAGTCTTTTGCTTGCAAGGCTTATTATGATGTGCATTACCGAGAGGGCCCAGAGATACCTCTCCGACACTCGGAGTGACAAATCCTAGTCTTGATCTATGCCAACACCACGAACACTTTCGGAGACACCTGTAGAGCATCTTTATGATCACCCAGTTACGTTGTGACGTTTGATAGCACACAAGGTGTTCCTACGGTATTCGGGAGTTGCATAATCTCATAGTCATAGGAACATGTATAAGTCATGAAGAAAGCAATAGCAGTAAAACTAAACGATCATAGTGCTAAGCTAACGGATGGGTCTTGTCCATCACATCATTCTCCTAATGATGTGATCTCATTGATCAAATGACAACTCATGTCTATGGTTAGGAAACATAACCATCTTTGATCAATGGGCTAGTCTAGTAGAGGCATACTAGGGACACTCTATTTTGTCTATATATTCACACATGTACTAAGTTTCCGGTTAATACAATTCTAGCATGAATAATAAACATTTATCATGATATAAGGAAATATAAATAACAACTTTCTTATTGCCTCTAGGGCATATTTCCTTCAGTCTCCCACTTGCACTAGAGTCAATAATCTAGCTCACATCGCCATGTGATTTAATACCAATAGTTCACATCGTTATGTGAAAACACCCATAGTTCACATCGCCATGTGACCAACACCCAAAGGGTTTACTAGAGTCAATAATCTAGTTCACATCGCTATGTGATCAATACCCAAGAGTAATTAGGTGTAATCATGTTTTTCTTGTGAGAGAAGTTTAGTCAACGGGTCTGTCACATTCAGATCCGTATGTATTTCGCAAATTTCTATGCTTACAATGCTCTGCATGGAGCTACTCTAGCTAATTGCTCCCACTTTCAATACGCATCCAGATTGATACTTAGAGTCAGCTGGATTTAGTGTCAAAGCTTGCATCGGCGTAACCCTTTACGACGAACTCTTTATCACCTCCATAATCGAGAAACATTTCCTTAGTCATCCAGTTACTAAGGATAATTTTGACCGCTGTACAGTGATCTACTCCTGGATCACTATTGTACCCCCCTGACAAACTCATGGCAAGGTACACAACATGTTTGGTACACAGCATGTCATACTTTATAGAACCTATGGCTGAGGCATAGGGAATGACTTTCATTCTCTCTATATTTTTCTGCCATGGTCTGGCTTTGAGTCTTACTCAACTTCACACCTTACAAGTCAGGCAAGAACTCCTTCTTTGACTGATCCATTTTGAACTACTTCAAAATCTTATCAAGGTATGTACTCATTGAAAGTCTTATCAAGCGTCTTGATCTATCTCTATAGATCTTGATGCCCAATATGTAAGCAGCTTCACCAAGGTCTTTCTTTGAAAAACTCCTTTCAAACACTCCTTTATGCTTTCCAGAAAATTCTACATCATTTCCGATCGACAATATGTCATTCACATATACTTATCAGAAAGGTTGTAGTGCTCCCACTCACTTCTGGTAAATACAGGCTTCACCGTAAGTCTGTATAAATCTATATGCTTTGATCAACTTATCAAAGCGTATATTCCAACTCTGAGATGCTTGCACCAGTCCATAGATGGATCGCTGGAGCTTGCACATTTTGTTAGCACCTTTAGGATTGACAAAACCTTCTGGTTGCATCATATACAAGTCTTCTTTAATAAATCCATTAAAGAATGTGGTTTTGTTATCCATTTGCCAGATTTCATAAAATGCGGCAATTGCTAACATGATTCGGACAGACTTAAGCTTCGCTACGGGTGAGAAAGTCTCATCGTAGTCAACTCCTTGCACTTGTTGAAAACCTTTCACAACAAGTCGAGCTTTGTAAACAGTAACATTACCGTCAGCGTCAGTCTTCCTCTTGAAGATCCATTTATTTTCGATGGCTTGCCGATCATCGGGCAAGTCAAACAAAGTCCAGACTTTGTTCTCATACATGGATCCCATCTCAGATTTCATGGCCTCAAGCCATCTTGCGGAATTTGGGCTCATCATCGCTTCCTCATAGTTCGTAGGTTCATCATGGTCTAGTAACATGACTTCCAGAATAGGGTTACCATGCCACTCTGGTGCGGAACGTACTCTGGTTGACCTACGAGATTCAACAGTAACTTGATCTGAAGTTTCATGATCATCATCATTAGCTTCCTCACTAATTTGTGTAGGAATCACTAGAACTAGTTTCTGTGATGTACTACTATCCAATTCGGGAGAAGGTACAATTACCTCATCAAGTTCCACTTTCCTCCCACTCACTTCTTTCGAGAGAAAATCCTTCTCGAGAAAGGATCCACTCTTAGCAACAAAGACCTTGCCTTCGGATCTATGATAGAAGGTGTACCCAACAGTTTCTGTTGGGTATCCTATGAAGATTTACTTCTCCGATTTGGGTTCGAGCTTATCATGTTGAAACTTTTTCACATAAGCATCGCAGTCCCAAACTTAAAGAAATGACAGCTTAGGTTTCTCGTCAAACCACAGTTCATACGGTGTCATCTCCACGGATTTATATGGTGTCCTATTTAACATGAATGTAGTTGTCTCTAATGCATAACCCCAAAAGCGATAGTGGTAGATCGGTAAGATACATCATCGATCGCACCATATCTAATAAAGTACGGTTATGACGTTCGGACACACCATTACACTGTGGTGTTCCAGGTGGCGTGAGTAGTGAAACTATTTCACATTGTTTTTACTGATGGCCAAACTCGCTAACTCAAATATTTTACCTCTACGATCATATCGTAGAAACTCTTATTTTCTGTTACGATGATTCTCCACTTCACTCTGAAATTCTTTGAACTTTTCAAATGTTTCAGACTTGTGCTTCATTAAGTAGATATACCCATATCTGCTCAAATCATCAGTGAAGGTCAGAAAATAACGATACCCGCCGCGAGCTTCAACACTCATTGGTCCACATACATCTGTATGTATGATCTCCAACAAATCTGTTGCTCGCTCCATTGTTCCGGAGAACGGAGTTTTAGTCATCTTGCCCATGAGGCATGGTTCGCAAGCACCAAGTGATTCATAATCAAGTGATTCCAAAAGTCCATCACTATGGAGTTTCTTCATGCGCTTTACACCATTATGACCTAAACGGCAGTGCCACAAATAAGTTGCACTATCATTATTAACCTTGCATCTTTTGGCTTCAATATTATGAATATGTGTATCACCACGATCGAGATCCAACAAACTATTTTCATTGGGTGTATGACCATCGAATGTTTTATTCATGTAAACAGAATAACAATTATTCTATGACTTTAAATGAATAACCGTATTGCAACAAATATGATCAAATCATATTCATGCTCAACGCAAATGCCAAATAACATTTATTTAGGTTTTACACTAATCCTGAAAGTATAGGGAGTGTGCGATGATGATCATATCAATCTTGTAACCACTCCCAACACACATCGTCACTTCACCTTTAACTAGTCTCTGTTCATTCTGCAATTCTCGTTTCGAGTTACTAATTTTAGCAATTGAACCGGTATCAAATACCCAGGGGTTGCTATGAACACTAGTAAAGTAGACATCAATAATCTGTGTATCAAAATATACCTTTGTTCACTTTGCCATCCTTCTTATCCGCCAAGTATCTAGGGCAGTTCCACTTCCAGTGACCATTTCCTTTGCAGTAGAAGCACTTAGTTTCAGGCTTGATTTTAGCTTTGGGTTTCTTCATGGGAGTGACAACTTGCTTGTCATTCTTCTTGAAGTTCCCCTTCTATCCGTTTGCCCTTTACTTGAAACAAGAGGTCTTGTTAACCATCAACACTTGATGCTCTTTCTTGATTTCTACCTTCACCGATTTCAGCATCGCGAAGAGCTCGGGAATTACTTTCGTCATCCCTTGCATATTATAGTTCATCAAGAAGTTCTACTAACTTGGTGATAGTGACTAGAGAACTTTGTCAATTACTATCTTATCTGGAAGATTAACTCCCACTTGATTCAAGCAATTGCAGTACCCAGACAATCTGAGCACATGCTCATTGGTTGAGCTATTCTCCTCCATCTTGTAGGCAAAGTACTGTCAGAGGTCTCATACCTCTCGACACGGGCATTGATGGCTTCTCGCCCCTCGTTGGTTACCCCAAGTGGAAGGTTTGAGATGCAGTGTAGCGGAAGTTTTCCCTTGGCAAAGATACCAAGGATCGATTTCCCTGAGACTCCCAGTTTCAACAAGAAGGTGTCAACTGCTAACGGCGCCAGATAGTAGCAATCAACGTGGACCTGCACACAGATACAAATAACTTTGCTCCCAACGAGTAGAGAGAGGTTGTCAATCCCTCCGGCCTTGTCATTTACAAAGGATTAAACGCAAGTGGTAATAGTGATAGGTTTTGCTGCAATAGTATGTAAAAAGCGGAAAGTAAATAGCGAATGTGATCAATGATGGTAATATGGACCAGGGTCCCATGATGTTCACTAGTGATGTCTCTCTCCCAAAAGACGATAAAACAGCTATGTGAGGTAAACGAATTACAGCTGGGCAATTGACAGAATTATGTGCGCAAACCAATGCTAACTATGTTGCAAGAAAGGTAGAGGTTCAAAGCATGGGCGGTACGCCAAGGCAAGTAGACCGAAATCCATCTGCATCTACTACTAATCATCCACCTTGAGATATCTATCCAGAACATCTCGCTGGTATTAAGTTGCGAGTCCCACCCATAGTGTAAACTCAAAGCAACAGACTACTGCATTAAAAGAACTTTGCGTAAAGTAAACAATCCTTGCACCCGCAGGCACAAGCACCGTTGTTTTCCCCCTTGTGGCAATAGCACATCCCCTAGACTCATGTTTCTGTCACTCAAGCTAGTCATCGAGGGGCATGAACCCACAATCAAGCATAACGTTCCCTCTTGGAGTCACTACCTACTACTTGGCCAAAGCAATAAATAACAACGGAGAACATGCAAGAATTACTTACGAGCATAAATATAAAAGAGGTGAATCAAATATATTACTCAAACACAATCTGAACATAATCTCACAATCCATCGGATCCCAGCAAACTCATCATAGCAACAGCATAAGGATTACATATGTGCCTCGATCATGTAGGGTAGCTCACGAGGACTAATTAGTGAAGCACAAGAACGGGAGGAGAACATCACATAGCTACTGGTCATGGACCCATGGTCCAAGGGAGACTACTCACAACTCATCCGGGAGGCGTCCATGGTGGTGGAGAAGCTCCCGGTGGTGATCCTCCCCTCCGGCAGGGTGCCGGGAAGAGTTCTCCTGGTGCTCCCGATCTTGGAAGCGCGGCGGCGGCGGAACAGAGATGAGATCGCGAAAAAGGGTTCCCATCTCGAGGGTTTCGGGACACGATATAAATATATGCCAAAGGGGGGCATCAGCGGAGGCCTGGGGGGCCCAGGCGCCCCCCCCGGCGCGGCCAGGAGGGGGGCCGCGCCACCAGGGCGCCTGGAGCCCTGGTGGCCCCCCTCCGGCTGTACTTCGAGTGCCGGGAAGCTTCTGGAACGATGATTTTTTATATAATTTTTCCGGGATTTTTCTGGCAGTTCTCGTAATGGGAAAACCTGAAATACAAAAACAGCCGAAAACAGAAATTGGCACTGGGGTGCACTGAGTTAATAGGTTAGTCCAAATATGATCAAAAGTGTATGGAAGTGTATAAATAGCATAGCAATATCACCCAAAAGAGGCATGGAGCAAGCAGAAATTATAGATACGTTTTGGACGTATCAACATCCCCAAGCTTAATTCCTGCTCGTCCTCGAGTAGGTAAATGATAACAAGAATAATTTCTGTGGTGACATGGTATTAACCATATAGGACTTTTTCATAGTCACATGACAAAAGCTTACTGAGACAATGAATCTGTAGTAATTAAGTTGCCTCATGAGAAAATCACAAAGAACTGAAAGTTTTACAATATGATACTGAAACATCAAATAGATTTGTAATGAGCATGGTGTGCAAATATGATAAAGTGATATCTCGCTTGCCCCCTTTAGTGAAGCAAAACATAAATGCAGGGGCACCTCCAAGGTTTAAGTGATGACTAGATACAATGATTTCAAAATAAACGATATCACAATCATGCAAAAGACAATGCTACTTTGGGACAATGCACATTACACTCAGAATGACAATCATGCTCTCAGTAGTTGGTGCTTTAAAAGAAGGTGGAGACTCTCGAACCGTGGCTTTTGTTGGCAAGGTTGAAAACCCGTAGTCGGAAACAAAGACAAAGCATGTACCAGAGCTCTTGGTTTAAAAAAAACAGAGGTAATAATTTTTTTTAGATCATGCTTGTTCCGTCAACGAATGCTAGCAGACAACTCAATCACTTCTTGAGATGGACAAGTTTCGAGGAACGGCTCCCGAATGAGGACGATCACATCCTCTTAATCTCCTTTGTTTATCACTGCCAAAGTTTTCTGATTTCTCATGAACAAAGCGTGAAGGAGGGTTTGTTTGTTATATTATTTTTGAGCTGGGCACACTCAATGCCAGTTCCTTCTCGTATTATGGGTTTGCACATTATACATGCAATCCCGGGGTGAAGCTTGTCCAACTTAAAAAGATCATGAATTAACTACTACTTCCTCATGAACTTAAAACAGAGGCACAAAATAAGAATGCATTTCTTTTTGAATAATTTCGAGATGGTACATGAAAGTCTCTGTTAGGAATGGCAGGTAAATACCATGTAGGAAGGTATGGTGGACTCATATGGCGTAACTGGTTTAATGGAATTTGGATGCACAAGCAGTCAGTCAACTTAGTACAGGTGGAGGTTAGCAAAAGACTGGGAGCGACTAACTAAGAGAGCAATGACGGTCATAATCATGCAGAGCGACAAATCAACATTGAATCAGGCATGGAAGTTATATCGCTACTCAGAAACAAAAGATCATCAAGGCTTGACAGACTTTCTTTACAGTCTTAAATATGCGTGAGCATACGCCAAGTCAATTAAAATAAATTCTTGAAGGAAGATATTACTAAACCATACCACATCATAGGCAAACAAATCATGTTGGTACTCCAATAACACATTGGGAACCCCCCCAGCTATTTGAGACTAACCATAAGAAAACATGAACTACTAAGCGCCATTATGCGCGTAGCATCTTTATCATAGACATACCAACCAATGCAACGGAAGCAAACTCTCTTAATAAGATAAGCATGATAACTAAAGAGAGTTCAAGCAAGCAACTAAACAAAAGCTCTTTTGAAAGATAAGCATGAATACCAAGAGCTGAACATGATAGTAGCTATTGAAAGACAAAGAACACACACAGCAAAGATAGCCATGAAAATTCCGTGTTATGTTCTAGGTAGAAGTGGAGCGTGTTTCTCTCCTACATAAAGAAAGCTGAGTTCCGACTCGTTATGAAAAGCTAATGAAAACTAAAAAGGAAAACTAAAAGCAAGACGCTCCAAGCATAGCACATAACACATGAAGTGATAAAAATATAGTGGAACGAAAAACGAACGGATAATGTTGATGGAGAAGGGGATGCACGGGGGCATCCCCAAGCTTAGATGCTTGAGTCTCCTTGAATATTTCTTGGGGGTGCATGGGGGCATCCCCAAGCTTGAGCATTTGATACTCCTGAATCTTTTTATCATCTTCCCTCGCACACTTGAAAACTCCATCCATACATAACTCATCATAATCTGATTAGCGAGGTTAGCACCCATAATAAAATAATTGTTCCTTGCTGGAAATAAGGATATTCTTGAAGTTCTACTGTTTCTCAAGATTGCCAAAAGGTTTTTGCAAAGAAAAAGCAAGCTCTAGGTTTGCAAAATGAAGGAAAGGCAAAACAGGACAGAATCTGTGAAAAACAGAACAGCAGGTAGTAAATGATTTTTTCGGGGCACTTCTGCAACTCTAATCAAAAAACTCAGAACAGACGCACGAAAGACAATTATATAGAGCACGCTGTCGAAAAAAATCAGACCAAAATGATGATCTGGTGATTTTATACGAATTTTTCTATCCAAGGACAGAATCTGTTTCCTGGACAGCACGTCACAACTTTTGAACTTTCTTGCAATCAGAGGCTACACTTGGCACAAAATTGAAAAGCAAAGATACAATGATGATGCTACTGTAGTAAAAACATCAAGACCACTAAAACTGAAAGAACAAACTGAAAGCAAAGATAACAAGGGTTGTCTCCCTAGAGCTCTTTCTTTATAGCCATAAAGATAGGCTTAAGACTTTAATGATGCTCTCGTAGGAATAAGAGTTGAAGAACAAAAAAGAGCATCAAGAAGCAAATACCAAACACATTTAAGCCTAACATGCTTCCTATGAATAGGAATATTGCAATACAATAATTCATTGAAGCACAAAGCAATAAGCATAGGAAGACAAAACAAGTGCAGCTTCAAAACCTTCAACATAAAGAGAGGGAACTTGATATTATTGAAATATCTATAAGCATATGTTCCCTTCTCATAATAATTTTTAGTGGGATCACGAATAAACTCAACAATATAAGAATCACATAAAGTATTGTTACTATGATCCTCATGCAAAAAGGTATCATTACTCTTCATATAAGCAAAATCTTTCTTGTTAGGAATAGTGAGAGTAAAGCAATCATAACCATCATGGTAATCATTGTATTTAGGAGCATATCATAATCATAATAAATTTTATCCTCAATAGTAGGTGGACTGAAAACATCATATTCATCATTGTAATCATAATATATAGAAGCAAAGTATCATCAAAGTAAATTTTCTCTTCAAATGTTGGGGGACTAAAAATATCATGTTCGTCAAACGTGTCATCCCCAAGCTTAGAGCTTAGCAATATTGATATTCAAAGAAAGCATACTAATAACATCACCACCATCATGATTGTTATGCAAATAATAAAGTTCCATAGGTTTTTTAATTTTCTCTTCAAACACATCATGTCCCAAAGCAAGGTAGAGCTTATAAAGCTCTCTCATATTTTTGTTGTTTTCCATTAAGCAAAACTAGTGAAAAGACATAAACAAAACTGAAAGGTAAACTAACAAGACTAAAAAGCAAAGATAAAAGATAGCATGCAACTCCCCTATCTTGAAGAGTGGAGTCCCCGGCAACGGCGCCAGAAAACTTTGCTTGATGGCTTCTCGCCCGTCGTTGGTTACCCCAAGTGGAAGGTTTGAGATGCAGTGTAGCGGAAGTTTTCCCTTGGCAAAGATACCAAGGATCGATTTCCCCGAGACTCCCAGTTTCAACAAGAAGGTGTCAACTGCTAACGGCGCCAGATATTAGCAATCAACGTGGACCTGCACACAGATACAAATAACTTTGCTCCCAACGAGTACAGAGAGGTTGTCAATCCCTCCGGCCTTGTCGTTTACAAAGGATTAAACCCAAGTGGTAATAGTGATAGGTTTTGCTGCAATAGTAAGTAAAAAGCGAAAAGTAAATAGCGGATGTGATCAATGATGGTAATATGGACCGGGGTCCCATGATGTTCACTAGTGATGTCTCTCTCCCAAAAGACGATAAAACAGCTATGTGAGGTAAACGAATTACAGCTGGGCAATAGACAGAATTATGTGCGCAAACCAATGCTAACTATGTTGCAAGAAAGGTAGAGGTTCAAAGCATGGGCGGTACGCCAAGGCAAGTAGACCGAAATCCATCTGCATCTACTACTAATCATCCACCTTGAGATATCTATCCAGAACATCTCGCTGGTATTAAGTTGCGAGTCCCACCCATAGTGTAAACTCAAAGCAACAGACAACTGCATTAAAAGAACTTTGCGTAAAGTAAACAATCCTTGCACCCGCGGGCACAAGCACCGTTGTTTTCCCCCTTGTGGCAACAACACATACCCTAGACTCATGTTTCTGTCACTCAAGCTAGTCATCGAGGGGCATGAACCCACAATCAAGCATAACGTTCCCTCTTGGAGTTACTACCTACTACTTGGCCAAAGCAATAAATAACAACGGAGAACATGCAAGAATTAGTTACGAACATAAATATAAAAGAGGTGAATCAAATATATTACTCAAACACAATCTGAACATAATCTCACAATCCATCGGATCCCAGCAAACTCATCATAGCAACAACATAAGGATTACATATGTGCCTCGATCATGTAGGGCAGCTCACGAGGACTAATTAGTGAAGCACAAGAACGGGAGGAGAACATCACATAGCTACTGGTCATGGACCCATGGTCCAAGGGAGACTACTCACAACTCATCCGGGAGGCGTCCATGGTGGTGGAGAAGCTCCCGGTGGTGATCCTCCCCTCCGGCAGGGTGCCGGGAAGAGTTCTCCGGGTGCTCCTGATCTTGGAAGCGCAGCGGCGGTGGAACAGAGATGAGATCACGAAAAAGGGTTCCCGTCTCGAGGGTTTCGGGACACGATATAAATATATGCCAAAGGGGGGCATCAGCGGAGGCCTAGGGGGCCCAGCCGTCCCCCCGGCACGGCCAGGAGGGGGCCGCGCCACTAGGGCGCCTGGAGCCCTGGTGGCCCCCCTCCGGCTGTACTTCGGTTGCCGGGAAGCTTTTGGAACGCTGATTTTTTATATAATTTTTCCGGGATTTTTCTGGCAGTTCTCGTAAAGGGAAAACCTGAAATACAAAAACAGCCGAAAACAGAAACTGGCAGTGTGGTGCACTGAGTTAATAGGTTAGTCCAAATATGATCAAAAGTGTATGGAAGTGTATAAATAACATAGCAATAGCACCCAAAAGAGGCATGGTGCAAGCAGAAATTATAGATACGTTTCGGACGTATCAGGCATGAGTATGAAATACTAATTTCAACTCTTGGAACATTTTATATGCTCTGTGGCGTTCAAAACGTTTTGAAGTTCCGGTTCTAAGCCGTAAAGCATGGTGCACTTAAACTATCAAGTAGTCATCATACCGAGCTTTTGTCAAAAACGTTCATAACGTCTGCATCTGCTCCTGCAATAGGTCTGTCACCTAGTGGTGCATCAAGGACATAATTCTTCGGTGCAGCAATGAGGATAATCCTCAGATCACAGAACAATTCCGCATCATTGCTACTAACATCTTTCAACTTAGTTTTCTCTAGGAACATAAAAATAAACGCGGAGCAACATCACGAGCTATTGATCTACAAATAGATATGCTAATACTACCAGGACTAAGTTCATGATAAATTAAAGTTCAATTTAATCATATTACTTAAGAACTCCCACTTAGATAGACATCCCTCTAGTCATCTAAATGATCACGTGATCCAAATCAACTAAACCATGTCTCATCACGTGAGATGGAGTAGTTTCAATGGTGAACATCTTATGTTGATCATATCTACTATATGATTCACGCTCGACCTTTCAGTCTCCAGTGTACCGAGGCCATATCTGCATATGCTAGGGTCATCAAGTCTAACCCGAGTATTCTACATGTACAAAACTGTCTTACACCCGTTGTATTTGAACGTAGAGCTTATCACACCCGATCATCACGTGGTGTCTCGGCACGAAGAACTTTCGCAATGGTGCATACTCAGGGAGAACACTTGTACCTTGAAATTTTGTAAGGGATCATCTTATAATGCTACCGTCGTTCTAAGCAAAATTAGAAGCATAATAAGATAAACATCACATGCAAATCAAAATATGTGACATGATATGGCCATCATCGTCTTGTGCTTTTGATCTCCATCTCCAAAGCACCGTAAATATCACCTTTGTCACCGGCGCGACACCTTGATCTCCATCGTAGCATCGTTGTCATCTCGCCAACTATTGCTTCTACGACTATCGCTACCACTTAGTGATAAAGTAAAGCAATTACATGGCGATTGAATTTCATACAATAAAGCGACAACCATATGGCTCCTGCCAGTTGCCGATAACTTTACAAAACATGATCATCTCATACAAAACCGTATATCTCATCATGTCTTGACCATATCACATCATAACATGCCCTGCAAAAACAAGTTAGACCTCCTCTACTTTGTTGTTGCAAGTTTTTACGTGGCTTCTACGGGCTTAGCAAGAACCGTTCTTACCTACGCATACAAAACCACAACGATGTTTCGTCAAGTATGTGTTGTTTTAACCTTCACAAGGACCGGGCGTAGCCACACTTGATTCAGCTAAAGTGAGAGACAGACACCCGCCAGTCACCTTTAAGCAATGAGTGCTCATAACGGTGAAACCAGTCTCGCGTAAGCGTACGCGTAATGTCGGTCCGGGCCGCTTCATCTCACAATACCGCCGAAGCAAAGTATGACATGCTGGTAAGAAGTATGACTAGTATCGCCCACAACTCATTGTGTTCTACTCGTGCATATCATCTACGCATAGACCTAGCTATGATGCCACTGTTGGGGAACGTAGTATTTTTAAAAATTTCCTACGATCGCGCAAGATCTATCTACTAGATGCATAGCAACGAGAGGGGAGAGTGTGTCTACGTACCCTCGTAGACCAGGAGCGGAAGCGTCAAGTGACGCGGTTGATGTACTCGAACTTCTTCGCGATCCAACCGATCAAACACCGAACGTACGGCACCTCCGCGTTCAGCACACGTTCAGCTTGATGACGTCCCACGAGCTCTTGATCCAGTTGAGCTTCACGGGAGAGTTTCGTCAGCACGACGGCGTGGTGACAGATATGATGTATCTACCTGTAACATCCCAAATTTTCAATTTGGATGTTTATAAATAGATCATTCATATGCATCCATGATTTATGCATTTTTGCCCCATTTGTATTATTTGATTCTGATCCAAGGAACTTTGAGCAACTCAAGGACCAAAAGAGAGAGTTGGAAGTTTCCCTAAAACCCACTTTTGAAATTTCAAAATTTGGAAATTGGATCAAACTTGGCTCCATAAAGAAAGATCATTTCCATTATTCCAAAAATAAAGAGAGAAGATAAAATGACTTCTTCAAAATCAGAAGGAAAATATTGGAATTTGAATTTGGAACCAAAATATATTTGTTGGGTTTTATTTGCAATTTATTTTACTAGTTTAACAAAAATGTTTTTTTAATTTGCATTATAGGCAGGATAAATGTTCACAAGGTCATATATAAGACCATATTATTATGTGAACATTTTTCTTCAGATCTAAATAATAATTCTGAGAGGAGCAAACATGACACTCCAAAAAGTCAGAAGAAAACAATGCCAAAAAATTTTGAATTCAAATTTGAGTTTCATTTGGATTTTTAGAAAAATGTTTTTATAAAGTTTTTATTTAGCCTCTGAAAAAATAGTTCATCTTGTAGGATTTATTTTTCTGAAATTTTTGATATATATATGTCCTATATTAAAATATTTTTATTTTCTATCTATACATTTTTTTCTCTGTGTCAAAAAAAAAACAAAAAAAAACAGCCACGGGCCATGAAAGGCCCAGCCTTCCTCACCACCCAACCTGTTCGTCTCCTTCCTTTGGTCGTTGGTTGGTTCACAGAGAGCACAGAGAGCGCAGAGAGCATCATCCACCCAGCGCCCCCACCCCTTCCCTCCTCTCCCTCGCCCAGAAACTGCTCTGAATGGAACCCCCTCGCATTCCTCTACCCCTTCCCATTCACTAGTGCGCCTTAATTCCATCTCTAATGGCCACCATGAACGCTTGAAACTGCTGCCATTAACACATCTCGCCCCACCCAACTCTGGACCTCCCCAAGCCCTATAAAAGGCACCCCGCGAGCCCCTCTCACCCCTCGTCCGAAGCCCTCTCCTTCTGGAGCTTTTCCCCCTCCGTAACCTCGCCAATTGCTCGCCGGAGTTCGTGAATTCCGGCGACCTCTCACCGTGTGTACATGAAGCTATCTTCAACCAAAACTTGATCAAGTGGTTCACCACATCGTCCTCTACACCGTCCCGTACGCGTCCTTCGCCGAAACACAACGGAGCCGCCTTCTTCCTCGTCTCCGGCGACAAGTCCGGTGAACACCATGTCCGATTTTTTTCTCTTTTATCAGTATATTTTCCAATTCAGATTCTTTACCGAATCTTGTTTCTAGTATATCTTTTAGTCTATAGATCCGATTTAGTTGATTCTTTTTCCTACGGTTTCATAAAAATATTCTCTATCCAGAGAACCAAACGAAATATATTTTTGAAAATTTTAAAATTTTGAATTCAAACAGATCTGATTTCAAACTTTGTTAGGCCATAACTTGAGTTTCGTAACTCCGTTTTGGGTGATTCTTTTTGCAAATTGAAACTTGCGACATGTACCTTCTGTTAAAACCAAAACCATTTATTTTTGTTGCTGTGAAAATTATATTCTGTACAGAAACTTTATTTTGGTCATTTTGGAGTTTTTCGAAGTCTTTTATTCGTTTTCTTTTTTGATTCTTTGCTTGTATGCTTATGTGAGTTATTGCTTGCTTACGCTAGATCATCCGGAGTGCGAAGCTTGCTACTACGAATCTTTAGAGTTCAACGAACGTCAGCAAGGCAAGTTCACACTTTGATCATAAATTTTCAATACCCAGTTTTTACTATGCATTAGTTTCACCCTCAAATATTGCATTATTAGGATTGGGAACATCTGGATATGCTATGTAGTTTATGTGGTAGGAACCTATGACCTTTGATCACCCCGGGAATATTCGTTATGTCATATATTGCTTAGCCATGCTCATAGACGGGGATTGGTATGTGTGATACATGCAAGTTGCGAGAGATAATAATTTTGGGACAACATAAGGTGGCAACTTTAATACACATCTGGGTGGATTGTTTGGGGCACCTGGAGAAACCAGTGCTTGCCCAAGGGGAATCCCGGAGTACCCGTGTGATTACCCTAGGTCTGCCACCCAGGCTCAAAGGGATCATAAGATATTTCATGCCTAGAAACTTCCGTGTGCAGCCACAAGCCATTATGGGCTCTGGCATAGTTGAGTAAGTTGTGTGACCTCTTTCCGTGGTAGACTAGCTGATGTAGGGGAAAGTAGGTGTACCGGTCTACCCAGGGTTTGGAGGAAATACTTCAGAAAGACTATGTCTCGATCTTCCGATCATGGAGGTGGTCGAGTCTTGTGGGGAAAAGTGCGCAAACCTCTGCGGAGTGTAAAAACTAATCATGATTAGCCGTGTCCCCGGTTACGGTCAACTTGAGTATCTAGAAGTGAATTATTGGTTGATCTCATCACTTTATTTAATGAAATCATTGGGTTACTAATAACTTGGGAATTTTGGGATTGAGTTGGAGGAACCTTCTCAATAATGGCATTTTAATTTTGTAGTAAATAAAAATTTATTCCTTTGTTGTAGGGAAAAATTGGCTTTATGCAAAAAAATTAACTTAGAGCTCCACCAGCTAAATTTGCATATAGAGATAGTCTTTTCATTTTATTTCTATGGTGTGACATTGCCAGCATATTCCATGTGCTGACCTACACGGCTGCAACGTCTCATGTTGCAGAGTTTTCCGACGAGGATTAAAGGTGCGATAGGTCGTTGTTCTGCACTCAGTTTGCCGTGGAGTTGGATGGACTCATTTACCTTCGATGCTTCCGCAGATATTTTTATTTAGATGCCTTTGGCCATATTATTGTAATAAATACTCTTTTGATGACCTCGATGTAATAAAGTGTGTGATTGAACTCTGTTATAATTCATCGAGTACTGTGTGTGTCAGCATACCGATCCAGGGATGACACTTAAGCACAGAGACTTCGATTCATTTGGGTCGGGTCGCTACACTACCGGCGCAGGGCTTCGCCTAAGCACTGCAACAGTATGACCGATGTGTGTTTCGGTGGAGGGGGGCACCGCACACGGCTAAAATAATTCAACTTGTGTGTCCTAGGGTGCCCCCTGCCCCCGTATATAAAGGAGCAAGGGAGAGGCCGGCCCTAGAGGGGGCGCGCCAAGTGTGGGGAGTCCTACTAGGACTCCCAAGTCCTAGTAGGATTCCCGTTTCCTTTTCAGAGTAGGGAGAAGGAAATAGGTGGAGAGGGAGAAGGAAAAGGGGGCTGCACCCCTTGTCCAGTTCGGACCAGAGGGGGGGGGCGCTTCCTTTTGGCCTTTCTCCTCTATTCCCGTATGGCCCAATAAGGCCCATATACTCCGAAAAATACCCGAATCACTCGGAACCTTTCCGATGTCCGAATATAGTTGTCCAATATATCGATCTTTACGTCTCGACCATTTCGAGACTCCTCGTCATGTCCCCAGTCTCATCTGGGACTCCGAACTCCTTCGGTACATCAAAACTTATAAACTCATAATACCGATCGTCATCAAAAGTTAAGCGTGCGGACCCTACGGGTTCGAGAACTATGTAGACATGACCGAGACTAATCTCCGGTCAATAACCAATAGCGGAACCTGGATGCTCATATTGGCTCCTACATATTCTACGAAGATCTTTATCGGTCAAACCGCATAACAACATACTGTTGGAAATATGCCCTAGAGGCAATAATAAATTGGTTATTATTATATTTCCTTGTTCACGATAATCGTTTATTATCCATGCTAGAATTGTATTGAAAGGAAACTCAGATACATGTGTGGATACATAAACACCATGTCCCTAGTAAGCCTCTAGACGACTAGCTCGTTGATCAATAGATGGTTACGGTTTCCTAACCATGGACATTGGATGTCGTTGATAACGGGATCACATCATTAGGAGAATGATGTGATGGACAAGACCCAATTCTAAGCCTAGCACAGATCGTGTAGTTCGTATGCTAAAGCTTTTCTATATGTCAAGTATCTTTTCCTTAGACCATGAGATTGTGCAACTCCCGGATACCGTAGGAATGCTTTGGGTGTACCAAACGTCACAACGTAACTGGGTGGCTATAAAGGTGCACTACAGGTATCTCCGAAAGTGTCTGTCGGGTTGGCACGAATCGAGACTGGGATTTGTCACCCCGTGTGACGGAGAGGTATCTCTGGGCCCACTCGGTAGGACATCATCATAATGTGCACAATATGTGATCAAGGAGTTGATCACGGGATGATGTGTTACGGAACGAGTAAAGAGACTTGCCGGTAACGAGATTGAGCAAGGTATCGGTATACCGACGATCGAATCTCGGGCAAGTGCTATACCGATAGACAAAGGGAATCGTATACGGGATTGCTTGAATCCTTGACATCGTGGTTCATCCGATGAGATCATCGTGGAACATGTGGGAGCCAACATGGGTATCCAGATCCCGCTGTTGGTTATTGACCGGAGAGTTGTCTCGGTCATGTCTACATGGTTCCCGAACCCGTAGGGTCTACACACTTAAGGTTCGATGACGCTAGGGTTATAGGGAAAGTATGTACGCGGTTACCGAATGTTGTTCGGAGTCCCGGATGAGATCCCGGACGTCACGAGGAGTTCCGGAATGGTCCGGAGGTAAAGATTCATATATGGGAAGTCCTGTTTTGGTCACCGGAAAAGTTTCGGGCGATATCGGTAATGTACCGGGACCACCGGGAGGGTCCCGGGGGTCCACCAGGTGGGGCCACCAACCCCAGGTGGCTGCGTGGGCTAAGTGGGGGAGGGGACCAGCCCCAAGGGGGCTGGTGCGCCCCCCCACCAAGTCCCAGGGCGCCCCAAGAGGGGAAGGGGGGCAAACCCTAATGCAGTTGGGCCCTAAGGCCCAATAGTGGTGCGCCTCCCCCTCTCTCCCCCTTTGGCCGCCCCCCCTAGATGGATCTAGGGCTGGCCGCACCCTAGGGGAGGGAAACCCTAAAGGGGGGCGCAGCCCTCCCTTCCCCCTATATATATGAGGGGTTTTGGGGCTGCTAGAGACACGAGAACATCTCCCTCTTGGCGCAGCCCTACCCCTCTCCCTCCTCGTCTCTTGCAGCGCTTGGCGAAGCCCTGCTGGAGTCCCGCGCTCCTCCACCACCACCATGCCGTCGTGCTGCTGTTGGTTGGAGGTTTCCCAACCTCTCCCTCTCTCCTTGCTGGATCAAGGCGTGGGAGACGTCACCGGGCTGTACGTGTGTTGAACGCGGAGGCGCCGTCCGTTCGGCGCTTGGATCATCGGTGATTTGGATCACGACGAGTACGACTCCATCAACCGCGTTCTAGTAACGCTTCCGCTTAGCGATCTACAAGGGTATGTGGATCCAACTCTCCTCTCGTAGATGTGCATCTCCTAGATTGATCTTGGTGAGCGTAGGAAAATTTTTGTTTCCCATGCTACGTTCCCCGACAGTGGCATCATGAGCTAGGTTCTTGCGTAGATGCTTTCTCGAGTAGAACACAAAAGGGTTTGTGGGCGTTGATGTTTAAATTGCTGCCCTCCTTAGTCTTTCTTGATTCAGCGGTATTATGGGATGAAGCGGCCCGGACCAACTTTACATGTCCACGTACATGAGACCGGTTCCATCGACAGACATGCGACTTTTGTTGCATAAGATGGCTGGCGGGTGTCTGTCTCTCCTATCTTAGTTGAATCGGAATAGAACAAGGCGGTCCTTGTAGAAGGTTAAATAGCAACTTGAATATCACCGTTGTGGCTTTGCGTAGGTAAGAAGCGTTCTTGCTAGATACCCATAGCAGCCACGTAAAACATGCAACAACAAATTAGAGGACGTCTAACTTGTTTTTGCAGGGTATGTATGTGATATGATATGGCCAATGACATGATGAGATATATTTGATGTATGAGATGATCATGTTGTAATAGTTGATATCGACTTGCATGTCGATGCATACGGCAACCGGCAGGAGCCATAGGGTTGTCTTTAATTTTTGTATGACCTGCGTGTCAATCATTAAGCGCTTTGTAATGCTTTACTTTATCGCTAAGCGGTAGCAATAGTAGTAAGAGCATGGTGGGCGCGCGACAACCCCGATGGCGACACGATGATGGAGATCATGATGATGGGGATCATGGCGTGGCGCCGGTGACGATGGAGATCATGCCGGTGCTTTGAAGATGGAGATCAAAAGCACGAGTTGATGGCCATATCATGTCACTTATGATTTGCATGTGATGTTAATCCTTTTATGCATCTTATTTTGCTTAGGACGACGGTAGCATTATAAGATGATCCCTCACTAAAATTTCAAGATAAAATTGTGTTCCCCCCGAGTGTGCGCCGTTGCGAAGGTTCGTCGTTTCGAAGCACCACGTGATGATCGGGTGTGATAGACTCTACGTTCGCATACAACGGGTGCAAGCCAGTTTTTGCACATGCAGAACACTCGGGTTAGACTTGACGAGCCTAGCATGTACAGACATGGCCTCGGAACACGGAGGACCGAAAGGTCGAGCATGAGTCATATAGTAGATATGATCAACATGTTGATGTTCACCATTGACACCACCTCATCTCACGTGATGATCGGACTTGGGTTGGTGAATTTGGATCATGTCACGCTCAGATGACCGGAGGGATGTCAATTTGAGTGGGAGTTATAAGTAATTTGATTAGTTAAACTCACTTATCATGAACAATAGTCTAAGTTGCCTTTGCAAATTATGTTGTAGATCAATAACTTGCGTTGTAGCTCCCTGTTTAAATACGATCCTAGAGAAAGACTAAGTTGAAAGATATTGTAAGCAAGGATGCGGACTGGGTCCGTAGTCCGAGGAGTGTCCTCACTGCTGCACAGAAAGCTTACGTCTTTGATGCACCGCTCGATGTGCAAACCCCTACAACGTTGTCTGTGGATGTTGTGAACACCTGACAGAGACGTCCTGATGACTACTTGATAGTTTAGTGCACCATACTTTACGGCTTAGAATCGGGATTCCAATGACGTTTTGAACGCCATAGAACATATGAGATGTTCTAAGAGCTGAAATTGGGATTTCAGGCTCATGCCCGTGTTGAGAGGTATGAGACCTCTGACAAGTTCTTTTGCCAAAAAGATGGAGGAGAATGGCTCAACTAATGAGCATGTGCTCAGAATGTCTGAGTGCTGAAATCACTTGAACCAAGTGGGAGTTAATCTTCCAGGTGAGATAGTGGTTGACAGAATTCTCTAGACACTATCACCAAGCTACTAGAACTTCGTGATGAACTATGACATGCAAAGGATGGAGATGATCCCGGTGCTGTTAGCGGTTCTTAGTACCGCAAAAGTAGAAATCAAGAAGGAGCATCAAGTGTTGATGGTTTAGCAAGACCACTGGTTTCAAAAGGGGCAAGGGCTAGAAGGGAAACTTCATGAATGGCAAACCAGTTGTCGCTCTAATGAGGGAACCCAAGGTTGCACCCAAACCTCGAGACTAAGTGCTTCGATTGTAAGGGTAACGGTCACATAGTAGCGGAATTACCCCAAATACATGGTAGATAAGAAAAGCTGGCAACTTCAACAAAGTATATTTGATATACGTGTTATTGATGTGTACCTTAGTAGTACTCCTTGTAGCACCTGGGTATTGGATACCGGTTCAGTTGCTATTATTAGTGACTTGAAGCAAAAGCTACGGACTGAACGGAGACTAGCTAAGGGCGAGGTGACGATGTGTGTTGGAAGTTTTTCCAAGGTTGATGAGATCACCATCGCACACTTCCTCTATTTTCGAGATTAGTGTTGAACCTTGATAAATGTTATCAGGTGTCTACGTTGAGCATGAAAATGATTAGATCATGTTCATCGCAATACGGTTATTCATTTAAGTTAGAGAATAATGGTTATTCTGTTTACATGAATAATACCTTTATGGTCATGCACCCAATGGTTCATTGAATCTCGATCATGGTAATACACATAATGATAATATTAATGCCAAAAGATGTAGAGTTAATAATGATAGTACCACTTTTTTTTGTGGCACTGCCGCTTAGGTCATTTTGGCATAAAATGCATGAAGAAACTCCATACTGATGGACGTTTGGAGTCACTTGATTTTGAATCGCTTGACACATGCGAGCCATGCCTCATGGGCAGGATGACTGAGATCCCGTTTTCAGGTACAATGAAACGGGCAAGTGACTTGTTGGAAATCATACATGCTGATGTATGTGATCCAATGAGAATTAAGGCGTGTGGTGGATATCGTTATTTTCTCATCTTCACTGACGATTTGAGTAGATATGGTATATTTACTTAATGAAGCAAAAGTCTGAAACGTTTGAAAGGTTCAAAAATTTCAGAGTGAAGATTAAGAATCATCATAACAAGAAGATCATGTTCCTACGATCTGATCAAGGGGATATTATCTGAATTATGAGTTTGGCAATCACTTAAGACATTGTGTAATTGTTTCACAGTTGAAGTGCCCTGGAACACCACAGTAATGGTGTGTCCGGATATCGTAATCGAACCTTATGAGATATGGTGCGATCTATGATGTATCTTACCGATCTACCGCTGTTATTTTAAGGTTATGCATTAGAGACAGCTGCATTCACTTTAGATAGGGCACCATCTAAGTCCGTTGAGACGACGTCGTATGGTTTGGCAAGAAACCAAAGTTATCGTTTTCTTGATGTTTGGGGCTGCGATGCTTGTGGCTACAGCCAGGAAAAGCTCGAACCCAAAGCGGACAAATACATCTTCATAGGATACCCAAAGGTAACAGTTGGGTATACCTCCTATCTCAGATCCAAGGGCAAAAATGTTTGTCCCTAAGAATGGGTCCTTTCTCGAGAAGGAGTTTCTCTCGAAAGAATTGAGTGGGAGGAAGATAGAACTTGATGAGGTTGTCGAACCCTCACTTCAACCGGAGAGTAGTGCAACACAGAAAGATGTTTCTGTGGAACCTACGACAGTTGAAGAGGATACTAATGATAGTGATCATGAAGCTCCAGATCAAGTTGCTATCAAACCTCGTGGGTTGACAAGGATATGTACTACTCCTGAGTGGTACGTTGATCCTGTCTTAGAGGTCATGTTGTTGGACAACGATGAACCTACGAACTATGGAGAAGCGATGGTGGGCCCATATTCCGACAAATGGTTAGAAGCCGATAAATCCGAGATAGGATCCATGTATCAAAACAAAGTATGGACTTTGGTGGACTTGCCCTATGATCGGCAAGCCATTGAGACAAATGGATCTTTAAGACTAAGACGGACGTGGACGGTAATGTCACCGTCTATGAAGCTCGACTTGTGGCGAAGAGTTTTCCACAAGTTCAAGGAGTTGACTACGATGAGATTTTCTCACCCGTAGCGATGCTTAAAGTCCGTCGGAATCATGTTAGCATTAGCTGCATTTATGAAATCTGGCAGATGGATGACAAAACAAGTTTCCTTACCAGTTTTCGTAAGGAAAGGTTGTATGTGATACAATCAGAAAGGTTTTGTCGATCCTAAGGATGCTAAAAGATATGCTAGCTCCAACGATCCTTCCATGGACTAGAGCAAGCATCTCGGAGTCGGAATATACACTTTGATGGAGTGATCAAAGTTTTTGGGTATACAAAGTTTGGTGGAAACTTGTATTTGCAATAAAGTGAGTGGGAGCAATACAACATTTCTGATAAGTATATGTGAATGACATATTGTTGATCCGAAATGATGTAGAATTTCTGGAAAGCATAAAGGGTTGTTTGAAATGAGTTTTTCAAAGGAAGACCTGGATAAAGCTGCTTACATATTGGGCATCAAGATCTATACAGATAGATCAAGACACCTGATGATACTTTCAAAAGATCACACACCTTGGCGTGATTTTGAAGAAGTTCAAAATAGATCAGTCAAAGAAGGAGTTCTTACCTGAGTTGTAAGGTGTGAAGTTGAGTAAGACTCAAAGCTTGACCACGGCAGAAGAAAGAGGAAGGACGAAGGTCGTCCCCTATGGTTTTGTCATAGGCTCTATACAATATGCCATGCTAAGTACCGCACCTGATGTGTGCCTTGCCACATGTCTGGCAAGAGGGTACAAAGGTGATCCAGGAGTGGATTACTAGATAGTAGTCAAAATTATCCTTAGAGGAATAAGGAAATGTTTCTCGGTTATGGAGGTGATAAAGAGTTCGACGTAAAGAGTTACGTCGATGCAAGCTTAACACCTATCCGGATAACTCTAAGTGGAGATACCAGATACGTATAATGGAGCAACAGTTTGGAATAGCTCCAAGTGGAACGTGGTAGCAGCATCTACGATATGACATAAAGTTTTGCGAAGTACATAGGGATCTGAATGTTGCGGACCCGTTGACTACAACCTCTCTCACAAGCATAACATGATCAAACACAGAACTCATTGAGTGTTAATCACATATTGATGTGAACTAGATTACTGACTCTAGTGAAACTCTTTGGATGTTGGTCACATGGCGATGTGACCTGTGAGTGTTAATCACATGGCGATGTGAACTAGATTATTGACTCTAGTGCAAGTGGGAGACTGTTGGAAATATGCCCTAGAGGCAATAATAAATTGGTTATTATTATATTTCCTTGTTCACGATAATCGTTTATTATCCATGCTAGAATTGTATTGAAAGGAAACTCAGATACATGTGTGGATACATAAACACCATGTCCCTAGTAAGCCTCTAGACGACTAGCTCGTTGATCAATAGATGGTTACGGTTTCCTAACCATGGACATTGGATGTCGTTGATAACGGGATCACATCATTAGGAGAATGATGTGATGGACAAGACCCAATTCTAAGCCTAGCACAGATCGTGTAGTTCGTATGCTAAAGCTTTTCTATATGTCAAGTATCTTTTCCTTAGACCATGAGATTGTGCAACTCCCGGATACCGTAGGAATGCTTTGGGTGTACCAAACGTCACAACGTAACTGGGTGGCTATAAAGGTGCACTACAGGTATCTCCGAAAGTGTCTGTCGGGTTGGCACGAATCGAGACTGGGATTTGTCACCCCGTGTGACGGAGAGGTATCTCTGGGCCCACTCGGTAGGACATCATCATAATGTGCACAATATGTGATCAAGGAGTTGATCACGGGATGATGTGTTACGGAACGAGTAAAGAGACTTGCCGGTAACGAGATTGAGCAAGGTATCGGTATACCGACGATCGAATCTCGGGCAAGTGCTATACCGATAGACAAAGGGAATCGTATACGGGATTGCTTGAATCCTTGACATCGTGGTTCATCCGATGAGATCATCGTGGAACATGTGGGAGCCAACATGGGTATCCAGATCCCGCTGTTGGTTATTGACCGGAGAGTTGTCTCGGTCATGTCTACATGGTTCCCGAACCCGTAGGGTCTACACACTTAAGGTTCGATGACGCTAGGGTTATAGGGAAAGTATGTACGCGGTTACCGAATGTTGTTCGGAGTCCCGGATGAGATCCCGGACGTCACGAGGAGTTCCGGAATGGTCCGGAGGTAAAGATTCATATATGGGAAGTCCTGTTTTGGTCACCGGAAAAGTTTCGGGCGATATCGGTAATGTACCGGGACCACCGGGAGGGTCCCGGGGGTCCACCAGGTGGGGCCACCAACCCCAGGTGGCTGCGTGGGCTAAGTGGGGGAGGGGACCAGCCCCAAGGGGGCTGGTGCGCCCCCCCACCAAGTCCCAGGGCGCCCCAAGAGGGGAAGGGGGGCAAACCCTAATGCAGTTGGGCCCTAAGGCCCAATAGTGGTGCGCCTCCCCCTCTCTCCCCCTTTGGCCGCCCCCCCTAGATGGATCTAGGGCTGGCCGCACCCTAGGGGAGGGAAACCCTAAAGGGGGGCGCAGCCCTCCCTTCCCCCTATATATATGAGGGGTTTTGGGGCTGCTAGAGACACGAGAACATCTCCCTCTTGGCGCAGCCCTACCCCTCTCCCTCCTCGTCTCTTGCAGCGCTTGGCGAAGCCCTGCTGGAGTCCCGCGCTCCTCCACCACCACCATGCCGTCGTGCTGCTGTTGGTTGGAGGTTTCCCAACCTCTCCCTCTCTCCTTGCTGGATCAAGGCGTGGGAGACGTCACCGGGCTGTACGTGTGTTGAACGCGGAGGCGCCGTCCGTTCGGCGCTTGGATCATCGGTGATTTGGATCACGACGAGTACGACTCCATCAACCGCGTTCTAGTAACGCTTCCGCTTAGCGATCTACAAGGGTATGTGGATCCAACTCTCCTCTCGTAGATGTGCATCTCCTAGATTGATCTTGGTGAGCGTAGGAAAATTTTTGTTTCCCATGCTACGTTCCCCGACACATACGTTGTTCCTTTTGTCATTGGTATGCTACTTGCCCGAGATTCGATCGTCGGTATCTCTATACCTAGTTCAATCTCATTACCGGCAAGTCTCTTTACTCGTTCCATAATACATCATCTCGTGACTAACTCATTAGTCTTTTGCTTGCAAGGCTTATTATGATGTGCATTTCCGAGAGGGCCCAGAGATACCTCTCCGACACTCGGAGTGACAAATCCTAGTCTTGATCTATGCCAACACCACGAACACTTTCGGAGACACCTGTAGAGCATCTTTATGATCACCTAGTTACGTTGTGATGTTTGATAGCACACAAGGTGTTCCTACGGTATTCGGGAGTTGCATAATCTCATAGTCATAGGAACATGTATAAGTCATGAAGAAAGCAATAGCAGTAAAACTAAACGATCATAGTGCTAAGCTAACGGATGGGTCTTGTCCATCACATCATTCTCCTAATGATGTGATCCCGTTGATCAAATGACAACTCATGTCTATGGTTAGGAAACATAACCATCTTTGATCAATGAGCTAGTCTAGTAGAGGCATACTAGGGACACTCTGTTTTGTCTATGTATTCACACATGTACTAAGTTTCCGGTTAATACAATTCTAGCATGAATAATAAACATTTATCATGATATAAGGAAATATAAATAACAACTTTATTTTTTCCTCTAGGGCATATTTCCTTCAATTGAACGCTTGACTGATTATCTGTCTAGTGCTAAAGATGAACTGAAACTTATTAGTATACATGCTTCTATGGTCACCATTCAAGTAGAACAAGTACTTAAGGCTTAGAATGATTTGCTCAATGAATTAAATAGTAAGAATAATGATAATGACATTAGAGTTGTGACTAGAGGTGGTAGAATGACTCAGGAACCTCTGTATCCTGAAGGCCACCCTAAGAGAATTGAGCAAGATTCTCAGAGAGCTAATTTAGATGCACCTAGTTCTTCTAAGAAGAAGAAAAAGAAAAATGATAGGACTTTGCATGGTTCTAGTGAACCTGTAGCTCACCCACCTGAGAATCCCAATGATATATCTGTTTCTGATGTTGAGACACTATCTGGTAATGAACATGAAACTAGTGATAATATTAATGATGATGTTCATGTCGATGCTCAACCTAGCAATGATAATGATGTAGAGATTGAACCTGCTGTTGATCTTGATAACCCACGATCAAAGAATCAACGTTATGATAAGAGAGACTTTGTTGCTAGGAAGCACGGTAGGGAAAGAGAACCATGGGTTCAGAAACCCATGCCTTTTCCTCCGAAACCATCCAAGAAAAAGGATGATGAGGATTTTGAGCGCTTTGCTGAAATGATTAGACCTATCTTTTTGCGTATGCATTTGACTGATGTGCTTAAAAGAAATCCTTATGCCAAGTATATGAAAGATATTATTACCAACAAAAGAAAGATACCAGAAGTAGAAATTTCCACCATGCTTGCCAATTACACTTTTGAGGGTGGAATAACTTAGAAATTGGGAGATCCAGGAGTACCTACTATACCTTGATCCATTAAGAGAAACTATGTTAAAACTGCTTTGTGTGATCTTGGAGCTGGTGTTAGTGTTATGCCTCTCTCTTTATATCGTAGACTTGACTTGAGTAAGTTGACACCTACTGAGATATTTTTGCAAATGGTTGATAAATCAACTGCTATACCTGTCGGTATTTGTGAGGATGTGCCTGTTGTAGTTGCAAATGTTACTATTCTAACGGACTTTGTTATACTTGATATTCCCGAGGACGATAGTATGTCTATTATTCTTGGAAGACCTTTTTTGAATACTGCAGGGGCTGTTATTGATTGCAACAAAGGCAATGTCACTTTTCATGTCAATGGTAATGAGCATACGGTGCACTTTCCGGGGGAAACAACCTCAGGTCCACAGTATCAATTATATTGGAAAATTTTCAACTATTACTATTGGAGGTTTTGAATTTCCTCTTCCTACTATCAAGAAGTCATATGACATCCTCATTGTTGGGGACATACATATCCCCATTGAGGTAACCTAGTGTTATTCGAAAATTCTTCGGTTTCATGTTACTCGGAAAGAGTTTATTAACAAGACCTGATCAACCTTGTTAATGGATTCCTTTTGATGAACATGGGATAGGTGAATCTAGATGGCACAAATCTTCTGTACCCTTCTTTTACTTTCTATTAATTAGGTTAAATAAAAGAAAAATAGCATTGTCTGTCTGTTTCTAGACTTATCCATGCAACAAAAAAATATCCCGAAAATAAAAGTTCTCCAAATGCCATGAAAATGAAATATGATTTTTTCTAGAATATTTAAGAAAATATGGCACTGAACACACATCGAGGGGAGCCAGCACGTGGCCACGAGGGTGCAGGGCGCGCCCCCCTGCCTCGAGGGCCCCACGTGCCCCCCTCCACTTATCCTTTCACCCATGCTCTTCTTCTTCCTCCCAAAAAAAACCCCAACCAGGTCAACCCCGAGTTCTAGCTCATTTTGCTGCCATTTTTTATGTCCTTGCTCAAAGCACCATTCACCAAACTGTCTGGGGAGATTGTTCCTTGGTATGTGACTCCTCCATTGGTCCAATTAGTTTTTGGTCTAGTGCTTTATTTGTTGCAAATTTATGCTGTTGTGGTGACCTTGTTCTTGAGCTTGCATGTCAAATTTTCTTGGTCCCAAGTAGTTCTAATGCATGATATAGCCTCTAGGCACTTATAGGAGTTGTTGCTATCAATCTTGTTGAGTTTGGTTAACTTTTATTTGAAGTTACTAAAAAATTCAGAAAATTTGAGAAAAATTTCTAGGAGAAACTTCCAGGGTGGCCCTTCAAGGAAGCAAGAACCGAGGCTCGCGTTCTGTGAGCCGGATGATGAACCACCAAGGGATGCTCATGTGCGGCCTTGTGAATGGCCGTCAGATGAATATATGGGTCAAGCGGGCATCAAAGATGAATTTTACGCATACGTGTGCAACGCTTACCTCGAGGACTTCATACAAGATAAGTGTCCTCAATACCGTGGCTTAACTGATAGCTTTGTGAGAAGGCTTTTTCACCTTCACGTAATTCTCACATTGTCCTGTTTGACCTTTATGATAAATCTTATACCATGGACTTAGAGGATTTTAATGTTGCCTGCAAGCTCCCACAATGGGGCAGTATGAGTGATCCTCGGAAATCTGAATTTAGAGAATTCCTAGCTAGTATTACAGTGGGGGAATCCAGGGACGTCACACAAGCTACCACAGGGAGCATACATTTTCCTGCTATTCATTACTTTGCTCTCTTTATCGGTAGATGCATAAACGGTAAGGATGAGGCTTGTCACATGTGTGTCCCTGATCTTAGTGTTCTCAGGAGTGCTGTACTAGGTGATAGGCAATATAATATGGGAGCTATTGTTGCACGTAGACTACACCATAATGGTTCGCATGGAGATTTATTTGGTGGGATCTATGCTACTCCCATAGCCCGCTATCTTGGTGTCTCTGTGCACACGTATGATGAACCTTTACCTCCTGTTTACTTAGATTGCCATGCTATGGCTAGGCACTAGTTTATAGAGTGGGATAATCAAACCCTCAAGTATCGACTAATCTTGAACAGGCAGCATGCCATCCCTATTGTTCTTCCTGCCCCTTCTTTGTTTAACTTTCAGGAAAAAGGAAGATACACTATAACTATGGAGGAGGCAAATGATTATTATAACATGATGGAGGTAGCCCGCCTTTGAGCTGCAGCTTAGCATGCAGCATCTCCTGCATCTCAGTACGACCCCAACTACAACTTTGGATATCCGTCAGGCCAATACTGGCCATAGACCAACTTATGCCAAAAGCCTAAGCTTGGGGGAGTACGTGTTTCTCACCGACTTACATTCATGTTCACACACTTATTCTAGTTGTCGGTGCTCACACTCTTTCACTGTACCCTCCATGCTTAGTTTCAATTTCTTTTCTTAGTCTTTTCCTTGTGTGCTAGAAAAACCTAGAAAAACAAAAAAAAATTAGTTGTAGCTTCTAGTTACTTTACTTTCTTTGCTTGTTGTAGTAGTAACTAAAAATGAAAACCCAAAAAGATTTCCCGTTCTTCTTTTGCTTGTTGGGAGCTTTCCCGTGTAAATAGTTTCTTTTCTTTTCTTTAGGGGTTAAGAGTAAAAGACCATGATTGAACTGCTTAGTGGCTCTCATATGCTTTGTTGTTGATTTAACCATGAGCCATATTACCTTGTATTCTCTCTTGTATCAAATGCCTGCGGATTCCAGCTTAGTCCAATGCACGTGCACTATTATTATTATCCACACCATTCGGTCGTACGAGTGAAAGGCAGTAAGGATGATATATGATGAACTAATTGAGATGAGAAAAGCTGGTATGAACTCGACCTCTCTTGTTTTTGTAAATATGATTGCTCGTCGTTCTTGATTCAGCTTGTTATGAATGAAACATGCTTGCAATAACAATTAGAGATCATAGCTGCTTATGCCATGCTTAATTAGCTAAGAGTTTATAATGGTCTATCTTGCGTGCCAACATGATATTAAAATGGTTGTGATGTGGTATGATGGGCGGTATCCTCCTTTGAACGATTTAAGTGACTTGACTTGGCACATGTTCACGCATGTAGTAGAAACAAATCAACATAGCCTTCACGATATTTATGCTCATGGTGATTTATATCCTACTCATGCTTTCATGGATATTCATGCTCATGACCGTTGTTGCTCTCAACATAGCCTTCATAACATAGCCTTCATGGATATTTATGCTCATGACCGTTGTTGCTCTCTAGATGGTCGATTCCCAGTCTCTTCCTGTACTAAGCGGGAATACTGCTTGTGCATCCACTTCCATAAACTCCGAAGTTATTCCACATGAGTCCACTATACCTTCCTATATGCGGTATTTACCTGCCATTCCAAGTAAATTTGTATGTGCCAAACTCTAAACCTTCAAATGAAATTCTGTTTTGTATGCTCGAACAGCTCATGTATCAACTAGGGCTGTCTATATCTTCCATGCTAGGTGGGTTATTCTCACGATGAGTGGACTCCACTCATCATTCATGAGAAAATGGCTGGTAACCGGGATGCCCAGTCCCATGCTCAAAATCATAATAATTAAACAAAACTCCCCCAGGGCTGTTGCTTGTTTGGACGGTACCCCGTGGATTCGGATGGCCGTGGAGTGTGCTTGTTGGTGGTTGGGGGAGTATAAACTTTACCATTCTGTTTGGGAACCGCCTATAATGTGCGTAGCAAGGGAGATATCGAGATTCTTGGTTGTTATGTTGACAATGAAAGTATACCGCTCAAAATGTTATTCAATCTCTATTTAAAAACGAGCTCTGGCACCTCTACAAATCCCTGCTTCCCTCTGCGAAGGGCCTATCATCTATTTACTTTTATGTAGAGTCATCATCCTCTTATCAAAAAGCACCAGTAGGAGAGCACCTTTGTCGTTGCATGTATTACTATTAATTTGCATTGAGTATGATCATGACTAGATCTCTTTTTACCATGAATTACAATGTCTAGTCAGTCCTTCATCTTTAAAGGTGCTCTGCATTTATGTTTTGCGGTCTCAGCAAAGGCTAGCGAGATACCATCCTATTATATCATATCATGATTGTTTTGAGAAGTGTTGTCATCCGAGGTTTATTATTATTGCTCGCAAGTTGATTATGCCATTGATGTGAGTAGTCTTGCGACTTGAAAGTTATTGTGAATGTGGTTAGTTCATGATCTTGTTGAAAACCTGAATGCTTGCTTACATATTTACAACAACAAGAGCAAACAGAGTTTGTCAAATTTTTTCTTTCTCACTTTCAGTTTATCAACTGAATTGCTTGAGGATAAGCTAAGGTTTAAGCTTGGGGAGTTGATACGTCTCCAACGTATCTACTTTTCCAAACCCTTTTGCCCTTGTTTTGGACTCTAACTTGCATGATTTGAATGGAACTAACCCGGACTGACGTTGTTTTCAGCAGAACTACCATGGTGTTATTTTGGTGCAGAATAAAAAGTTCTCGGAATCGCCCGAAAATCAATGGAGAATTATCTCAGAAAATATTTTAAAAATCTGCAAGAAGATACTCACCAGGGGGCCCACGGCCTGTCCTCGAGGGTGGGGGCGCACCCCCTTCCCAGGGCGCGCACCCCTGCCTCGAGGGCCCCCCAATGCTCCACCGACGTACCCCCAGGTCCTATATCTTCTGCTTCAGGGAGAAAAAATCATAGAGAAGGAATTACCGCGTTTCACGAGACGGAGCCGCCGCCAAGCTCTAATCTCTCTCGGGAGGGCTGATCTGGAGTCCGTTCGGGGCTCCGGAGAGTGGATATTGTCGCCATCGTCATGATCAACCTTCCTCCATCACCAATTCCATGATGCTCACCGCCATGTGTGAGTAATTCTGTCGTAGGCTTGTTGGACGATGATGGGTTGGATGGGATCTATCATGTAATCGAGTTAGTTTTTTTAGGGTTACATCCCTAGTATTCACTATGTTCTGAGATTGATGTTGCTATGACTTTGCTATGCTTAATGCTTGTCACTAGGGCCCGAGTGCCATGATTTCAGATCTGAAACTATTATGTTTTCATGAATATATGTGTGTTCTTGATCCTATCTTGCAAGTCTATAGTCACCTACTATGTGTTATTATCCGGCAACCCCGAAGTGACAATAATCGGGACCACTCCCGGTGATGACCATAGTTTCAGGAGTTCATGTATTCACTATGTGTTAATGCTTTGGTCCGGTACTCTATTAAAAGGAGGCCTTAATATCCCTTAGTTTCCAATAGGACCCCGCTGCCACGGGAGGGTAGGACAAAAGATGTCATGCAAGTTCTTTTCCATAAGCACATATGACTATATTCGGAATACATGCCTACATTGCATTGATGAACTGGAGCCAGTTCTGTGTCACCCTAGGTTATAACTTCTACATGATGAATTGCATCCGACGTAATTTCCCATCACCGATCCAATGCCTACTAGCTTTACCTATATTGCTAGTTGATATTTACTTTTCCGTTGCTATTATCACAAAAACTACAAAAACACTATCGTTACTTTTATTGCTGCTACCGCCACTATCATATTACTTTGCTACTAAACTATCTTGCTGCAGATACTAAGTTTCCAGGTGTGGTTGAATTGACAACTCAGCTACTAATACTTAAAAGTATTCTTTGGCTCCCCTTGTGTCGAATCAACAAATTTGGGTTTAATACTTTACCCTCGAAAACTGTTGCGATCCCCTACACTTGTGGATTATCAGGCATCACGTCCGAGACAAGTAGACCGACTCCTTCCTGCATCTACTACTATTACTCCTTACATCGACCGCTATCCAGCATGCATCTAGTGTATTGAGTTCATAAGAACAGAGTAACGCCTTAAGCAAGATGACATGATGTAGAGGGATAAACACAAGCAATATGATATAAACCCCATATTTTTATCCTCGATGGCAACAATACAATACGTGCCTTGTTGCCCCTACTGTCACTAGGAAAGGACACCACAATATTGAACCCAAAGCCAAGCACTTCTCCTATTGCAAGAACTATAGATCTAGTAGGCCAAACGAAACCAATAATTCGAGAGACTTGCAAGGATATTATGAGCACACATAAAGAGTTCAGAAAAGGACCAAATATTTCTCGTAGATAATCTCGATCATAAACTCACAATTCATCGGATCTTGATAAACACACCGCAAAAAGAGATTACATCGAATAGGTCTCCTCAAAGACCGAGGAGAACTTTGTATTGAGATCCAGAGAGAGAGAAGAAGCCATCTAGATACTAGCTATGGACACGAAGGTTGTTGGGGAACGTAGTATTTTAAAATTTTCCTACGATCACACAAGATCAATCTACCAGATGCATAGCAACGAGAGGGAAGAGTGTGTCTACGTACCCTCGTAGACCGGAAGCGGAAGCGTCAAGTGACGCGGTTGATGTAGTCGAACTTCTTTGCGATCCAACCGATTAAGCACCGAACGTACGGCACCTCCACATTCAGCACACATTCAGCTTGATGACGTCCCATGAGCTCTTGATCCAGTTGAGCTTCACGGGAGAGTTTCGTCAGCACGATGGTGTGGTGACGGATATGATGTATCTACCGGCGCAGGGCTTCGCCTAAGCACTGCGACGGTATGACCGAGGTGTGTTTGTGTGGAGGGGGGCACCGCACACGGCTAGAACAATTCAACTTGTGTGTCATTGGGTGCCCCCTGCCCCCGTATATAAAGGAGCAAGGGGGAGGCCACCCGGCCCTCTATGGTGCGGCTAGGGAAGCAATCCTACTAGGAATAGGATTGCAATCCTATTCCTAGTAGGAGTCCACCAATGAAGGAAAGGGGGGGAAGGAAAGAGAGGGAGAGGGAGAGGGAAAGAGGGGCCGCGCCCCCCTCCCCTAGTCCTATTCGAACTCCTCCTAGGGAGGGGGCGCGCCACCTCCTGGCTGCTGCCCTCTCTCTCCCCTATGGCCCACCAGGGCCCATCATTCGCCCGGGGGTTCCGGTAACCCCCTCGGCACTCCGGTAAATTCCGAAACTTTCCAGAACACTTCCGGTGTCCGAATATAGTCGTCCAATATATCAATCTTTATGTCTCAGACATTCCGAGATCCTCGTCATGTCCGTGATCTCATCCGGGACTCCAAACTACCTTCGGTACATCAAAACTCATAAACTCATAATACCGATCGTCATCAAACGTTAAGCGTGCGGACCCTACGGGTTCGAGAACTATGTAGACTTGACCGAGACTCATCTCCGGTCAATAACCAATAGCGGAACCTGGATGCTCATATTGGCTCCTACATATTCTACGAAGATCTTTATCGGTCAAACCGGATAACAACATACGTTGTTCCTTTTGTTATCGGTATGTTACTTGCCCGAGATTCGATCGTCGGTATCTCTATACCTAGTTCAATCTCGTTACCGGCAAGTCTCTTTACTCGTTCCGTAATACATCATCTCGTGACTAACTCATTAGTCATTTGCTTGCAAGGCTTATTATGATGTGTACTACCGAGAGGGCCCAGAGATACCTCTCCGACACTCGGAGTGACAAATCCTAATCTTGATCTATGCCAACACCAAGAATACTTTCGGAAACACCTGTAGAGCATCTTTATGATCACCCAGTTACATTGTGATGTTTGATAGCACACAAGGTGATCCTACGGTACTCGGGAGTTGCATAATCTCATAGTGATAGGAACATGTATAAGTCATGAAGAAAGCAATAGCAGTAAAACTAAACGATCATAGTGCTATGCTAACGGATGGGTCTAGTCCATCACATCATTCTCCTAATGATGTGATCCCGTTGATCAAATGACAACTCATGTCTATGGCTAGGAAACATAGCCATCTTTGATCAATGAGCTAGTCTAGTAGAGGCATACTAGGGACATACTATTTTGTCTATGTATTGACACATGTATCAAGTTTCCGGTTAATACAATTCTAGCATGAATAAAAGACATTTATCATGATATAAGGAAATACAAATAACATCTTTATTATTGCCTCTAGGGCATATTTCCTTCAGTCTCCCACTTGAACTAGAGTCAATAATCTAGATTACAAAGTGATGATCCTCACACCCATGGAGTCCTGGTGCTGATCATGTTTTGCCCGTGGAAGAGGCTTAGTCAACGGGTTTGCAACATTCAGATCCGTATGTATTTTGCAAATCTCTATGTCTCCCTCCTTGACTAGATCGCAGATGGAATTGAAGCGTCTTTTGATGTGCTTTGTTCTCTTGTGAAACCTGGATTCCTTCGCTAAGGCTATTGCTCCAGTGTTGTCACAAAAGATTTTCATTGGACCCGATGCACTAGGTATTACACCTAGATCGGATATGAACTCCTTCATCCAAACTCCTTCATTTACTGCTTCTGAAGCAGCTATGTATTCCGCTTCACACGTAGATCCCGTCACGACGCTCTGCTTGGAACTGCACCAACTGACAGCTCCACCGTTCAACAAAAACACATATCCGGTTTGTGACTTAGAGTCATCCGGATCAGTGTCAAAGCTAGAATCGACGTAACCGTTTACGACGAGCTCTTTGTCACCTCCATATACGAGAAACATATCCTTTGTCCTTTTCAGGTATTTCAGGATGTTCTTGACCGCTGTCCAGTGATCCACTCCTGGATTACTTTGGTACCTCCCTGCTAGACTTATAGCAAGGCACACATCAGGTCTGGTACACAACATTGCATACATGATAGATCCTATGGTTGAGGCATAGGGAATGACTTTCATTTTCTCTCTATCTTCTGCAGTGGTCGGGCATTGAGTCTTACTCAACTTCATACCTTGTAACACAGGCAAGAACCCTTTCTTTGACTGATCCATTTTGAACTTCTTCAAAACTTTATCAAGGTATGTGCGTTGTGAAAGTCCAATTAAGCGTCTTGATCTATCTCTATAGATCTTGATGCCTAATATATAAGCAGCTTCACCGAGGTCTTTCATTGAAAAATTCTTATTCAAGTATCCTTTTATGCTATCCAGAAATTCTATATCATTTCCAATCAACAATATGTCATCCACATATAATATTAGAAATGCTACAGAGCTCCCACTCACTTTCTTGTAAATACAGGCTTCTCCAAAAGTCTGTATAAAACCATATGCTTTGATCACCTCATCAAAGCGTATATTCCAACTCCGAGATGCTTGCACCAGTCCATAGATGGATCGCTGGAGCTTGCACACTTTGTTAGCACTTTTAGGATCGACAAAATCTTCTGGTTGCATCATATACAACTCTTCTTTGAGATATCCACTCAGGAATGCGGTTTTGACATCCATTTGCCAGATTTCATAATCATAAAATGCGGCAATTGCTAACATGATTCGGACAGACTTAAGCATCGCTACGGGTGAGAAAGTCTCATCGTAGTCAACTCCTTGAACTTGTCAAAACCCTTTCGCAACAAGTCGAGCTTTGTAAATAGTAACATTACCGTCTGCGTCGGTCTTCCTCTTGAAGATCCATTTATTTTCGATGGCTTGCCGATCATTGGGCAAGTCAACCAAAGTCCATACTTTGTTCTCATACATGGATCCCATCTCAGATTTCATGGCCTCAAGCCATTTCGCGGAATCTGGGCTCATCATCGCTTCCTCATAGTTCGTAGGTTCATCATGGTCTAGTAACATGACTCCCAGAACTAGGTTGCCGTACCACTCTGGTGCGGAACGAACTCTGGTTGATCTACGAAGTTCAGCAGAAACTTGATCTGAAGTTTCATGATCATCATCATTAGCTTCCTCATTGATCGGTGTAGGAATCACTGGAATAATTTTCTGTGATGTACTACTTTCCAGTTCAGGAGAAGGTACAATTACCTCATCAAGTTCTACTTTCCTCCCACTCACTTCTTTCGAGAGAAACTCCTTCTCTAGAAAGGATCCATTCTTAGCAACGAATATCTTCCCTTCGGATCTGTGATAGAAGGTGTACCCAACAGTCTCTTTTGGGTATCCTATGAAGACACATTTCTCCGACTTGGGTTCCAGCTTATCAGGTTGAAGCTTTTTCACATAAGCATCGCAGCCCCAAACTTTAAGAAACGACAACTTTGGTTTCTTGCCAAACCACAGTTCATAAGGTGTCGTATCAACGGATTTAGATGGTGCCCTATTTAACGTGAATGCGGCTGTCTCTAAAGCATAATCCCGAAACGATAGTGGTAAATCGGTAAGAGACATCATAGATCGCACCATATCCAATAAAGTACGGTTACGACGTTCGGACACACCATTACGTTGTGGTGTTCCGGGTGGCGTGAGTTGTGAAACTATTCCACATTGTTTCAAATGAAGACCAAACTCGTAACTCAAATATTCTCCTCCACGATCAGATCGTAGAAACTTTATTTTCTTGTTACGATGATTCTCTACTTCACTCTGAAATTCTTTGAACTTTTCAAATGTTTCAAACTTGTGCTTCATTAAGTAGATATACCCATATCTGCTCAAATCATCAATGAAGGTCAGAAAATAACGATACCCGCCGTGAGCTTCAACACTCGTTGGCCCACATACATCAGTATGTATGATTTCCAACAAATCTGTTGCTCGCTCCATAGTTCCGGAGAACGGAGTTTTAGTCATCTTGCCCATGAGGCATGGTTCGCAAGCACCAAGTGATTCATAATCAAGTGATTCCAAAAGTCCATCACTATGGAGTTTCTTCATGCGCTTTACACCAATATGACCTAAACGGCAGTGCCACAAATAAGTTGCACTATCATTATTAACCTTGCATCTTTTGGTTTCAATATTATGAATATGTGTATCACTACAATCGAGATCCAATAAGAATAGACCACTCTTCAAGGGTGCATGACCATAAAAGATATTATTCATAAAAATAGAACAACCATTATTCTCTGATTTAAATGAATAACCGTCTCGCAACAAACAAGATCCAAATATAATGTTCATGCTCAACGCTGGCACCAAACAACAATTATTTAGGTCTAAAACTAATCCCGAAGGTAGATGTAGAGGTAGCGTGCCGACGGCGATCACATCGACTTTGGAACCATTTCCCACGCGCATCGTCACCTCGTCCTTAGCCAATCTTTGTTTAATCCATAGTCCCTGTTTCGAGTTACAAATATTAGCAACCGAACCGGTATCAAATACCCAGGTACTACTACGAGCATTAGTAAGGTACACATCAATAACATGTATATCACATATACCTTTGTTCACCTTGCCATCCTTCTTATCCGCCAAATACTTGGGGCAGTTCCGCTTCCAGTGTCCAGTCCCCTTGCAGTAGAAGCACTCAGTTTCAGGCTTGGCTCCAGACTTGGGTTTCTTCGTGGGAGTAGCAACTGTCTTGCTATTCTTCTTGAAGTTCCCCTTCTTTCCCTTGCCCTTTTTCTTGAAACTAGTGGTTTTGTTAACCATCAACACTTGATGCTCCTTTTTGATTTCTACCTCCGCAGCTTTGAGCATAGCGAAGAGCTCGGGAATTGTCTTTTGCATCCCTTGCATATTATAGTTCATCATGAAGCCTTTATAGCTTGGTGGCAGTGATTGAAGAACTCTATCAATAACACTATCCTCGTCAAATTTGCAACCAAGTTGAGTCATATGATTGTAGTACCCAGACATTCTGAGCAAGTGTTCACTGATAGAACTATTCTCCTCCATCTTGCAGCTATAGAACTTATTGGAAATCTCATATTTCTTAATCCGGGCATTTGCTTGAAATATTAACTTCAACTCCTGGAACATCTCATATGGTCCATGACGTTCAAAACGTCGTTGAAGTCCCGGTTCTAAGCCGTAAAGCATGGCACACTGAACTATCGTGTAGTCATCAGACCGCGACTGCCAGACGTTCAAAGCGTCTACATTAGCGGGAGGGGGCTTGTCACCTAGCGGTGCTTCAAGGACATAATTCTTCTGTGCAGCAATGAGGATAATCCTCAAGTTACGGACCCAGTCCGTGTAATTGCTACCATCATCTTTCAACTTAGCTTTCTCTTGGAATGCATTAAAATTCAAAGGAACGGTAGCACGGGCCATTGATCTACAACAACATAGATATGCAAAAACTATCAGGACTAAGTTCATGATAAATTAAAGTTTAATTTAATCATATTAATTAAAGAACTCCCACTTAGATAGACATCCCTCCGGTCATCTAAATGATCACGTGATCCAAATCAACTAAACCATGTCCGATCATCACGTGAGATGGAGTAGTTTCAATGGTGAACATCTTATGTTGATCATATCTACTATATGATTCACGCTCAACCTTTCGGTCTCCAGTGTTCCGAGGCCATATCTGCATATGCTAGGCTCGTCAAGTTTAACCCGAGTATTTTGCGTGTGCAAAACTGGCTTACACCCGTTGTATTTGAACGTAGAGCTTATCACACCCGATCATCACGTGGTGTCTCGGCACGACGAACTTTCGCAACGGTGCATACTCAGGGAGAACACTTATACCTTGAAATTTAGTAAGGGATCATCTTATAATGCTACCGTCGTTCTAAGCAAAATAAGAAGCATAGTAAGATAAACATCATATGCAATCAAAATATGTGACATGATATGGCCATCATCATCTTGTGCATTTGATCTCCATCTCCAAAGCAACGTCATGATCACCTTCGTCACCGGCGCGACACATTGATCTCCATCGTAGCATCGTTGTCGTCTCGCCAACTATTGCTTCTACGACTATCGCTACCGCTTAGTGATAAAGTAAAGCAATTACATGGCGATTGCATTTCATACAATAAAGCGACAACCATATGGCTCCTGCCAGTTGCCGATAACATTACAAAACATGATCATCTCATACAAAACCGTATAACTCATCATGTCTTGACCATATCACATCACAACATGCCCTGCAAAAACAAGTTAGACGTCCTCTACTTTGTTGTTGCAAGTTTTACGTGGCTGCTACGGGCTTAGCAAGAACCGTTCTTACCTACGCATACAAAACCACAACGATGTTTCGTTAAGTATGTGCTGTTTTAACCTTCACAAGGACCGGGCGTAGCCACACTTGATTCAGCTAAAGTGAGAGAGACAGACACCCGCCAGTCACCTTTAAGCAACGAGTGCTCGTAACGGTGAAACCAGTCTTGCGTAAGCGTATGCGTAATGTCGGTCCGGGCCGCTTCATCTCACAATACCGCCGAAGCAAAGTATGACATGCTGGTAAGCAGTATGACTAGTATCGCCCACAACTCATTGTGTTCTACTCGTGCATATCATCTACGCATAGACCTGGCTCATGATGCCACTGTTGGGGAACGTAGTATTTTAGAATTTTCCTACGATCACGCAAGGTCTATCTACCAGATGCATAGAAACGAGAGGGAAGAGTGTGTCTACGTACCCTCGTAGACCGGAAGCGGAAGCGTCAAGTGACGCGGTTGATGTAGTCGAACTTCTTCGCGATCCAACCGATCAAGCACCGAACGTACGGCACCCCCGCGTTCAGCACACGTTCAGCTTGATGACGTCCCACGAGCTCTTGATCCAGTTGAGCTTCACAGGAGAGTTTCGTCAGCACGACGGTGTGGTGACGGATATGATGTATCTACCGGCGCAGGGCTTCGCCTAAGCACTACGACGGTATGACCGAGGTGTGTTTCTGTGGAGGGGCATCGCACACGGCTAGAACAATTCAACTTGTGTGTCATTGGGTGCCCCCCTGCCCCCGTATATAAAGGAGCAAGGGGGGAGGCCGGCCGGCCCTCTATGGTGCGGCTAGGGAAGCAATCCTACTAGGAATAGGATTGCAATCCTATTCCTAGTAGGAGTCCACCAATGAAGGAAAGGGGGGGAAGGAAAGAGAGGGAGAGGGAGAGGGAAAGAGGGGCCGCGCCCCCTTCCCCTAGTCCTATTCGGACTCCTCCTAGGGAGGGGGCGCGCCACCTCCTGGCTGCTGCCCTCTCTCTCCCCTATGGCCCACCAGGGCCCATCATTCCCCCTGGGGGTTCCGGTAACCCCCCCCCCCCCGGCACTCCGGTAAATTCTGAAACTTTCTAGAACACTTCCGGTGTCCGAATATAGTCGTCCAATATATCAGTCTTTATGTCTCGGACATTCCGAGACTCCTCCTCATGTCCGTGATCTCATCCGGGACTCCGAACTACCTTCGGTACATCAAAACTCATAAACTCATAATACCGATCGTCATTAAACGTTAAGCGTGCGGACCCTACGGGTTCGAGAACTATGTAGACATGACCGAGACTCATATCCGGTCAATAACCAATAGCGGAACCTGGATGCTCATATTGGCTCCTACATATTCTACGAAGATCTTTATCGGTCAAACCGCATAACAACATACGTTGTTCCTTTTGTCATCGGTATGTTACTTGCCCGAGATTCGATCGTCGGTATCTCTATACCTAGTTCAATCTCGTTACCGGCAAGTCTCTTTACTCGTTCCGTAATACATCATCTCGTGACTAACTCATTAGTCATTTGCTTGCAAGGCTTATTATGATGTGTATTACCGAGAGGGCCCAGAGATACGTCTCCGACACTCGGAGTGACAAATCCTAATCTTGATCTATGCCAACACCACGAATACTTTCGGAAACACCTGTAGAGCATATTTATGATCACCCAGTTACGTTGTGACGTTTGATAGCACACAAGGTGATCCTACGGTACTCAGGAGTTGCATAATCTCATAGTCATAGGAACATGTATAAGTCATGAAGAAAGCAATAGCAGTAAAACTAAACGATCATAGTGCTATGCTAACGGATGGGTTTAGTCCATCACATCATTCTACTAATGATGTGATCTCGTTGATCAAATGACAACTCATGTCTATGGCTAGGAAACATAGCCATCTTTGATCAATGAGCTAGTCTAGTAGAGGCATACTAGGGACATACTATTTTTTCTATGTATTCACACATGTATCAAGTTTCCGGTTAATACAATTCTAGCATGAATAAAAGACATTTATCATGATATAAGGAAATACAAATAACATCTTTATTATTGCATCCAGGGCATATTTCCTTCAAAGGTCTGTGGTAAACTACTCGCAACTCATGGTGAGGGCGATGATGATGATGTAGAAGCACTCCGTTATGAATCCCCCCCTCCAGCGGAGCTCCGGAACAGGCTCCAAGATGGGATCTCACGGGAACAGAAGGTTACAGCGGTAGAATTAGGGTTTTCTCTCTGTTGCTGATGGTTTCGGGGTACGTAGACTTATATAGGAGGAAGGAGGACACCGGGTGACTCACAAGGTCCCCATGAGGCAGGGGGCGCGCTCGGGGAAGGGGGCGCGCCCCCCACCCTTGTGGGCACCTCGTGGCTCCCCTGACGTGGTTCTCAAGTCTCCCGTGCATGATTTTCTCCAAAAATATCTCTCCCGAAGGTTTCATTCCGCTTGGACTCCGTTTGATATTCCTTTTCTGCAAAACCCTGAAACATGCAAGAAACAGCAATCCGGACTGGGCCTTTGGGTTAGTAGGCTAGTCCCAAAAAATGATATAAAAGTGTATGACAAAGCCCATTAAACATCCAAAACATCATAAATAATAGCATGGAACAATAAAAAATTATTGATACGTTGGAGACGTATCAGACGGCAGCGACGAGCGCGACCATACGTCGGAGAGGGATTGGCCCCGCGGGCGTGGAAGAAGAGCGGCAGGCTCGGCCATGGGTGCGCATAGGAGCGGGCATTTGCCACGGGGTCAGTCCGAGGAGCAAGGTGGCTACCCCTGCAATGTCAATGGCGGACGGCGATTCTCGGCCATGGCGAAATACCTAACGAGAGAAAACGAATGGGGAAACAAGGGAAAGGCAAGAGGAGATCTCGGCGGTGTCAATGGTGTCATAGGGGAAGACAAGGAGCTCGGGACGGCGTGGATCGAACGGCAATGTCGTGGTGGCCGAAGGTTGAGGAAGACGGCAGCGACGTCGATGCGGGTGCTGGACTTGATATCGTTGGCGCAGACGAAGTAGCGGAGGCGTTCGGTACATATGACTTGGTGCCCTCGAGCTACTACTTCACCTTCGCTCGCTGGATCGAGGAGGTGAAGGCGTCATGAAGCCGTACGCGTGTTGAATGCGGAGGTGCCGTCCGTTCGTCACTAGATCGGAATTTGCGGGACTGATCGTGATTGGATTGCGAAGACGTACCACTACATCAACCGCGTTCTTTAACGCTCCCGCTTAGGCCAACTCCACCGCGTGACCCCATCCTGTCTGCGTGCATCCGTTTGGGGTAAAATGGACGAACCAGACGGCCCAACGCGCAACCCCAAATGGATAAATGTCTGTTTTCTATCCGGTTTCGACCCATCCCCGGCCCAAGTTTGCGCCGCTTTTGGGGTGAAACGGACAGCACGCGGACGCGCGGGCCGCCTACGCGTGTCCTCCCCTGGCCCGCCCGTCAGTGGCACAGGGGACGCCTTTTTCTATCCGCCCACCTCCCTCCCTCCGGCCGCACCCCCTCCACTCTTCTCCACTCTTCCCCACCTTTCCCCACTCTTCCCCTCGCCGCGGCCGCCGCCGCGACCGCCATTGCAGCTATGTAGCTCAGACACGCGCTCGCCCAGACAGCCCTCCCCTCTGCGGTCTCGAGCTACCCAACCACGGCCACGTCATTTGCGCACCCGCCGGTCGGATTTTTGGCAGATCCGGTCGGCCTTGAGCTCGCCCGGCCGCGGGAGGCCGCGTCGCGCCATGGACTGGCCGGGCACCTGGTCAGAAGGCCGTGGCAAGGACGCAAGGCCGCATGCAGGCAGTGGCCCCTCCTCTAGCCGCTCGGATCTACACCGTCGCTTGTCCGCCGGTAGATACACGAATGGCGGCCGGCCGGGCTCGGTGCTAGCCCAAAAGCTCGTCGGCGCACCGTTGCCACTCATTAAGTGCGACGACTACCCAAAGAAGGTCGTGCGCCGCGCGTCTACAACGCCGTAACTTCCCGGATGAGTGTTCATCAAGTGCTTAAACGATGGGGTATGTGCTATTTGTTAGCTTTGGTTGTGCTCTCGGATTTGACTACTTGTGCTAACTTGAAATTTTATTGTGTAGCATGGATGCAAGTTTTGGTATTGGGAAGAAGAGTACATCGATATATTAATAGCGCGCAATTTAATAGATATTCGTGCACTTTTAGCTAGAATAGATGCCAGAGATGAGACTAGTGCACTTGTTGCTAGAAGAGAGGCTAGACATGAGACTAGATGCGATGAAGCAACCTCTACTTCTTTAGACATGAAGAAAAAAGAAGCAACCAAGATCGAGACTCCTCCGCAGATCAAAAATGAGTGCATCGAGTTGGCCCTAACCCAACTCAAGGGAGGAGTTATGGAAGTTGTATATCTTCAAAAATGTATTCATGTGGTTCTTGTTTTTTTTGGGCTTGCTTTTCTAGTCAAAATTTGGTGATGTATTCCCATGTACCAAAAATGAATGAAGGAAAAAAAATTAAGGACTCCCAAAGAAAAATGCATGCGGACAGGATGCGGTCGGGATGCGTCAGCGCGTTGGGCGCAGGGCCACCGCATCCCAGAACAGGCCCGCACACGTCCCCATCGCCCAACCCAAATGGAAAGAATCCGGGCAAAGCGGACGTTCGTTTGGGGTCGCGCGGTGGAGTTGGCCTTAGCGATCTACAAGGGTATGCGGATCCAACTCTCCTCTCGTAGATGTGCTTCTCCTATATTGATCTTGGGTGTTCGTACGAAATTTTTTGTTTCCCATGCAACGTTCCCCAACATTGACAAGCTCCTAGCCCGCAGGGAGGGCAGTGGCCGTGTGGACGGGGTCGGTCATGGTGGCCGTGGCGTCTGACTTCATCCATATCGACGGGATCGAGCGAGCGAGGAGGAGAAGTGGATCTGGGAGGGGGCGTCGAGGAGGAATGAGGCCATGGGGGGCATGGGAGGCAGGGCGTCACCCTTATCCATTCCTCTTCGATGCCGGCGAGGTGGTCGGGCGGGAGCCCGGCTCTGTAGCAACGCGGCCCGGGGAACAGGAGAAGACGACCACGCGGGGTCTGGACCGCTGGGCCGGTTCGGTAGCAAGGCCCGGGGGCAGGGGGAATCCCCTTTTTCATCGTCCTTTTGGTTTTTCAATGTATTCTAATCCGTTTCTCCTTTTTAACACCGTTTTCTATTTATTCTTATCAACTAAATGATTTTTGTTAATTGTGAAAATATGCACACAATTCAAGCACAATATTTTTAGGTGGCACAAATAGTTTAGGGACAAAAGGAAATACATAAAATTAGGTATATATTTAATTGGTTTTTTTAACTACCGTTGGACCTCTTATTAATTTGACAAGATTTAATTTTTGGGTCAAATAATGTAGGGCTCAACATGTCAAAGATCGGTGGAATTTATAGAATATGGTAAACATTTTAGTTTTACTTTTTGACGAAATAACTTATTTGACTTTATTTTAAATTTGAATTGGGCTTTGATTTTTATCAAGTGGCAGTTTGGCTCAGCAAGCCTGATGACATGGTATCATTAGGGGGAGGTCACTGTAGCTAACGACTGGATGTGTTGCATAATCTTCCCATTTTTGAAATTTCAATGTTAAATGATTGGGGAATATATCACACTATCCATTAGTTCAGTCAAGTTCACTACAAGTCCAGACATTATTGCCAATTGAGTAAGTCTTATTGGCGGGGAGAATAGGCTGGGGTAGTGAGATGTGACTGTGAGCATTGTGCTGGGCAGTGATTGAGTGAATTGCTTATCTTTTAATATAAGAAGAAAAGGAGTCGCTATTTGTTTTTTTTAGCGAAAACAGGTTGTTTGATATGAGAGAGGTCACATACTTTTTTATAGTTACTCGGCAATTGCCTGCACGTTGCAATGGGGGCACACATATTCTATATGGCGTATGCACTCATGGATGTAACTGCGATAATGGGAGTTGAAAGAACACTTTGTGAAATCAAAGTGAAAAGGAAAAAAATCCAGACTGCAGTACAAATGAGTGATAAATCAATAAAAAAGTATGTATTAGCATGATAGAAAATTAGAAGCGCATCTAAGCATAGCATGCATGTGCAGGTCACATACCAAGAATAGGCATGGTTAGCACATACATGCGTTGGGAGAATCCACCAAATCTTCAGCTAACAGAAAGAAAGCTATCACCATCATCTACCCGGCTGTTGTCCGAGAACCAACAGTCTGCCACGAACAGTATCTACAGCCACCTCCAGGGTGTGGTGAACCAACAGTATCTACCACCTCCCCTACCTGGCACGGGTCATGATGTGGTGTACTCCATGGCCTCAACTACTAAGACGGCAGGGCGGTGTCGAGCTGCTGACCTGATCCAGACCGTGAGCTCCTGGGATGGGGCGTATCTATGACTGCGAGGGCACACTATCACTTGTAAGGATTTCTCTAGCTTGGTGAGCAGAGCACACTAATCTGAATCTCGTGTCTTGTTCTAAATATCTACTCCACGTTGCAAAATTCTTCGTTCCACTATTCAGTTATGACCTGTAGACATCAAGGGGTATTTTTTTTGCAATGCATTAGGTTCATACATTCATTGGCAACTCTGAATAGAAAACACTTGATCTGCATTAATTATTCACAGCAAATAACCTATATTTTTTGTCTAAAATGTCCTCATGTTAAGAAGTGTTTCACACTTGCACTGATGGATTGATTGGAAAAGCCTTGATATGATTGGTTGTTAATTCTTCAGAGTACAATCGTCAGTAGGTTTTTTTCCAACAAATGTGGAGATATTAATCATCCGTCATGGAGACTCCGCCAGGACACTCTCTCTCTTCTTCCCACGTTGGTGCATTATCCCTACAGATGGATTGAGAAGGATGCACCACGTTATTAGCAAATTATTTTTAAGACTACAATGTGTGTTTCCAAATGCCTTTTTATATTAGCTTATTCCCACCCGAACGATTCATAATAATAGTTGCACATCATGTCATCGACAACTTGAACCAGGACAAGTATTTTGGAACGGAGGAAGTAACCTTTTATCTATTCCTACTATTTATGTGGCATCAGTGCATGATTGCTTAATACTTCCATATCAACATTGATTATATGTTTGCGTCCCTATATACTTTAAGGTGGTTGAGGTCATTATAGGAGTATTTAGATTGATCAAGTTTCTATCTGCTCTTACTTCCTGTAAGGATTTCCCAAAATTGTCGATGAGTATTTAAATGATGAAGTTTCTATCTGGTATTACTTTGTGTGAGGATATCCCAAATTTACCAGATCTAATATTATTTTAGCATGGCCTTTGGTAGTTCATGTGCACGTATTTTAGTGTATGACCCAATCTCATATTTTCTTCAAACTTATAGCGAAATGATGTTTCAAGCAAGGTTGTTCCATATTGAGCTACCTTGCGAAAAATATGCATAATGATTGTCTGTGTTTCTGACGAGCTGGAGCAGATGCACGATTGTACATGTACCGAATAAATCATGATGCAGGACCGCTTGTGGTTGTTTTTAGGGCACATAGTGTTGGCGTGGGGACCTTTTCGTATGTTCTATACTAAGAATTTTTCATCTTATGTTTTGTACTAAGTTGCTTTTATAACTTGTGTGCTTATTTCACTAATGCATGCAGGAGTATCAAACAGTGATGGTGTGTTCTGTATACGATTTTCTTCAAACTTTATAGTTTTTGAAGATTTAGCATGTTCCACCCGATGCACCCGGCTAGCTAGACGCCCACCATTTTTGAACGTGTCAAGACTTTTGGATCAAGCAACTTCATATGTGTATCAGTTCTAAAATGTTATATTTGTATTTTGGTACTACAAAAATTAACATACAACTTTAGCAAGTACACACTTATATATTGATTAAAAAATAGACGGGTACCTACTTCATATATTTACATAAATTCCTTATATTGGGTTTATGTACATGTGCGTCTATAAGCATTTGTACTAATATATTATGTTTCATGTGAGAAGGTTGTGGACGTGCATGTTTGATGTAATTTGAGCATTGAGGAATGTATTGGCATCCCTTTATTACTACACTTGCATCACATAGTGAAATATGGGAGAACGTACATCATTCACAAGCAACGGAGTGGATTAAGTAAATTAGTGTGAATAAGTAGAATTTATTGATTGATTTGTACATTTAGATAACACATGTAGCATGGCAATGTCATACTCCAACTTGAATGAAATTTGTGATAACATCGATCCCAGTATATGGTGCCATGGAAATCAATTGATGATCCCAATATTATGTATGGTGAATATAGTGGGTAGAGGAAGGTTGAGAATGCCGCACAATGTGGCAATGGATCAGGAGACAACAAATCTACCTTACAGGCTAGGGGGCGTCATGTGTGGCGCACATCTCCTCCCCCTTGATGGGGGTGTTGGATCGACATAGACACGGGGGAGGGGATCGGGGCGGTTGGTGGGGGGCTCCTCCTTGGCGAACCGTTGGGAAGTACGATGTGAAAGAGATGGCGCCATGGCAAAGATGAGGTGGCGTCATGCAGTTTTAAAGGGAGGGCTCCGTTGAGAAATGTCCCTCTATGGCGAGAAACTGGGTGGAAAATGGAGGATCTGGCAGGAAAAGGGAAGGTTGCATCGTGGGGTAAGGTTTTTGTGTTGAGCCCGTGTGTTGGAGATCACATGATAGATAGTTCGGTCAATCACATTTCCTGCCAACACATGGTCTGGATTTGAGGGAGCTCGGACTGTGTAGATGGTTGAATTTTGAAGATCCTGCTGGACACCCATTTGATGTTCGAACACACGCGGACTTCTGAGGAAGAAATAAGCTTCGATCATGAAAAGGACCTTAATAATTTGTTTGACTCATTTACATGCACTATAGCCCGTAGCAACGCACGAACATTCCACTAGTAGATAGGTAGGGTTTTAGTCCTCGCGGGAGCTGCATTTGGACAGATGGCGACGCTTCTTCTTCAAGTCAGTCTTCCCGCGGATCGGATCCTCCTCAAGTTCGTCCGTTGGGACAAATTAGACGGAGCTCCAGTATAAATTCCTGCCAGCTTCTCGGGGCGGCGAGTTTAGGGTTTCTCGTATTGCGTACGGAACGGCGATATTTGATGCCAGGTTCTTCAGATCTATTCAAGGATTCAACGGTGATGATTGTGGCTCTAGGGCGCTGGTCCTTAGGGGCACGTGCACGAATACTTCCCGGCTGTTATCGACAAGGTCAGACCGGCTCCGGTATCGAAGCAGCGACAGCTACTCGTTCTGGCGGCGGCAACGATCGTTCGTTGGTCCGATGACCTTTATATAATTTTTATTGTGTTTGAGGTGCTTTGTACCTTGGTGAATCTTTATAATAGATTTTCGATAATGATAACTCCCGAACGATTCGGGATTTAAGCATGGCAACCCAAACGTTTTAGATGGCAACTTTATTTTGCGTGAGATTAGGGAAACATGGCAATTTTCTGACAAAAAACGAAAAACAACAAAGTTGCCATCCTCTATGAACTAAAATTGCCATTCCCTATGAACTAAAGTTGCCATATAAAAACGTTCGGGACGAAATGCCTAAAATCCGAACGTTCGGGAGTTATTGAATTCCTAGATTTTACCCTTTTCGCAAAAAAATTAAAAATTGTGAGAAGTTATTTAGGGAGAAGTTGGGTCTAGGATGACTGATAACGCAGTGCATCTTTTTTTTGTTATAAAAACTTTGTTGTCGGCTTGATGGTGATCGTCTTCTACACACCATCGAACACACCGCAGACCTGCATCTATCCGGGTCTACTTCGTATATCGTACTCAAACGATAGGTGAATCCGAGTCTACTCCGTACGTACGTGCATCGGGTGGGTTTCTCATAAAAGGCCGTACTGTTAACCTCCGTATCCACCGATAGATTGATCGAACTTCAAAGTTCAAACGCCTGCCTGAGGAACTCCCGGTCCGTCTTCTGCCGGCTCCTGACCCTCCGTCGGTACTGCAACGCCGGGCAGCCCCCGCTGGCCCCTCGAGTACGCTCCGATGTCCTAGACTCCATCCGAGGGCTCTTCTTCCGCCCCGTCAAGCCTGCAGCCTACTGTCCAACCCCGGCGCTGTCACAACCGGTTGCCTTGTCACGGAGCCAGCCGTCGATCCCCCGTCCACGTGGTTGGTACCGTGACCCGTGGAAGGTCGCTCGAGCCAGTGTCGCGGCGGTTCTCCTCCCCTATGCCACGGTGTTCAGCGCCTGCGCCGCGGTCAGCTACAAGGAGACCGTGCCCTACACCAACCGCACCCACCGGGTAATGTTCTCCCCAAAGCTTGAGCGCGAGCTGGGCAACGAAGTTTTCGAGAAGGTCAAGAAGAAACACAGCAAAGACATCCTTGGCCCGTCTGATCCCAAGACCGTCCGTGTCCGCCATATCGCGTCCGATATCATCCGCGGAATCCAGGAGGTCTTCCCCACCGATGGCCTGGGCAACGACGACGCTAAGCAGGGAAAGGCAGCGGTACGGCCGCAGACGGGACATCTCGACGACCTTCAGTGGGAGGTGATTGTCATCAGAGATAACAGAGCCAATGCGTGGAGCTTGGGCGGTGGCAAGATTGTTGTGTTCACTGGACTGCTCAACTTTCTCGATACCGATGCCGAGATTGCCGCTGTTATTGCGCACGAGGTAGGTTTTCCTTACTCTGCGTTGTCTACTACTCCCTCCGTAAAGTATTACAAGAGCTTTTAGATCACTACTTTAGTGATCTAAACGCTCTTATATTTCTTTACGGAGGGAGTACTTGTCTATGGTCGTTTTCAAGTGCATTCATTGACCAATTCTTTTTAGGCCGCACACGCTGTTGCTAGGCATTCAATGGAGTTGATTATGTTAACTCCGCCAATCCTCAACGAACTGCTGCCCTTCTCACGAAGGTATGTACTAACTTATTGATTTATTACAATTTACATGCGTTGAATTAATTGTCATTTATATTCTTATTTGAAACAAGGCAATTAGCTTTTCTTAAAAACTGTTTTGTAAGGACCTTGAAACATGCTGGCTCGTCAATCCTGGTTGTTCCATGGATCTTTGAGGCTATATGTATAATCTATTGTGTGTATTTACCTATAGTATATCCATTGTAGGACCGAGTTGGAGGCAGATCTCATTGGAATAATGATAATGGCTGCTGCCGGTTTTGATCCACGCGTAGCACCTGAGGCCCACCGGAAGTTATGGGAGGGCACGGTGGTGGATGATTACATCAGCAGTCATCCTTCGGGAAAGAAAAGGTCACGTGTTTTATCAGAGGGCGATGCCATGAAGGAGGCGTTAGAATTGTACTACAAGCAAGTTTGCGCCGGGAAAGGTGCCGATCGATGTTTCCCTTATGGCGGCAGGATCTCGGACACTCTAATGTCAGAGTAACTTTGTGAACAAAAGATTTGTACCATTCGAACAACTGATTGGCCAAGATGCTTGTGGTTGGTTGGCAGCATCATGTTGTTGTAGCGAAAGTGAAAACTGCTTATGTGCTAAATGTACGTCAGGGCTCTAAGAAAAATATTTTTTCTCTATATAAATTACAAAAGATAAAACACCTGTTCGTTGACCAGGAGATCGATATCAATAGAGGTGAGCTAATATTATAACCCAATCTTCTTACAGCCATAGATCTACGGCGATTTTTCATCCAACTTTCACATCAGATGCATGCTTTTTGCTAGCCGGGGTATCTTGAGCGCTGATTGTATGTGATGTTCTCTAAGCTGCTAGGACCGGGGATGTGTTTATATAAGGGATACTATTCTTTTTGCCTGAAATCCGTTCCCGACTTGGCAGATCAGTATATATGAATGTGCTGCCATGAGCTACTCAAGGAAATAGCTGGGTCTTCTATGTTCATAGCCTGGGTAATTTGATGTGTACTTGCTACTTGAGTAGAAGTATTTTCAGATTGGCTTAATGGAGAATGGAGATCACACAGAAGATTGGTTGGATTTGAAGCATTGAGTGGACTCCCTTGTACTTGAGGTTGTACCGCTAACTGCTGGCTGGTTGGTGATAACTGTAAATTCATATCTGGCCTATCTCCTTTCTGTTTGTACAATTCATGTAACGCTCTATAATCTTCTGTGGGAGTATATGGCAGAATGTCCATACCCTTATAATGTAAGTCTCCCTGCAGATTTTTCTCTAGCCCTTCTTGTAGAGTTGTCATGCATTGTCTCTCTTCCATGTTAATTCTTTGCAGATACATGTTTGGAGGCGTTGCTGTAATGTGCAGGTGTTCTCCATGCAAATTTCTGGCCAATGTTCCACCTCTATGATTTGTTTGGCGAATGTCAGTTCGTCCGGGTGGATGAACAGTGCCTTGTTCCATTTCGAGCTTCTGAATCATGGATCCTGGGAGCATCGATTTTTCTATAATACTGAATTCTCCTGTA
>LR738712.1:883292803-883309053 GCA_902687465.1 Secale cereale | reverse complement strand
CAGAAAATGCTTTGTTTTCCCTTTCCGAGAGGCACGGCCGTGACTCTCGCGAAAGCACAACCGTGCCTCTCGCGGAAGCAAAACCGTGACTCTCACGAAAGAAAAAAAAAACAGAAAACGCGTTTTTTCCCTTTCCGAAAGAGGCATGGCCGTGACTCTCGCGTAAGCACAACCGTGCCTCTCGCGGAAGCAAAACCGTGACTCTCGCAAAAAAGAAAAGAAAAACAGAAAACACGTTTTTTCCCTTTCCGAGAGGCACGGCCGTGACTCTCGCAAAAGCACAACCGCGCCTCTCGCGGTAGCAAAACCGTAACTTTTGGCAAAAAATACGTGTTTTTTCGCAAAAAAAATTGAATTTTTTTTCGTCGAAAAGTTAAGAAAGACCGGTGAAAAACCATAATGTCGAAAAAAACCAGGAAAAAAACCGTTCAATAAGCCGAAAACGCGTGCGGAAAAATAAAAAAATAAAATCCGAAGAAAACGTATAGAGCGCGACACGTGGCGAATGGCCGAGAGCGCGCGAAGTGGCGCTGATCGCTGCGAGGCTCCCGAAGGAGCGCTCGTTAACTAGTTGCTCCCAGCTGTTCCACGATCCGTTATGTTTGCCAAGAAAAGAAAAGAGCAGCATTATTGTCCAGATAAAGAAAAACGTTTGGTTTAATTCTGATTAAACAGATACATTTATCCCTTCGAGGAGGCTCCGCCAAGGGGATCCATTATCCCCTACTTATTTTTTATTTGTGATGAGGGATTGTCTAGTCTTCTAGCGTATGAGGAGGAGATCGGTTGTATCCAAGGGGTTAGGGTGTGCCGTAATGCATCATCGGTTTCACACTTGTTATTTGCTGATGATTTCCCTGATCTTGATGAATGCGGATACGTCGAATGGCACGGCCCTCCAGAATGCACTAGCTATGTATTGTGTGAGCTCGGGACAGCTGGTGAGTGATGCAAAGTCCGATATTTTCTTTAGTCTGAACACTGTTGTCGAGGTACATGCTGAGGTGTGTACAATACTTAATATTGTCTTAGAAGCGTTGTCTGAAAAGTACTTGGGTTACCCTCTTTCGTGGGTGTGGATAGAAGTGATCGTTTCCAATATCTGGTGGATATAGTGTATACTTTGATAGATGGGTGGATGTCAAAAATGTTATCAATCAGTGGGAAGGACACATTTCTGAAGGACGTGGCACAGGTCATCCCAGTTTATGCTATGTCTTCTTTTAGTATCCCTAAAAAATATATGTAAGGCCATTGGTGATGCTATTGCTACTTTCTGGTGGGGTGGTTCTAAGGAAAAAGGAAAATACATTGGAGGGCATGGTGGAAAATGTGTGTACCAAAATCTAATGGTGGAATGGTCGAATTCAGGTAGTAGATAGGTAGGGTTTTTATCCTTGTAGGAGCGGCGTTTGGATGGACGCCGACGCTTTTTCTTCAAGCCAGTATTCCGGGCTCCGATCCTCCTCAAGTTCGTCCGTTGAGATGGATTAGAGGGAGCTCCGGCGTAAATTCCTATCATCTTCTCGGGGCGGCGAGATTAGCGTTTCTCAGCTTGCGTACGCAACGGCGACATTTGGTGTCAGGTTCACTAGATCTATTCAAGGAATCAACGGCGACGACTGCGGCTCCAGGGCGCTACACCTTAAGGGCATGTAAATGACGACGACTGCGGCTCCAGGGCGGTGCATCTTAGGTGCACGTGCACGAAGACTTCCCAGCTTTCATCGACAAGGTTAGACCGGCTCCGGTATGTGAGCAGCGATAACGGTGCGTCTGCGTCTCGTTCTGGCGGCGGTAATAGTCGTTCGGTGGTCCATGGACCATGATGTAATTTTTATTACGTTTGAGGTGTTTTGTATTTCTGATGAATCTTTATAATAGATTTGATTTTTTCGCCAAAAAAAAAATGTGAGAAGTTATTTAGGGACAAGTTCGATCTAGTATATGACTGATGACGCTGCAGCAAACCTGTTTTGTTAAACTTTGTTGTCGGCTTGATGGACCTCCGTCTGAACGCGTGGGTCGCCAAGGTGCCGCACACACGCGTAAATTGTGATCGTCTTCTACACACCATCGAACACACGCCAGACCTGCATCTATCCGGGTCTACTTCGTATATCGTACTCAAACGATAGGTGAATCCGAGTCTACTCCGTACGTACGTGCATCGGGTGGGTTTCTCATAAAAGGCCGTACCGTTAACCTCCGTATCCACCGATAGATTGATCGGAACTTCAAAGTTCAAACGCCGCCGCTACTCCGTACAGGTAATCGTCGACATGAACTGCCTGAGGAACTCCCGGTCCGTCTTCTCCCGGCTCATGACCCTCCGCCGCTACTGCAACCCCACGAAGCCCTCCCCGGCTCCTCGATCGTGTTCCGGTGTCGTGGACTCCATCCGAGGGCTCTTCTTCCGCCCCGTCAAGCCTGCAGCCTACTGTCCAACCCCGGCGCTGTCACAACCGGTTGCCTTGTCACGGGGCCAGCCGTCGATCCCCCGTCCACGTGGTTGGTACCGTGACCCGTGGAAGGTCGCTCGAGCCAGTGGCGCGGCGGTTCTCCTCCCCTATGCCACGATGTTCACCCTCTTCGCCGCAGTGAGCTACGACGAGACCGTGCCTTTCACCAACCGCACCCACCGGGTCGTCTTCTCGCCAGAGTTTGACCGCGAGCTCGGCGACGACCTCTTTGAGAAGATCAAGAAGGAGCGCAGCAAAGACATCCTTGGACCGTCTGACCCGAACACCGTCCGTGTCCGCCGCATCGCGGCTGATGTCATCCGCGGAATCCAGGATATTTTCCCCACAGACGGCCTGGGCGACGACGACGCTAAGCAGGGCCCGCAGACGGGGCATCTCCGTGATCTTCAGTGGGAGGTGATTGTCATCAGAGGTGAGAGTGACAATGCGTGCAGCTTGGGCGGTGGCAAGATTGTTGTGTTCACTGGACTGCTCGACTTTCTCGAGACGGATGCTGAGATTGCCGCCGTCATTGCGCATGAGGTAGGTTTCCCTTATTGCGTTCTCTGCTTGTCTCTTGTCGTCGTTCTCAAGTGCATTCATTGACGCCTTGTTTTTAGGCCGCGCACGTTGTTGCAAGGCATTTCATGGAGTTGACGATCTTAATTCCGCGGATCCTCCGCAGAGTGCTGCCCTTCTCACGAAGGTGTGTTGATTAATTCATTCACTTCTTACACTCGATCTAATTATTATTTACATTTCTATTTGAAAAAAAGCAATTAGATTTTCTTTAAAAAAATGTTTTGTAAGGACATTGAAACTTGTTGGCTCATCAAATCATGGTTGCTCCATGGATCTTTGAGGCTATATGTATGTTCTATTGTGTGTTTTTACCTATAGTATATCCATTCTAGGACCGAGTTGGAAGCAGACCTCATTGGAATGATGATACTGGCTGCCGCCGGTTTCGATCCACGCGTAGCACCTGAGATCCACCAGAAGCGGGAGAGCACGGTGCTGAATGATTACATCGGCACTCATCCGTCAAGTAAGAAAAGGGCACAGGTTTTATCACAGGGCGATGCCATGAAGGAGGCGTTGGAGTTGTACTCCAAGCAAGTTTGCGCCGGAAAAGGCGCCGATCGACGTTTCCCTTATGGTGGCAGGATCTCGGATACTCTTATGTCAGAGTAACTTTTTGAACAAAAGATGTGTACCACTCGGAGAACTGATTGGCCAAGATGCTTGTGGTTGGTTGGCAGCATCGTGTTGTTGCAGCAAAAGTGAAAACTGATTATGTGCTAAAAGTATGAATATTTTCTCTATATAAATTACAAAAGATAAAACACCTCGTCGTTGACCAGGAGATCATTATCAATAGAGGTGAGCTAATACTATAACCCAATCTTCTTACAGCCATACTCCTACGGTGATTTTTCATCCCACTCTCACATGATTCACATACTTAATTTGACGACCAACATCAACATGTGATTGACGACCATTCATTCTTCTTTGGCCACCTATCTTGACACCGGCGCAAAGCAGCGGTTGTGCACCCCACGAAGAAGCTGGTCAGGTCGTCGAGTCAGGGATCTCCACAGCGTCAAAGAGGCAGACGCTTTGCAAAAATGCTTAAACGGATGCAATTTTCACTAGTACCTTAGCTTTGACTCCTCTATACTCCTACTTCTTTGGATTTTATTTTTTTGAAAAGGAGGATATTTGGATACCTTTGCATTTGTCTTGTTGAGTTGTGATCCAAATTACTTCTATAAAGAATGCTGGAATCCCAGCGTCCTGCGGGTCTTCTAGGGCAAGCGTGTCGTCTGTTCCATCTGTTTCGTGGTCGCCTGCCGCGGGCGTCACCGGGGGGCTCTCTGCACTGTCTGGTCTGCTCGGACCGCACGCCCGGGCGACCCACCTCGGTGGTTCATGACGGCTCGACCCGTGGCGTGGCCGGGGTCGCTGTCATGGGGTAGTGGCGGGCGGGCCCCTCAAGCGAGGATGTGTGCGCTGTCCCGCTTGCGAAGGGGAGGCCGGACCAGTATGTCTGTGTCCTCCGCACGTGTCGAGCTTGTTCGGTCATGACAGGCGAGGCATGTGTCAAGCCTGCTGCGTCGTGTCACGCGTGGGGCAGTGCGTCGCGCCCGCTTGAGCCGAGACCTGCCTGTTGGTGTCCTCGCCTCGCACTTGGCTGGTTCGGTCGCAACAGCGGGTCTTGCGTCGTGCCCATCTGTGTCAGCTCGCGCTTGGGTGTGTCCATCATGCCTGCATGAGCTAGCTTGCGCGTGGGGCCAGCCGGACAGATTATTTGGCCCCACACAAATCCCCTTATTTCCGACGGTGAAGTTATCATCGGATATGTTAGTTCACCCACAAATAATATAATAACCGATGGTAAACCGCCGGTCATTTCCCGTCATTTATGCTTCTCGGCCATTACACTATTAGCCAAAGGTACCGTTGGGTAATATCTTGCCCTACGGTATTAAACCGACGGTGCGCCCTCGGATATATGTTGTCCACCAGCTGGCTCGATGATGCTGATAGCCGATGGTTCACCGTCTAGTATTTATTTTCTAAAATACGTACTGTTTCCCATTGCCTGTTGTAATAGTTGACGGGATATTTGACCACCTGACAGTTATAATATTTGATGGTATATTTCACCGGTCAAAAGTTGTTATAACCGAGAGGAGAATTAAACCATCAATTATTATGTTTGTTGATTGTGCATTAGCCCCTTCGGAGATTACATTAATATAGGGAAAAGAGAACATCATCAATTTGTAAATCCACGGACGGTCTAAAGTCTTCGTCAACATATTATGTACCGGAAAGTGCACCGATACTCTACACGGCAACACAAAACATACTATTTTTGCGGGGAGTGCATCACATAACTCAATTTTACCACCAAATGCTAATTTTATCAATTTTTTAATTTCACACTCCTCAAGATTTGTCTCAAGATTTAATTGAATTGAGACAATCATTTAAAATCCAACAAGTGACACACAAAAATTGGAAAAAGGCATTAGTACATTAGAAATGATGAGACGATGGAACATGTACATGAGAATATAACTAGTTTCTATGTACACAGTATACATTGTCTTGAGAAACATAATAAGATTGTGATTTCTTCAAACTAAGCTTGAAAAATAGGCTGCTTCAAAAGGCATCAACTTGCTACCATTTCATTGTACCCCGTGATCTCCACGAGGGAACAACACAAACATCCCAAGAAAATAATGAATCTAAAGAGGTCAGCATGCACAAGTGAATATTAGTACTCCGTGCAATAATCTAGTAGTATGATTTATAGGCAATGGCACAACATGCAATAAAAGAAATCATACACATGCATAAAGAATTATGTCGCAGAGTAGAGAAGTAATTCGATAAGTGAGTTTCTAATCTAATCGTACCTTCATACAAGCACTGAATTCAACAAAAGCGCACACGTTGTGAAAGGAACATAAGGGAAATAATCCTAGTTTTATCTATAAGGTAACTATATTGTGATGATACACCTTCATTCAAGTTTGCAAGTACGAGTAATGAAATTGATCAACTATAAAATATACATGTGAAAATATCTACCTTGAGTGCTATTACATGGATACACCCTGCCAACAAACTATAGCACAAGTAGACACATTTTGATCAAAATCTCACAAAAACTCCTACAGAACTTTGGTGAAAACTCAGCCATCCATGTAACACAAGCGGAAACATCAGTGTGAACCATTGCATCATACAAGGATTTTACTGAAAAGCTACCGTTCTGATGCAAATTTCATCGGAACTTGTCTAGTTCGCCTGATAGATGAATGGCCTCCACACGAATGAGCAATTCATTCCATGCTACCAGGCGAGGCCCAAAAGGGTCCAGGCGGAAAAAAATATCAGGGTTTTCTTGTCCCAATACTTGTTTGATCGTGACGAATTTATGTCTGACGATCCTATACAAGCTAGGGTATTCACCATAAGTGGAGTGGACCCCAGTTAGGTGTCTTCACAGAATCAAACCCGAGAACCATCCCTAACCGAGAGAGTAGCAAATTGGAAAAAGAATTCCTTAGCGTTCATCATGCCACAAAAAAATGTGAATCACCGTGTGATGGCCTGGCTTATTAGGGATGATAGACTACTCATATCAATAAGGAGTTCCTTCTTTTCCGGGAGCCCATTCGGATAGAACTCCAAAGTTAAGCGTGCTCAGCCTGGAGTAGTTTCAGGATGGGTGACCGATCGGGGAGTTGCTCCCGGGTGCGCACGAGTCTCTACTACTAATAAACAAGCAAACATATTCATCTCTAAATACACCCAGCCTAATGTACACAGAATAGCAGGGAGAAATTACAGCCAAGAGATTAGATAACTTAATTTGATCTAACCGTCGAGATTACACAAACCCACGTCTAGAGTGCATTTAGCATTTTTTTCCTGACGGACGAAAACTCTGCCATTTGCACGAGTAGTACTCCCTCCATTCCCTTATACAAGGCCACTGTGAAAAATACATTTTGCATCTATACAAGGCCACTAACAGTAATCGAGGCAAAAATTAATGTTGTTTCCTCGTACTACCAACTTATTTAATACTTGCATGCATGTAGTCATAATGACACTATGCTATTTCCTTCTCATTCCTTCCTTGCATGCATGCGGACATATAAATGATCTCGATTAACGAAAAGAAAAGTTGTCTTGCAAAGATATCATTAAATTTTACCTTGATACCTGTAATTTGAGTTTGTGGCCTTGTATAAGGGAATGGAGGGAGTAGTACGGATCCATGCCCGCACAAGGAAACTGCCCGTCCAATTCGCATGGAATTAGTCAATGATATGGAAAGAAATCTGATAAATTAGGGGGAATCATTCCAAGCATCCAGATTGACGTGCACAGACGCCGAGGCATCCAGCGAGACGGCCACGACGATGAGCTCTTCGCCAGCACAAGTGCAACCGCCGAGTCACCCGCGACGACGAGCTCCTCGCCAGCACAAGTGCAACCGCTGAGTCACCCAACGACGGCCACGACGCCGAGCTCTTCGCCAACACAGGTGCAGCCGCCGAGGCACCGGTCCATGGATGCGACGACGAGCTTCGCCAGCACAAATGCAACCACCGAGTCACCCGACGACGGCCATGACGACGAGCTCTTCGCCAACCCAGGTGCATGCTCTTCAATATAAAACTGATCTCAATTCGTAAGGCGATTACACCTCGTTGTCGTTGCCGCCGCCAACACGAAGACTGTCCTGCGGCATCACCACATTGCTCGCACGACGACTTCAGCGCCGACGAACTGCTCTGCAGATGCCGGCTCATTTGCCAACTTGTTCACAGTGTGATACATCGATTGCTTTCATTGATCGTGTTGTCAAACAAAAACATGTTGGCATTCTATAATTTATGAAACAACAAAGTAAATCACTGGAAAAATCTATGAAGTGTAACAGGGTGACTCTTATGGCATATGCTAACATAGTCCCTATTGTGCGTACCTGACCTAAACCTGAAGTCGTGTCATGAAGTCTTGGCAAATGAGCATTGTACTGACCTCACCTAAAAGCCTGCTCAATCTGCATATGGATATTCAATGCTTAGTTACAAGTAATATGAACACAAATAAAGACACACCCAGAAAGAGACCTAGATGAATGGTATTACAAACTACTACATCCTATTGCACTATTCCTTCAGGTACAGTTCGTATGATAACATTCTTGACGTTTACAGGGTTAAAGGACAGCGTATGGCCCTAACCACTCCCAACAGGACGTGCACCCCGTTCCAGGATATAATGGGGCACACACACATCTGGCTGTATCAAAGGGTAATGATGATCAACTTCATGATATATGGCCCAGTTGTATTGCTATATAATGATCTGTGATCTGTTCTTCAAGCATGAAGACCATAATGAGATTTAGGATATACCATAGAGTATTCAAAAAGAAGATATGTCATGTAGATACTAGAATTAATCATGTAACAGACTAACATGCTGGATCAACACAGTGGGCTACAATACCTGTTCCAACATACATCAAACCAGTTGCTGGGAACTCCCGCGAATATCTCTTCTTACTTCTACCATGGAGTGAAGCAAATTGATTCCACTGAAAACATAGAAACAACCATCAACATTTCTTCCAAGTAAAATTTGCATGCTAAATAAAAACATAAGCTGCAAGACTGCTATCACTCACGCTCAAACTGAGCTACATCTATCTGTCATTTCAAAACAACCAGAAAGAATGAATCTCGAGGTGAAAGGCAAATAACATTAAAAAATACTAATCGAAGAGACTAAAGAGATCCACAAAGTGTCAAAAGACCGCAACAAAACATTCTCTTCGAATCAGAGTTCTTGCTCCCATCCTCTTTCGGCACCTCCTTCTCCTTCGGGAAATCTGAACCGTTAAGGGCCGCATCATCAATACAACCACCAACTATGATTTCTCATATTACGTTCTTGAAAGGAAACATTCTAATAGAAAACACACTTTCTAAAGATTAAACGTGACACCCATTTTTGTTCAGTTTTATAAAAAGAATTGCCAGTTTTTATATTCAAATGTCATATCTGAATGTAGTATGCTTAAAAATGTGCATATGCTAACTGATTAGTTAGTGTAGGCATGAGAGTCATGCACTTCTTGTTCCATTTTAGCTCTTGAGAACCACATGCCACTGAATTCCTCTTCAATAATAACTTCTCCAACTTCCTTTCTTTTATGAAGATAATGTATCATCTCGAGTTCATTTTGTTTTCCTATAACTCATGGCAAAATTGCCACGTGGACATAATTTTAGTTGTCACTCTGTCATATATAACCTCAATTCAACAAAATCATTTCTAACAAGTAAAGGTACTGTACATGACAAAGGACCGAAGAACAATCAGGTTGTCTCACAAAATCACTCTGAAATCTGAAAAGATTGCGCTAACAGCGTGTTTGGTTGGGGGTATTTGCAGCTAGGGAATGGGAATTAAAGGGGTACGAGACTTCAAATCTATTGTTTGGTTAGAGGGATTGGGAATTCATAAGGAAATAGTCATGGGACTTGAGGCTCCAACTCCCACCATTTTATTAACAGGGGAGGGGGTGGGAGTTGGTAGGGAATTGTTTTAGTGAGTCAATCTTAACCGTTCATCATAACTTACATTAACTTCCCTTGTCTATTCCCTCGTCAATTCCCACGAACCAAACAAGGGAATACAACTTCTCCTCAAATCCTCGCACATAACTCCTATCATGCACCAAACAGAGGATTGGGAATAAAACGACTCATCCCATGTCTAATCTCAATACAACTCCCTGCTCTAAACTCCCATTCCCCTTCCCAAATATTGCCAAACACGCTGTAAGGGCAATAACCTTACCATTTCACATAGTGAAACAACTATGGGCAGCACAGGCAAGCATGAGCGTGCGGCGCAACTCCACCAAGAGGCGCCGGCTCTGGTCAACGCGGGGCAGGTGCTTCAGGGCTCGTGCAGCGCTGAAGAAGGCAACAGCCCGCTGCAGCGTCTGGGACGAGGCAGGGATGGCGGATTCGAGGAGAGCTGGTTGGAGGCGGTGTCCCCGGCGACGGGCGGTGGCATGCCGCGGCAGATCGGACTCCAAGGCGGCGCACATGGTGGCCTGCAAAAAGACAAGAGAAGAGAGGGTGAGAGAGCTAGAGGAGGAGGGAGACGAAAGATGAGGAGAGGAGATGGCATGGCGCGGCAGCGCTGCTGCTCCGGCGGCAAGCCGGCCAGACGGATGACGAGAGGTGGTATTTTAATCCTGTACGCCCCAGCCGCCGCCGCGAGCTCCCTGCGCCCACCCACTAACGAATCGATAGATCCCGTGGAGCTCCGCCGCCAGCGCATGGCCGCCTCGTCGCCGCCCCTGCTCGGGTCGTGGGTTGCTGAGGAGCGAGGTCGTGGGGATCATGAGGAGTGAGAAGAGGCGTTGGGATGGATAAGGGATAGAGGACTGGGGAGGCGTTCCGCGTTCGTGAAGACTTCCATATTTCCCGAACGATTTCATTTGCTGACATGGCAGTGCCCTTGCTTCACGATTCACGCTCAAAATCAAACGATGAAAAGGACGTTCGGCCCCAAATGTTCAAAAAACTGACGTTCTATGTTATCGATTCCCTATTTTTATAGTCATAATCATTTGATGCTTTAAATTGTTTTCTGTATAAATAATATCTATAAAAGTTGATAAAAATTCACCGGTAAAAAACGCATTTGATATAGTTGAGTAAATGGGTGTGAGTAAATAAATTCGAACACGAAGCACAAGCTTTGATGTTTTCTTGATCATTAAGAAGATTGTCCCGTTAATAACGAAAAATCATACAAACACACACTATCTTGGGGGACTTGCTTCGCACGAAAAAGCCTCTCTTGCATCATTGTAGGAAAACAACTCATGAAACACTCTCTGAAGGTACTGAGGATATAAGCATTCAATATGCCTGCAATAGTTGCAACCCACACGACATGAGGTTCATGTCATTGAAGTTGAAAAGCTCTCGGGGCCGCTGCCCTGGCATCCACTGCCCCAATACACCTTGCATACTTAACATCCACTGCTCCAACACACCTTGCACACTTAACATCCACTGCTCCAACACATCTTGCACACTTATTTGGTACCGTTTCCGGGGTTGTCACAGCGACATGCCACTACAGATACGTGCATTGCACGTGCACGCTTACTAGTGAGGACAAAGTGCGCAGAAAAGACTAGTATTGATATGTGAGGCCAGTCTAGATCCCGCCAGGAGTAACAACCACCGGCGGGTGTGTCCGGGGCGTTACACACCGGGTTCCCAAAGAACTTGAGAAATGACTTTAGACGCCACGTACATGTTACAAATGATTTCCTGCCACACTCCATACTCAGTAACTACTCTATATACCCATTTACTCAGGAGAGCGATGTTTTAAATCTCAAGATTCTGAATTCCAAGGCCACCTTGACTTTTAGGTCAGCTTGATGGAGATCAATGGAACTCCTGGATCGCTGATGAGCCGCACACACATGTAAATTGTGATATGTCTTTTGCACACCACCAGGGTCGTCTCCAGACATTTGGAGCCCCTAGAAGAAACACGAAATGAGGCTCTAACATTGAAACACTATAGCTACTACAACTTAAGTATACTTTCACTTAATTTGGTATCTTGGTTATGTATTATTTCATACAATTTATAAATACATTTATTTTTGAAATTTAATATACTGAAGGTACTACTAATGCAATAAACTAATATTGTGTTCTACTGAAAAGCATCCGTACATGAATTGTAGGCTTATCAGGATATGAGAGAAAAAAAATGCCAAACCTTGACACTTGGACGAACAACTATATGTGAAATCTTGTATGAGCAACTATCATGAAAATAATTCTATCTCAAACAAACAAAGAAATGCATGGACGACTGATGATTTGAGAACAAATACATGATAGACGGACAAATGTCATCATGATAATTACACAAGGAAAACAAAAATACGCACTGCCAACAGCAGCTAGATGAGCGGGGAAACAATACTGAAAGCCAAAATTGAAGACCACTTCGCAGTTTAACTTTAGTATGGTATGAACAAGAAAAGCAATTTAATTATGATTTTTTTAAATGGTGGTTGAAACCCCCGGTCTCTGCACTTAAGTGTGCACAGATCAACTCAGAGCCACCTAATAACTACCTCCGTTGGGTATACCAACAATCATGACAAAGTGCCTGACCTCGTGTCAAAGGATAATCTTTTTTGTAGAGAAAAGGCACAACCCGAGCCGAAAAGGGTTCGAGCATAGCCCGCCGGCAAGTCAAACTGTGAAGTTATTAGGTGTCCTCCAATGTCCTCCACAGACAATCTACACACCAAAGGATAATCTACTCCGGTGTCCCCCAGACAGCCCACCGGCGAGTCGATAACTCATTTTTCTAACTGTAGATGGCATGTGGAGGTTAGATCCTTCTGATCCACGCATCTCTTTATTAGCGGTGGTTGTCGTTCTGGTGTGCTGGTCCTATGAGTCCTTAGCACGACGACTTGCCGACAGTCTACTACAACAAGGTTAGCCTAAATCCGATGAGGGAGTGACGATGATGGCGGCGCGTTAGCTCGCTGCAGTGCGTGTTGTCGTCTCTAGGTAGTCTATGGACCTGATTGTATTTTTTTACTTCTAGTATTCTTTGTACTACCTTGATATTGATGAATAGATTGAAAGTTTTCCTTGGAAAAATTATTATTGATAGGAACAAAATAGGAACTAGAGGATGTTGCCTACGGTGAGGCCTAAACTTGGCACGGCCAAATAAGGTGCAGATTAGAAAAAAATGTTGCACGGCGCTGTCCTCATCCTTTGGCGCGAGATGAATTGCTGGATGATGATCGAGCAGGCAGGTAAGCTGGTGTTTTTTTCATCGTGATATAAAACTGCGATTTGGGGGCCTGGGCGGTCGCCGACTTATTTCGGCATCGACCCCTAAAAAAAAATGCAGATCTGCATCGTACGTGCATCCGGGTCCACTTCGTACTCAATAGGTGAATCCGAGTCTACTCCGTACGTACGTGCATCGGGTGGGTTTCTCATAAAAGGCCGTACCGTTAGCCTCCGTATCCACCGATAGATTGATCGAACTTCCAAGTTCAAACGCCGCCGCCGCACTGCTACTGTGCAGATAATCGCCCACATGAACTGCCTGAGGAACTCCCGGTCCGTCTTCTCCCGGCTCATAACCCTACGCCGGTACTGCAACCCCACGAAGCCCTCCCCGGCTCCTCGATCGTGTTCCGGTGTCCTAGACTCCATCCGAGGGTTCTTCTTCCGCCCCGCCAAGCCTGCAGCCTCCTATCACAGGGTGCCGGCTTTCTTCTCACGGAGCCAGCCGTCGATCCACCGTGCACGCGGTTGGTACCGTGACCCGTGGAAGATCGCTGGAGCCAGTGGCGCCGCGGTTCTCCTCCACCATGCCACGAAGTTCACCCTCTGCGCCGCGTACAGCCACATGGAAACCGTGCCCTACACCAACCGCACCCACCGGGTAATGTTCTCCCCAAAGCTTGAGCGCGAGGTCGGCGACGAATGCTTAGAGGAGATCAAGAAGGAGCGCAGCAAAGACGTCCTTGGCCCGTCTGATCCCAAGACCGTCCGTGTCCGCCGCATCGCGGACGATATCATCCGCGGAATCCAGGAGGTGTTCCCCGCCGGCGGCCTGGGCGACGACGAGGGGAAGGCAGCGGTACGGCCGCAGACGGGACATCTCGATGACCTTCAGTGGGAGGTTATTGTCATCAGAGATAAGCGCGCCAATGCGTTGAGCTTGGGCGGTGGCAAGATTGTTGTGTTCACAGGGCTGCTCAACTTTCTTGAGACGGATGCTGAGATTGCCGTCATTATTGCGCATGAGGTACTACGTTGTCTACTTGTCTTTGGTCGTTCTCAAGTGCATTCATTGACGCCTTCTTTCTAGGCCGCACACGTTGTTGCAAGGCATTGCATGGAGTTGACGAAATTAACTCCGTCGATAGTCAACAAACTGCTGCCCTTCCAACGAAGGTATTTTAATTCACATTTTACATTTTACATATGTTTATTTAATTGTTATTTTCATTCTTATTTGGATAAAAAACTAATTACATGTTCTTAGAAATCATTTTGTATCGACATTATATTTTTGAAACTTGCTGGCTGGCCATACATTGCAGGAAAGAGCTGGAGGCGGATCTCATTGGAATGATGCTACTAGCTGCTGCCGGTTTCGATCCACGTGTAGCCCCTAAGGTCTACGAGAAGTCGCTGGAGAGCACGGTGCTCGATGATTACATCGGTAATCATCCTTCGGGAAAGAAAAGGGCACGAGTTTTATCACAGGGCGATGCCATGAAGGAGGCATTGGAATTGTACTCCAAGCAAGTTTGTGCTGGGAAAGGCGCTGATCGACGTTTCCCTTATGGTGGCAGGGTCTCGGATACTCTTATGTCAGAGTAACTTTGTGAACAAAAGATTTGTATCATTCGGATAACTGATTGGCCAAGATGCTTGTGGTTGGTTAGCAGCAGCGTGTTGAGGCAGCAAAAGTGAAATAGGGCTTATGTACTAAGAAGTATGTGAGGGCTCTAAGAAAAAAAATGTTTTTTTCTCTATGAATTACAAAAGATAAAACATCTGGTAATTGACAAAGAGATCATTAAAAATAGAGGTGATCGAATACCCTTTTTTTAGAGAAAAGACGAGAGCCCGACTTTATAAATAAAGCCACACGGTAGAGTCACAACGAAGAACCGACCACAAAGTTTAACCACAAGCACACGCGGCCAACCAGGCCCGTCGTTGGAGGTGGCCAAGGTGGGCGACCGCACAGGGCCCCCAAATTACTAAGTATAAGTAGTATTATGTATACAAATTTAATCATACTTTGCCATTTAATCCAGCAGCAAGGCCTAAGCAGCATACGCAGCAACAAAAATCCAGCCCACAAGGCCTGCTAAGTGCTTAATCACATATCTATCGAGTGTTCCTGAATCCCATCGATCGCTAACACGCCACCGGTTCACCTGCTTTCGCCACGAGCAGAGGTTCCGCTAGTCGCCCAAGACGCCGTCCGCTGCTGACTTCCAAGGTTCCGCCAGTCGCTCGCCTGGAAAGTCGTCCGCTGCTGCCTTCCGCGTCCGTGGTTCTGCCATCGGCGATAACCCAGGCTGCCGTTAGGTATACTTAGTTTTATGCCTATACTTGGTAAATTTCAAATTTTGGTCTCCCTGACCTAGGTTAGGAGCAGGCCCTAGTTAGGAGTAGCCAAGTAGGATCAGTTTGTTCTTGATCAGTTGAACATGTCTTTATATTTTTATTCACAGTAATTAGGAAATTTCATGTTTGAATAATGAATCATTAAATTTTTTTGGTTTATAAAACAGGAGGCATTTATTTCTGAATCGTCATGTCTTCCAAAACATATGATTCTGGTTGTAAAAAGCGTAAGAAGAAGCCCTGGTTGCAAAATAAATCAGACTGTATTTGTGTAATAAATGCAGAGTACGAATGAGCTATATTAGTTCTTCTGTTATATGAATCTTTTTGAAGTTTTGGGCACAATTTTGATTTTCGCCCCGGGGCCCCGAATTTCTGGAGACGGCCCTGCGGCCAACCACCATAGATAACACGACCAGAGTTCAACAGCAGGCAGGCCTCATCAAAAGGCACGCAGACCAACCATCTACTGCTAATGAAGGGATCAACAAACTACGGGGGCGCATCGGCTGGATGGGAAGATAGAAGATTGGCAGAAGCCCGAACTTTACTGATCAGCACCTCCAACCCGTCCCGGTCCACCACCTTAGTCAATAATTTCCACTGCTGCAAAAGAATAAACATTTTAAAGAGGACATCAGCAGGTTTGTTAGGAAACACACCCTCAATGATGAATTTATTTCTGGTAGTCCACAACAACCAGCATAGAGCTCCAAGCCCAACCCAAAAAATCCTCTTAGACCGACCCTCAAGATTAGAGGTTAACAGACGAACATCCGCAAGGGAAGTGGGAGCCCAAGGGGTTTGCATCCGCGATCGGACACAGCCCACATCAGCTTTGCCAGAGGACAGGCAAAAAATATACGATTAGCATCCTCCTGCGCCGAGCAAAGTTTACAAGCAGCCGAACCAGGGTCGTTCCTTTTCCGAATCTGGTCAACAGAGGGCAGCCTACCCCTAGTGGCCTGCCAGAGAAAGATCTTGATCTTGGGCGGGGGGGGGGGGG
>LR738712.1:883215797-883276471 GCA_902687465.1 Secale cereale | reverse complement strand
GGGGGGGGGGGTTCTCGCTTTTGGCGTAGCAGGCCTCCCATTGGGAAGCCCGTGCGACGAGCTATTTTCTCAGTGGCAGAGCGCGCCCCTAATAATTGTGTCGTTGTGCCTGGGCTGTGTGGGGGTGCGCCCTGTACGGAGACTCATGTAACCGGTGGATCAGGCGCTAAAAAGGATTTAAAAAATGCATCACAAACTTGTCCCTCATGTTAGGTTTTTTCTCTCTCGAGGTGATTGCGGGGCCATTCAAATTTTCTTCCCTGCCGTTGGCAAGTTCTTGTGGGGTTTGGCTGGGACTATCGTTTTCAATGAAAAATAGATAGATGTGTGAAAAAAGGCAAGAACTCCAAAAAAACATAAGCGCGAAAAAAACTATCCAAAGGTATGGTCACCTTGCAACAATATTTTCCAAATAAAAATAGATAGAACTGTTAAAAAAGAAAGTCACTCCATGTTTGTATGGATTTGACGGTTAGGGAACATGGTTGCCAAATCAGGTAATTATAGTTGAAGATTCTTTAAGGTATGATCATGTTGTGACTGCCTTTTTCCAAAGAACAATATTCCCTGTGATCCATATTACTCGTCGCTCAAACAGATGTATCAAAGGGGGTAGAGCTGGAAAAAAAGCAACCACTCCAAAAACTGATAAATGGGCCAAATTAGGTAGTACATTTGAGAATTAACGGGTTGGGAGTAGATTTGCGCGGGCGAGTGATAAAAAAATGCAAGCACTACATGTCGGAGTGGTTAACAGGCATGCAATGAGACAACCGAGCTAATGGCCTTAGAGCATCTCCAGCCGTTGCGCCCCCAAGACGCGCCGAAAATCGCCGCTTGGGTGCCAGTACGCCCCCAGCCGTCGGCCCCCAGGTCGCCCCCAGCCGCCGATATCGGCCCAGTTTCGGCGCTTTCAGCCCATTTTCGATGCTGGATTGGCCTAATTTCCGGTGCAAAACGTCTCACCTCTCGACGTGTTTTGGCGCCTATTGAAATAAAATCACAGAAGGAAGAATCTAGGCGCGACTAAAATCATCACAGAAAATCAAATAGTTCACCACATAGTTCTACAAATTTATAGTTCAAACAAATAATAAAAACACTCGTATTTCATTGCACGTCCAGCTAGGCGTTGCCCTTGAGCCTCCATAGGTGCTCCACTAGATCCTGTTGTAGCTGATGATGCACCTGTGGGTCTCGGATCTCCTGACACATGTTGAGGAAGGTCTTCCATGTTATAGGGAGCCGGTGATCCACTTCGGCTAGAGGACCTTGCCTGTAATATGGTTCAGTGCCAAACACTGGCTCTTCCTGCTCGCTCTTAATGATCATGTTGTGCAAAAATGACACAACAAGTCATGATCTCCCACATTTGATCTTTCGACCAAGTCTTAGCGGGGTACCGGACAACATCAAATCGAGATTGGAGCATGCCAAATGCTCGCTCGATATCCTTCTTGCAAGCCTCCCGAACCTTCAAAAAGTGGGAGTTCTTGCCTCCTGGCACAGGGCTTGAGATGGTCTTCACAAATGTTGACCATCTCATATAGATGCCATTTGCTAGGTAGTACCCCTTGTTGTATTGGTGCCCATTGATCTCGAAGTTCACCGGAGGAGAATGGCCCTCAACGAGCTTGGCAAAAACAGGAGAGCACTGCAGCACGTTGATGTCATTGTGAGTTCCTGGCATACCAAAGAAAGCATGCCAAATCCAGAGGTCCTGTGTGGCCACTGCCTCAAGTATCACACTACAAGCTCCTTTGGCACCTTTGTACATCCCCTGCCAAGCAAACGGGCAGTTCTTCCATGCCCAATGCATGCAGTGGATGCTTCCAAGCATACCAGGAAATCCTCTTGCTTCATTCTGTGCCAGGATCCGAGCAGTGTCTTCAGCATTGGGTGATCGCAAGTACCTCGGTCCAAACACTGCCACCATAGCCCTGCAGAACTTGTAGGTGCACTCGATGATCGTGGACTCGGCCATGCGCCCATAGTCGTCGAGTGAATCACCTGGAGCCCCGTAAGCAAGCATTCTCATAGCCGTCGTGCACTTCTGGATTGAGGTGAATCCAAGTGTTCCGGTGCAATCGTTCTTGCACCTGAAGTAGTTGTCGTACTCCCTGAGTTCATTCACAATCCTGAGAAAAAGCTTTCAGCCCATCCGATAACGGCGCCGGAAAACTTTGTCGCCGTGTAGGGGAGCGTCGGCGAAGTAGTTGGAGTAGAGCATGCAATAGCCTTCGAGCCGATGTCGGTTCTTTGCATTCCGTCGCCCCGGCGCCGAGCACCCTTGCCTCGGCTTTGAATCACCGGCAAGCAAGCCGGCCAGGGCGGCGAGGACCATGAGGTGCTCTTCGTCCTGGGCGGCGGCGTCGGCTTCCTCCTCGAGCAACGCCGCGAGCGCCTCCTCGTCGTCGGAGTCCATCGCGGCCGGGGCAGGCAAATCGCCCAACACCTAGCGGGCGTGGTGGGCGCAGAGTCGCCGTCACGGGCGCCGGAGCGGTAAGGGAAACTCGGGGAAAGTGGCGTCATGGGGATCTTTCTTTGTTTCCCGGCGAGGAATGGCGAGATAGCGGTGGCAGCGACGGAGAGGTGGCTGGCGACGCCGGCATCGGCAAGGTGTCCGGGAAGGAGAGGGGAAAACGGGGTCGAATCAATGCGACTTTTCCCCTGACAGTGGGGACCGGGGCGATTTTCTCCTCCGCCAGTGCCCCTGAGCGCCCCCCCAGTGCGCCGGGTTCGGCCTGGGCGCGCCGGGTCAGAAAACGGGCCGAGCCGGCGGATTTCGACGTTTTGGGGGCGCGACTAAGCCGTTTCTTCGACGCCGACGCTAAAAAAAGGGTCTGGGGGGACGTCTAGAGATGCTCTTAACAAGCATATGCCTAGGGAGAAATCTTAATTCTATGTGAATTTTAAGTTTGCAAACCACATGTACCACGCGGTGACAAACAAATCCGTAGGCCGGTATATAAGCACCTCACGTTTCCTTTCCTCGGGCGATGTGGTACTAAAAGCATGCACGGGAGCAGGCGATGTGGTATTCAACCGAAAGTTCAGCCTGCGGACCGAGCGAGAGCACCACAATCTAGGCCCTCTTATAGCCCAACAAGCCCACAATTCTAGCAGACCCCGCATCCCGCCCGACCCGTAAAATAACTGCCAAAATGCGGGTCGGGGTGTAAAAACCAGCCCGATCAGACCCCGCGTCCTGTCCCGGCCCGCAAAAAAATTTAGGAGGCGCGGCAAAATCCCGACCCCAACCCGGGAAAACGCGGATTTTCCCCTTGCGGCTGTGGTGCCCTGCATATAAGCGGAAGCGGTTGGTGGGGCGATATTTTATCCCGCGCTTTCTCCCACCAACAACCTCTCCTCCCACCCCCCTCGCGCCGCCGCCCAAGATTCCAGCGAACGCAGCAGGCAGGTGCACGCCGGAAGGCTGCCACGCGCACGAGGCCTCCCCTCCCTCCCCCCTGCGTCGGCGGGCCACCGGATTTGCAGATCTGCGACACTTCATCGCGGGCCGCCAGATTTGGCTTTTTCCGGCTGCCGGTTGCTGCCCAAGCGATGGAGTGGTCGGGGAGCCTCTCTCGCAGCCCAGGCAAGGGCGCATCACCGCATGCAGGCACGGGTTCGTCCGCCCGCAGCTGCCTCAGGTTTGCGGGCATGGACTCATCCAGCCGTCCACCGGGCTCGGCGCTCGCGCATCGTCTTTGTGGCTTGCCGATGCCGCTCATAGAGTGCGACGACTGCACACGGAAAGTGCTGCGGCTCACTTCGAGCATGCCGAAGCACCCCAGATGGGTGTTCTTCAAATGCGAAAATGACGGGTACGTTCATTTAAAGTAGCTCGTTTCATAGTTCATTCTTTAGTTCAATTGCGGTAGCTCACTTCGAGCTTGCTCATTCTTTTGTGTAGGACGATGGATGCTCATTTTTGTTTTGGGAAGGCCAATACATTGATTTGTTGATAGAAAGAAACTTAATAAATGTTAGTGCACTCCTTAGTACAATCGAAGGCAATGATGCGGCTGCATGTGCAACTAGAGGGGAAGCAACATCTACTTCTTCCGAACCAAAGATGAAGAAAGAAGAATGCAAAATCAAGAATCAACAGATCAACAACGAATGCATGGAGAAGATATTAGTCCAACTAGTGGGGGGAGTTATGGAAGTTGGAAATCTTCTAAAAATGCATACTTGTGGTTCTTGTTTTCTTTGGGCTTGCTATTTTAGCAAAGATTTGGTGATGTCTTTTGTATCCACTGTTGTTGAAAAAGCAAACAAATGCAATATACTATATCAAATTAAGTTGCAAATTTCAATTTTGCGGGCCGGGAGGAGCTGCGCCAGATCAGACGCCGCAACCCCAACCCGTAAAAAAGCATATTCCGGGAATATCCTTTTTTTGGGTCCATTATACTGGGTCTGCAACTGCGGCCGTCCGCGCCGGCCTGCAAAGGCATTTTTTCGCGAACTTCAAAAACGTTTTGCGGGTCGGGAGGATGCGGGGTCTGCTAGAGTTGCTCTTAGAGCCCAACAAGCTCACAACTAGAGAGAGTAGCAGCTCTTCCCGAAATCACTAATTGAGGAGTACTCGCTGCAAAGATCACCCACAAACCCCATGTTGCGACAAGTGGCGCGCTGCATGTGTGCCACTTGTCGCAACCAGAGCATTTTCCCTTTTTTCGTAGATCCGTTTATTCAAAACGTTTTATCTCTTAAACCGTGCGTCCAAATCTCGAACCGTTTTCACTATTGAATTCCTCGCGTTGAGATCTTCTAAACTAGATCCCATGTTGATAGGTTTTGACGAATTTTTTTCACGAAAAAAACCGGACGAAAAAACCGAGCCGGGCGCACCGGTTTTTTCCCTTTCCGAAAGAGGCACGGCTGTGACTCTCGCAAAAGCACAACCGTGCCTCTCGCTGAAGCAAAACCGTGACTCTCGCGAAAAAAAAAGAGAAAACGCTTTTTTTCCCTTTCCGAAAGAGGCACGGCCGTGACTCTCGCGAAAGCACAACCGTGCCTCTTGCGGAAGCAAAACCGTGACTCTCGCGAAAGAAAAAACAGAAAATGCTTTGTTTTCCCTTTCCGAGAGGCACGGCCGTGACTCTCGCGAAAGCACAACCGTGCCTCTCGCGGAAGCAAAACCGTGACTCTCACGAAAGAAAAAAAAAACAGAAAACACGTTTTTTCCCTTTCCGAAAGAGGCATGGCCGTGCCTCGGCCGTGACTCTCGCGTAAGCACAACCGTGCCTCTCGCGGAAGCAAAACCGTGACTCTCGCAAAAAAGAAAAGAAAAACAGAAAACACGTTTTTTCCCTTTCCGAGAGGCACGGCCGTGACTCTCGCAAAAGCACAACCGCGCCTCTCGCGGAAGCAAAACCGTAACTTTTGGCAAAAAATACGTGTTTTTTCGCAAAAAAAATTGATTTTTTTTTCGTCGAAAAGTTAAGAAAGACCGGTGAAAAACCATAATGTCGAAAAAAAACCAGGAAAAAAACCGTTCAATAAGCCGAAAACGCGTGCGGAAAAATAAAAAAAATAAAATCCGAAGAAAACGTCTAGAGCGCGACACGTGGCGAATGGCCGAGAGCGTGCGAAGTGGCGCTGATCGCTGCGAGGCTCCCGAAGGAGCGCTCGTTAACTAGTTGCTCCCAGCTGTTCCACGATCCGTTATGTTTGCCAAGAAAAGAAAAGAGCAGCATTATTGTCCAGATAAAGAAAAACGTTTGGTTTAATTCTGATTAAACAGATACATTTATCCCTTCGAGGAGGCTCCGCCAAGGGGATCCATTATCCCCTACTTATTTTTTATTTGTGATGAGGGATTGTCTAGTCTTCTAGCGTATGAGGAGGAAATCGGTTGTATCCAAGGGGTTAGGGTGTGCCGTAATGCATCATCAGTTTCACACTTGTTATTTGCTGATGATTCCCTGATCTTGATGAATGCGGATACGTCGAATGGCACGGCCCTCCAGAATGCACTAGCTATGTATTGTGTGAGCTCGGGACAGCTGGTGAGTGATGCAAAGTCCGATATTTTCTTTAGTCTGAACACTGTTGTCGAGGTACATGCTGAGGTGTGTACAATACTTAATATTGTCTTAGAAGCGTTGTCTGAAAAGTACTTGGGTTACCCTCTTTCGTGGGTGTGGATAGAAGTGATCGTTTCCAATATCTGGTGGATATAGTGTATGCTTTTTTAGATGGGTGGATGTCAAAAATGTTATCAATCAGTGGGAAGGACACATTTCTGAAGGACGTGGCACAGGTCATCCCAGTTTATGCTATGTCTTCTTTTAGTATCCCTAAAAAATATATGTAAGGCCATTGGTGATGCTATTGCTACTTTCTGGTGGGGTGGTTCTAAGGAAAAAGGAAAATACATTGGAGGGCATGGTGGAAAATGTGTGTACCAAAATCTAATGGTGGAATGGTCGAATTCAGGTAGTAGATAGGTAGGGTTTTTATCCTTGTAGGAGCGGCGTTTGGATGGACGCCGACGCTTTTTCTTCAAGCCAGTATTCCGGGCTCCGATCCTCCTCAAGTTCGTCCGTTGAGATGGATTAGAGGGAGCTCCGGCGTAAATTCCTATCATCTTCTCGGGGCGGCGAGATTAGCGTTTCTCAGCTTGCGTACGCAACGGCGACATTTGGTGTCAGGTTCACTAGATCTATTCAAGGAATCAACGGCGACGACTGCGGCTCCAGGGCGCTGCACCTTAAGGGCATGTAAATGACGACGACTGCGGCTCCAGGGCGGTGCATCTTAGGTGCACGTGCACGAAGACTTCCCAGCTTTCATCGACAAGGTTAGACCGGCTCCGGTATGTGAGCAGCGATAACGGTGCGTCTGCGTCTCGTTCTGGCGGCGGTAATAGTCGTTCGGTGGTCCATGGACCATGATGTAATTTTTATTACGTTTGAGGTGTTTTGTATTTCTGATGAATCTTTATAATAGATTTGATCTTTTTCGCCAAAAAAAAAATGTGAGAAGTTATTTAGGGACAAGTTCGATCTAGTATATGACTGATGACGCTGCAGCAAACCTGTTTTGTTAAACTTTGTTGTCGGCTTGATGGACCTCCGTCTGAACGCGTGGGTCGCCAAGGTGCCGCACACACGCGTAAATTGTGATCGTCTTCTACACACCATCGAACACACGCCAGACCTGCATCTATCCGGGTCTACTTCGTATATCGTACTCAAACGATAGGTGAATCCGAGTCTACTCCGTACGTACGTGCATCGGGTGGGTTTCTCATAAAAGGCCGTACCGTTAACCTCCGTATCCACCGATAGATTGATCGGAACTTCAAAGTTCAAACGCCGCCGCTACTCCGTACAGGTAATCGTCGACATGAACTGCCTGAGGAACTCCCGGTCCGTCTTCTCCCGGCTCATGACCCTCCGCCGCTACTGCAACCCCACGAAGCCCTCCCCGGCTCCTCGATCGTGTTCCGGTGTCGTGGACTCCATCCGAGGGCTCTTCTTCCGCCCCGTCAAGCCTGCAGCCTACTGTCCAACCCCGGCGCTGTCACAACCGGTTGCCTTGTCACGGGGCCAGCCGTCGATCCCCCGTCCACGTGGTTGGTACCGTGACCCGTGGAAGGTCGCTCGAGCCAGTGGCGCGGCGGTTCTCCTCCCCTATGCCACGATGTTCACCCTCTTCGCCGCAGTGAGCTACGACGAGACCGTGCCTTTCACCAACCGCACCCACCGGGTCGTCTTCTCGCCAGAGTTTGACCGCGAGCTCGGCGACGACCTCTTTGAGAAGATCAAGAAGGAGCGCAGCAAAGACATCCTTGGACCGTCTGACCCGAACACCGTCCGTGTCCGCCGCATCGCGGCTGATGTCATCCGCGGAATCCAGGATATTTTCCCCACAGACGGCCTGGGCGACGACGACGCTAAGCAGGGCCCGCAGACGGGGCATCTCCGTGATCTTCAGTGGGAGGTGATTGTCATCAGAGGTGAGAGTGACAATGCGTGCAGCTTGGGCGGTGGCAAGATTGTTGTGTTCACTGGACTGCTCGACTTTCTCGAGACGGATGCTGAGATTGCCGCCGTCATTGCGCATGAGGTAGGTTTCCCTTATTGCGTTCTCTGCTTGTCTCTTGTCGTCGTTCTCAAGTGCATTCATTGACGCCTTGTTTTTAGGCCGCGCACGTTGTTGCAAGGCATTTCATGGAGTTGACGATCTTAATTCCGCGGATCCTCCGCAGAGTGCTGCCCTTCTCACGAAGGTGTGTTGATTAATTCATTCACTTCTTACATTCGATCTAATTATTATTTACATTTCTATTTGAAAAAAAGCAATTAGATTTTCTTTAAAAAAATGTTTTGTAAGGACATTGAAACTTGTTGGCTCATCAAATCATGGTTGCTCCATGGATCTTTGAGGCTATATGTATGTTCTATTGTGTGTTTTTACCTATAGTATATCCATTCTAGGACCGAGTTGGAAGCAGACCTCATTGGAATGATGATACTGGCTGCCGCCGGTTTCGATCCACGCGTAGCACCTGAGATCCACCAGAAGCGGGAGAGCACGGTGCTGAATGATTACATCGGCACTCATCCGTCAAGTAAGAAAAGGTCACAGGTTTTATCACAGGGCGATGTCATGAAGGAGGCGTTGGAGTTGTACTCCAAGCAAGTTTGCGCCGGAAAAGGCGCCGATCGACGTTTTCCTTATGGTGGCAGGATCTCCGATACTCTTATGTCAGAGTAACTTTTCAAACAAAAGATGTGTACCATTCGGAGAACTGATTGGCCAAGATGCTTGTGGTTGGTTGGCAGCATCGAGTTGTTGCAGCAAAAGTGAAAACTGATTATGTTCTAAAAGTACGTGAGGGCTCTGAGAAAAATATGATTTTTTTTCTCTATATATATAAACTAGGAAACATGCCCGTGCGTTGCAACGGGAATAAACGGAAATTCGGTCAAAATACATAGCCTTGAAGATCATCCATCACGCCCCTGCGGAAAAAAAATCATCCATAATGCCCCTGCAAAAAAAACAATTCATCCATAACGAAAGACGCGTAATTGGGGAGACTATGAATAATCTTCGCTGAAAATATTATATGATGCAGTGTGAGTGCTTTTGACAACCGTGGCATCTAACTGAAACTTTCATTGTTGTAGAAGTAAGAGGAGATAGACCAACGACAGAAATATCAAAATAAGAAAAATAATATTAGCTTGCACTAAACCTTCCAAAAGTCTACTGAATCTTACAACCCCAGATGCGGGATGACAAAAGAAGATCTGATAGACGACCCATCGATGATCATATGTATCACACTGACCACTTTGCGCACACCCATATGTAATCAACATGACAACATATGTATTTATCAACCACTGAGATGAAAATCAGGAGCCACATTTGTGAACTCAGTTGTTAATTGTGAACCATCTCTTAAGCTTGCCTGCTGAAGTAAGCCAGTGTTTTCGAGTTCCGAGAGGTCAAATTTTCATGCTGGTTCTAGTAATTTTCAGCCTGAAATTATTTGTTAACATATAGATATAAATTCATACTGTACGGGAGCTAAATATCTCAACACTACTGGAAATGATATGGATATCATACTCGTGTATTCAGTGATGGTTTACATAGAAACTGGTAGAGAGTAAATATATTACGACACAAAGTTAGCCTTCGTCTACTTATTCCAACCTAGGTATTAGAAACATGCATGATCCTTCTCCAAAAAAACATTACGGTGAAATAAAAGAAACTGCAATTTTAATTGGCAAGGTATTTTAATCACTTGCATTACTACAACTCTAGTAGTGATTTTCTGTTTTTAGATAATTACAACTTTGATGTATATTGAGAATATAGTAACTTTGGCTTTATGGTTTTTACTCTAGGTATGCAACTACAACGATCGTCACTTGCATTTGTTGTGCTATTTTTGATAGACTAATATGGTTAGTTTGCAAAGCTCTTGGATAAATTAGGAAGATATTGTAAATCCTTTTGCACATATTCGACTGTTTCATGCTGCTAAGGGCGCCTTGTCGATGTTGTTCTTAACTTGGTGTACATGTAAATTGTTCTTTGAGATTTACTGGGCAGTGTTCATTATCATAATGGTGTTCCTTTGGTCGGTATACACAATTGCTTCATGTTGTTTGCAAAGATTAAATAAGTAAAGTTCTGATGACGGTTTTGCGGTGAGTATATGATCAATCTATGTGGAGTTTCACTACATCAACTTGCACTTCGATGGCGGCGCGGAGCTGAAGTAGATGTCGGTGGAGGACATGAGGGTGGGACTTTTCAAATACAAAATTCATGATCCGAAAATCGACAATCCAACCCGGTGCAACGCACGGGCTCTTCTATTCTCCGCAGCTTGTCTTCCACTTACCCAGATAGCACGACCTCCCCGCATCGCTCACAACCCCTGACACAACGCCGCCCTGCTGGACAAAATGGGGCCACTCGGCCTTGGTTACATCCCGCGTCCCCAGCGGCAGGCACAACGGTGGCGCGCTCCGCCGCTGCCCTCCCTGCCCTTGCCTCACCTTCTCCGGCCTCTCCAGCCTCGCTTCCTCCCTCCAGCAAGTAGTCCGAGCAGATCTCGTGGGGATGGGGAAGGCGACGCGGATGTGCTGTCGGAGTGGCCGCCGTTGTGGCCAGTCGCTTCTCTCCACGCCATGGATCCGGCGTGTGATGGCTTGCCCTTGCCTGGATCTGGGGCCCTGCTGCTTCCATGCCGTCGCAGCACCCGCTGTTCACAGAGGTTGGGGTGGCTGTTGCAGGACGTCGTCGCAGGCTACCACCACGACAGGGTCCGGCTCCAGTCCGGATTCTGGTGGCGGGCAGTAGCGTTTGCTGCAAAGAGTTGATGCCCCTGCTTGCTGCCCCGCACCAGCACCGTCTGTCCCCGTGTGCGGACGTCCTGTTTGTAGCGGCCCGTAACATTTTTTTTGCCCAGCCATCTCTAAGCTGATCCTGTAGGCCCAAATCAAAAACATTATTTTATACTGGACGAAGGGTAGCCAATTTATAAAGGGTAAGTCTCTATTAGTAAACAGTAAACGCGTTTGGCAGAGTTGGTTGTTGGCTCGAGGTATGGGACCTGGGAGGTCGCTAGTTCGATTTCCTTCTAGTGCATATTTCTTTTATCACGTAATATAAGGACCGCGGGTTGATTATCCGCAAAGTCAAGGTGTGTTCTGTAAAAGCATAAAAACCGTTTCGTTTCACTAAAATGTGGATTTACCTAAAAATATAGATGGAGAAAAATATTAATTAAAATCAATAAAAAACGGACAGGAAGAAGCGTATTATGACATGGGAAGAAAGCGCATTGTGACGGTGAACCCGACAAACTCGTTCCGTGCTGGCCCGTGCGTTGTAACGGGTAGAAAAGAGAAAAACGCAAACACCATGCCTGCTAAAACCACTATTTACAAGGTCACTATAGACAACTATTTTTCCATGATATAAATGTAGAGTGGAACATAAGTTGGTGAAGAAGTAACCAAAAAGATGAATCTAGAGTGGAACATATGTTGGTGAAGAAGTAATCCAAAAGGTACATCATTTTATTCATTATCCATATGTATGATGCAACGAAAGCTAAGTAATTGGCCTCACAGTATATATTCAAAAAAAAGCTAAGTAATTGGCCAAAAGGGTGATGAAAACAAAGATAAGAACTATGTGGTTGATAACTCCATCTTGTGAGGCAACATATATAACCATTCATGTGAATGTAAACATTAAAAGGCGACAAAATTACTTTTTGCAGAATAACACACCACCGCAATCATGTGAGTCCAATTAACGATTTTCATTGGAACTGAAGCCATTTTTAAATAGAGCAAGTAAACTGCAACTTTCTGAATTCTATTGACTCGTATGTTTGTCATGGCAGTTCTGCTCATAAGGATCAGCTGATGTCACCATGGCTACTAAAAACCTTGTACAGTACGTTACGGTAGCACCGCGATCTTGTAAACAATCCTTCTAAGAACATAAAGTTTGCTAAAGAAAGATGTCCTGTTAGGAAAATGCATTGGTCTCACCGCACACCCAGGTGCATGCCGACGTGTGTGAGATGGCGGCATAGGTGCCGGTTTCCTCATCCGATGAGGCGGATACCCCTTCACACAGGGGACATGGCATGGGCGGTGGAGGACTCTTGACGTGGCTGCACGGGCTACCGCGCCAGTGGTGGAGATAATACAGAAACGAGAGGGCTGGTAGCGGTTGACATTGCGGCAGGCACAAAGCAGCGACGGCGCCCGGGCACGTATTGGCCGTGCGTTACAACGGGGGTAAAAATACCTCACCAACCTGTTTTAGTCACTAAAGAATGCACAATCATGTTAATCATGTTCAGAATCATCTACATCAACATGTTGTAGTCCAGTCTAGTTTAAATCTGACATTGCTTTGGAATAATCAAAAGTACGGTTAACTTTCAATCACAACAATTTGCAACAACAACCAATAAATAATAAGCTTCGAAAACAAATACTCCCTCCGTTCATTTTTATAAGACCTTTTAGACATTTAAGACAACATCTAATACAGTTCAATTTTAGATGTCCTAAAGGACTTACAAAAGTGAACAGAGGGAGTAATTAAAATAGCTAGCAATTTCTATCCATCTCTCTCACTGTCCCTTCCCTCTGTACAATAATGACATCATCACACAAATAATGGCATCCAACCAAATTGCTCCAAATCTCAATTTCGATGTATGTATTGCCATGTACAAATTTCCACAAGCAGAGCACACAGCAGAGCATAGAACACCATATATCAGTCGGACATGAAGCGTATCCCTGTACAAAAGTAAAGCATCGGCTCACAAATCATATCAAACAAATTGCCCCATTTCTCCTCTCTCACGCAACATACAAAATAGCAGGAGCAGTAATCTTCTTCTCAGCCACTATCAGTGTGTATATCCTCCCAAAAATCCGGTGCCATCTCATGGAACCTTGCCATGGACCTAACCAAAGAATCACATCTCTCTGTCTCTCCCCGTACTGGTTGCTCTCCCTTGTCCACCATGGCCGTCCCCCAAGCGCTCGACCATGGCACCGGCAGCCTCCCCAGTGCTCGGCAATGATCGTCAGCTGCCTTGTCAACACTTGGCCACGACACCAGCTGTCATCGCCCCCGGTCAGCCCTCTATCTCTTGTTCTCAGTCTGGAAAAACTGGTTAGAAAGGAACTTTCTACCTGAGACAAAAAAATACAATTTCCTGCTGCATTAAAAGAAGCTATTGTGGCAATACAAGAGCTTATGGGAACCTCATATAGTAATGCGAAAATCTCAAAGCCAGGTGATCTGCCAAAATTAGGTGTGCCATTATGCTTGACAAAACTCAACAATCCAGTTTCTGTAGTTCCTTACCTACTATTTTGCAGACTGGAAATAATGGGGAGGGCACAAGTGTATGTCAAAGGGGATCATAAGACAAAATATGTTTAGTAAATCACCACAGAAAAGCACAAACCTGAGTGTGCTAACAGAATTGTTAGCAATTGGGATGGGCATTGATGAAAACATTTCTGTTTCACAATTTTAGATCACCTGGCAACCTGCCCTTTTTAGAGAAAAGGTGGCCACGAGAATCACAAATTAGTTATAGCTCCCTTCATGCCTCTGACATAAATACAACCACGAAATCCAGTGATAAAAGCTCCCCCCTGAAGCAGTAAGGATAACTTACCATATCATTAATCTTTCTCCGCTTAGGCTCATCCCAACATCAATACTCTGAAAATAAAATACGCCAAAGATGGATTTTTACCTTCCATGGAACATTAGCCGCTGATGGATTCCTTGTGTGGGATTCAAGAGTTCACCGGGTCACGATGCATCGACGACAAGCCAACCATGTGCTCTGTCAAGTTAGTCTGCATCAGGGGGCTCGAGCAGGTGCTGGCTCTGAGCACTACCTCGCTAGCCTTGGACCTACTCGGGGCACATCCACATTGGCCATGTCAGCGGTGGCATCGCTGTTTCCTACGCGGGCGCTCCCCTAGTGCATGGCTGCATGCCCAACTTGTGGCTAGCAGCCAAGGCGGTGGGCTGCAAGCGTGTCGGACGTGGGGGTGGGGATGGCAGCGGGTTTGTCTCGCCTCATGAACGATCTCACGGGGCTTCATCTTTATTAATGAGAGTTGAAAGTCAACACGGGTGGTCGAGTATTCTTCAACATCCATGGGCGATATTACAAATTGGACAACTGACTAACCCGATGCCGACGACCGACAAAAAAACAGAAGCATTTTCTTCTACAATAGATGCCTAAACAGGCCTTGAAGCCGTGTGAGGCCCAATACAGCGACGGCTCCAAGAGGGGAGGCGAATGAAAATAACATAATTTAGCTCAATGGCAAAATGACACATGAAATGCATATTTTCTAATTAGTAGTTCCAGTTCAAGGGTAGGTGAGCAAAGTAGTTTCCTGCTTGCAGATATTGCGGTGAATATCCCCACAACTCGCCCTTACGCCGTCTTTTAACAAAGGCCCAATTACGAAGTCTACGGATGGAGAAAATGACAGTTTCCACGAACCAAACAATAATACAGCTAAATGAATCAACATATACAGTTTGATAGGTATATAGGGGTCGATGTGTAGTTTACCAATTTTCAAATTAGTAAAAGATAAGTCTACAGTTTTCAAAATGTGGGCACAGAGGCTCAAGCTATCATCTCAACATTCCCTTGCCAGAAAAATCAATTGCTGATAATAGCACTTAGGCATAGAAATAACATAACTTACATTGCATCGCCCAAAAAAATTTACTACTGTAAAACCACATGAATATTTTTTTTAGAAAACTATAGAAAGGGCTGGCTAGTCATAAAAATATGAATGCAATAGTAATGTAACATGATGGAATAACTACCGCTCGAATATTGATACGTAAAGAGGATGCTGGACGAGAACGAAGTAATAATCTACTCTTATCATACCTTGGCTTGTCAAGTTCCAAAGATTTCTCTGTACTGCAGCATATAAAGGTTAGGAACATCAAACAAAGGTACTATCTAAGAAGCATATAAAGGTTAAGAACATTAGACAAAGGTAGAATCTAAGATAATTGGGTTGTAGCAATCGTATACTGCTAGTTTCGAACGACTGTTTCCACTGGAAAAAGCACATTAACAAATAATTGATGGTACAACTGCAAAATAATCTTGAAAAATAAACTGTATATTTCACACTAATTCTGCATGACTACTGATAAAGAACTTCATTGCTTATGGTTTTCCTCAAACAGCCGTGTAGCCCAACTGGACTAACTATAATGCACATGTTATATGGCAACCAGGACAGCCAGTGTCTCGATCATGTCAGTGCTTTGGGTAAAAGAATTATCAACTGTAAATCACACTACCTTGATCACTGAGCTGGTCCAAGATCAATGTTTTTGTTTGTTGCGCTTCTGTTTTCCTAACAACTTTGTTTTTCCTATTTCATCTTAATGTTTTTGCCATCCTTGTTTGTCTCCTCCCAGTCCTCCAGCAAAATCAATCACGGATGAAGTAGCTTGGATCAAATCGAGTAGCACGACATGTCCAGCATCGCATGCGGATCTCCTTTTTGCAACGGGATTTTTTGGCGCACGGAACCAATTCTAGTACGAGCTACAGATGGCAAGTGGATTGGAGCACAAGCGACGGCATCCTTGGCCACCCCGCACCCAAGCTCCATCGACTTTACTTACCTCCACCATCGTCTCATCTGCAGGGCCTCCCCTCGCCAGCGCCGCGCCGCGCCGATCTCCCGGTGTTGCTGCCAGATCGGGGTGGAGGGAGGAGAAGAGGTTGAATCCCCAGATTAGGGATGGGAGAAGCCCGGAGGTGGCGCTCTGGCCTCGTAGGATTGGTCGGAAGCAGCGCTATCGGTGGAGACATCAGAGACTTGGGCGAGATTGGCGTCAGCGGCAGTGGCCAGCGGCGAGAGGTGCGGCGGCGGTGACCGTCAATTTGCTTGGGCGAAAAAAAGGTATCGGGGCATGGGGATGGACGAGCTGGTGGGCAGTCTAACTAATGTTTTTTGGATGTACCCACGAAACATTCTTTTTAGAAAAAATACCCCAGAAACGTTGTTTATGCTCCGTCAGATTTTTTGGCTCTATTTGATCACGTGGCTTAGAGTCCTGTTCGAGCTGCTCTTTTTTACTGACTGTTCGAGTTGCTTTCAATACAAAGAGTCCTGCTCGGGTTGATTGTGTTGGACAGGGTAGGCCGCGCGCGACGGACGACGGCTAATGTAAAAAACTGTTTAAACTGAAAGCATAAACTCATGGAAGAAGGAAGCGTATTGCGACGGTGAACCCGACAAACTCGTTCCGTGCTTTATTATTAGGTAAAGATTATATAATATAATATATATATATATATATTATTATTATTATTATTATTATTATTACTAGTAAAAGAGCCCGTGCGTTGTAACGGGAGAAAAAAAATTACACACGTCCCTAACCCAATAACGTGACTCATGACCCCGATAGGTCCATGTTATTTATTTGAACACGACATCCCATCTCTATTGTCGCTTATTCATATCCCACCCTAGTTGACGATCACCTTAGTGCTCACACAATCACAAGGCGTTTGAGTATGGTCAATCCTAAGGCGTCTCTCTCCGCATAAGATGAGAAATCTGCTTTCCTTTTTTCCGTGCGAGGTTTTTGCCGACGCGTCTATGTGTTGTTATAGATAATTTCTTTCGTGTCAATCTAATTTTACCGAGGTATTCATTTTCAATCCGAGTCTACACCGATACGAAAGAGAGGCAGATCATGCACTATTGATTAATGTTGCACCATTAATAACATTTTTAAAATGGTTAACAAGTAAAAAACATAATATTCAGATTCATGCACTATTGATTAATGTTGCACCATTAATAATATTATAAAAATGGTTAACAAGTAAAAAACATAATATTCAGATTCTACATATTTTTAATCGTTCCATATATAATACAGTAAAATTGAAGTTACAGTTAAAAGATATGACTATTTTGAAAAACATATGATATGGATGCGGGTTACCTGAACCAAATGCCAATGTGTTTTCCGCAAAGAACAAATAGTTTTTCTGGAGTCAGTAAAACATGCACACTGGTTGATTCGAGAAAACAACAGGTTTTTTTTTTTGCAAATAGTGAAACGTTTTCTCTAGAATCACTTAAACGGGGATTGTGGGTTGATTTCAAGAAAAAATAAGGGATTTTTTTGCAAAACGACACGACAGACGGGCAGATGCGTTCCCTACTTTATTAGTAGGTATAGATTTAGTGAGACTTGTATACATCAACACTTTGGTTGTAAGTTTCAGACATGTCATCACACTTGTCGTTCCTCATCTATCCTCACGTGCCTCATCGTTGTAGCCGGCTCACCGATACCAACAACCACTATTGTAACCTATTGTCGAAGCAGCCGACATTGTTGCATCCAGCTCGCTGCGAACCATCACTGGCATGATAATTTGCTAGGATCTAAAGTCTCGATTTTGATTATTGTAGGATGGTAATTTGTTTATGTTGATTTTATCTTTTAAGAACAAGCAAATTATAGTTTGTACTAAATGTTTGACATTCTGCACGTATGCACTACAATATCGGAAGGGCAATAATACCCAATGCATTGCCTTGCATGAGCTATCTTGGTATATTCTCTTGGATGATCGGCTACCAACCTCATTTTAATTCGATGCCTAGGTACTACTTCATTTGTTTCTAAATATGTCTTTTAGATATTTCAATATGGACTATATGTGGAGCAAACTCAGTGAATCTACACTCTAAACTACTTCTACATACATCCACATGTAGTCCATATTAAAATCTCTAAGAAGACTTATATTTAGAAAATGGAGGGAGTATTTTAATTCGGTGCCTAGATAATACTCTCTCTGTTTGTAAATTTATTTTTTTAGCTATTTCAATATGGACCACATGCGGAGCAAAATGAGTGAATGTACACTCTAAATTACGTCTACATCCGTGTAGTCCATATTAAAATCTATAAAAAGACTTATATTTAAAAATGGAGGAAGTATGTCATTCGGCATCAGTTGTTAAAACACTCATTACCGGTGCAGCTTAATATGCAAAATTTGAGCTTTGTATTTTGAAGGAAAAGAAGGCTCGTATCTGTTGCAGTTGCTAAGCAAATGTAAACTTGTTTTGTCTACGCGTGCTATGAAGATGATGTAGATAAGAAACGAATGGACCAGAAGAGATAAGGTTTGAAGGAAGATAATATAGGCGATGTGTAGGACCGAGCAGTGGACGTGTGTGTGCCCGTGCAAGGCGGATGATGCCCAGCTGTTTACAGTAATCCGGATGGATTAAGTCAATTCACAATCTCTTCGAGAAATCCCACACGCGCCTGAGCGCAGCCTCCCTCTCAGGCGCCCCTCTCGTGCAGCCTACGGGAGCCTGAGCCCCGTGCTTCTCTTAGCTTCTATCCATGGTCTCATCTCTACCCTCACCCTCTCTTTTCTATCTTGAACAAGAAGCAATAGCTCACCCCACCGCAGCAATGGCGCCGCCTCATGGAGCTCCGAACTACCGCCGTCACATGCCCGACCGACTCTGTAGTAGCAGGACCCCGCCGATGAGTCAGCTACTCTCCGTGCGGTACTGTGCATCGGCCGCCGAACCGCCGTCACACGCCCAACCGACCCTGCACGTCATCACAACAATGGCCTCGACTGCCTCTCGTCGCCTCCCTCTCTTCGTTCCTCATCCGGTGGAGATTGGCAGATTTTTAGCAGATTTTTGGGCCACTGCGCAGCGGATGGCCGGACGGGCTGAGGGAAAAAAAATCTGTGGAGACCGGTTGTAAACCTCCATCCGTGCGTACCCGGAGCTATCAGCTGCCACGTGTCCAGCCAGAAAATCGGACGGCGTACTCCAGGCGCATCTTTCGTCGGCTCGACAGTGGTCGCTCGGCTCCTGATCGTAATGTTCGCAGCTCGTTTCCCTCGGCTCAGGCGACTCAGGATGCCCCACAATTACAACGGATCTAGCGAGCAGAGTGGCGGTGGAGGCACTTCCCTCGATCCCCCATCCGCGGCTGCGACGTGGCCTCCCGCCGGCGACACGGCCTACTCACCGTCACCGTCGCCTGCAAGATGTCGTCGGGGAAGACTACAGATCGCGCGGATCTGGCGAACGTGGCACGTGTTCGAGTTGTACGATTGAAACTGACGACAGCATCACACGAGGGAGCTGGAAGACTCCCACCGGCAAGCTGGGCAAGCCTAGGCAGAGCGACGAGCTATCTGCCATGATCGCATGCATCGACGCCACCAGCGACTGTTGTGTGGAAGTATGAATGTACGAATTTTTGTTGGAGGAAGAGTGGACGTACGGCTGTATCCTATATGTGACGAGTAATTTTACAGCTTGTATTGTATCGTCAAATTTGATGATTATGACGCGTGTCTTATGTAAAACTGATGCCTGATTGATCTTATAATGATTGCTTGATGCGTGCATCTTTTTCTGTAAGTATGATCTATGTGTATGCACTGACTTGTCCAACACCAGGGAGGAGACAAAGGAAGGCACGGGTGTGTCGGCTGGACCTAGAGACGGCGGCGGAGGAGATGGTTGAGTGTTGGCGATGTTGGCGCCGCCTCTCACAGCGCTTCTTCTTCATCTACCTCTCATGATTTCCCTCTGTCCTCTTTGGTTTCTCTCTACTTCTCTCAAGAACACACACAGGGACAGAAAACACACACACACACACATCACCAAGGAAAGGAAAGGCTTTGCTTCTTCTCCCGGTGAGAACACATGTGCTACATATTTTCCTCTAGCCCTCACGGCCTTCCTTTTTCATTAACTCAATGCAATGCTTATATACACAGGAGAGATTTGCCACACGCACTAACAGGCCAGCCCTCACGGCCACTAACCCAATAATCCATGCACTGCCGCACGTCCACCTCTTCCTGGAATCTCTCCAGATCAAGGTGACTCAAGCAACTAACTTGACCAAGCAGCACTAACAGCCTTGCATGTCGCACGCAAATAACTAACTCTCCGAGTCACCTGACTAGCTAGTACCAACGTCACCTCCAACTAATCCGTCCAGCCGGACAGTCTTGCTTCAGCCGTCCACGCATTTTGTCGCTTCACACGACTATGCTACATCACACAGCACCACGACTTCTCGTCGCCATCGGCATCTCACCATGCTCGCCGCATCGCACGGCAGCCCGACATCTCGCCGTCTCTGCATGCCTCCGCTGAAGCTTCACCGGACTAGCTACTCTCTAACCTATTCAACATGCATAGCGAATGCAAACTAAATATGCAGATACATGAATCAAGATTAAAGCTAACAGGCGAGCGGATGGGTCGTCCGCCATGGCAGCATGAAGCAGATGGTTCGTCCGCCATGGCCGCCGTAGCACAAGCCGCAGGCTTTGGAGCCGAGCGTGAGGAGACAAACAAGCCGAGGGAGGCAGTCAGGAGTGGGCGAACGATCGACGTGCGATGCATTGGAAGTACAAGTGGCAGCAGATCCCCTCAGGTACGCACGGGAGCCCATTTACAACCGGTCTGCACGGAATATTTTTTCCGGGCTGAGGCCCAAGTAGCAATGCTTCAGCCACGTGAGACGGTCTCAGGGCAAGGCCCAGGTAGTAGTGGGACCACAGATCGCGTACTACGAAAATTTTGCGACGTGGTTCCCCGAATCGAATTAGTATCACCTCGCGTATATGTGTAAATTTAAACTGAAAGCGTAAATTCACGAGAAAAAGCGTATTGTGACGGTGAACCCGACAAACTCGTTCCGTGCTTTAATTTTGCGACGTGGTTCCCCGAATCGAATTAGTACCACCTCGCGTATATGTGTAAATTCAAACTGAAAGCGTAAATTCACGAGAAAAAGCGTATTGTGACGGTGAACCCGACAAACTCGTTCCGTGCTTTATTATTAGGTAAAGACTAGCACATATGCCCGTGCGTTGCACCGGAGAAAAGTTGATCATCCAACCAAGTTAAAGACAATCCGATTGCAATTATATGTTAAGCTATATCATACTCCCACTGTCCCATTATATATACTGCCCATCTCATGTTCACCCATAATCTCGTGTACAAAGCTTCCAAAGTATTGGGAGTTAATTTCTTTACTCTTTTTTTGAGAAATGCGGAGTTAAATCCTTCCTGCTTATCTATAACTGACACAATGATGTGTTTGTTTCTCTAGGGATAATTGGGACCCATTTTTCACTCTCTATCGATTGCTGGAGCGGTTTATTGATTTTCCGTATAACCTGCAAATGTATATAAATTGATGAAAGTTAGTGTAAAAAAATGAGAAGGTGATTATTAAATTTGATAAGTAAACAAACCCTATCATCTGAATTTAAAGGGCTTGGCGGCCAAAACTCTATGACCAAGTTATAACCTCACATGAAGATTAAATGCATCTAATTATAGCCGGTGACAGCTAAAAGAAACAGATTCCAATTGGTGGAAAGAAAACCCATCGCATACATTGGCTGGTGCTTTGTAATTATAGCCGGTGACAGCATGAAGAAATAGATTCCAATTGGAGGAAAGAAAACCCATCACATACATTGGCTGGTGCTCTATAACGATTTGTTGGAGGGATTAAATCAGACATTTTTCACGAACAACCCAAAAACAATAAACCTACTCATTGCACCTGGCTTAATAATAATGTATGGAGGTAATAGACACAAGTAAGAGCTAGCTCAATTTACTCACACAAGGTTTATTTTATTTTCAACAAATGTTCAGAAACTTTAAAAATGTTTGCGGAAACTTCAAAATTTGAAATTTCTGAAATTATTCACATTCTTATATATTTTCATAGATTTTTAAAATGTTCGCAATTTCATAAATTGTTTCTAATTCAATTTTTTTCAATTATTAAAAAAAATTCATGTTTTCCAAATTTGTTCGCAAATACGAAAAATGTTTAGGGGATTTCATAGAATGTTTGATTTTTAAAAATTGTTCAATATTTCAAATTTTGTTCCCTTTTTGTGAAACAAAATTCTGTTTTGAATTTTTCATAAATTAAAAAAAAACATGTTTTCATAATTTGTTTGTAAATTCTTAGGGGAATTTCACAAAATGTTCGCATTATGAAAAAATGTCATAATTTCGGAAAATGTTCCCTTTTTTCAATTACGTTCTTGTTTTTCAATAAATGTTTGCATTTTTAGTTAGTTGTTCATAGTTTTGAAATGTTCAAGTCTCTAAAAATTTGTTAGCATATTTTGAAAATGTTTGTTTTTCCAAAACTATTTACATTTTTTGAAAGAAAAAGTCACATTTGAGAAAAAAAAGGTTTACATCTTTCGATGCATAATACTCCCTCTGTAAACTAATATAAGAGTGTTTAGATAACTAAAATAGTGATCTAAACGCTCCTATATTAGTTTACGGAGGGAGTTGTTTATATAAGCTGAGCTGCAATTTTTGGAACTACACTGGCTAGGGGCGTGTTTAAGTCGCGTCAGGTGTTGTGTCCGATTCCACTCAGGCATAGACTTCCGCTAGTACAGTAGTTTTTATGTTTTCCGACTGCCGGTTGTTTCTTTTAATTAAAATTCACGCTCGAAATTAAGCACAAAAGATAGGCGGCCGCGCTCGAAGTTGAACACAAAATATTCCAATTGTTTAAAATTCATTATGTTACTCCTTAGTTGGATAATTTTAGCAGGGGGATAGTACTTCCCGATAAAGGCATCCTTGCACTTGTCCCAAGAATCTATGCTATTCGTAGGCAAGGATTGAAACCAGATTTTAGCTCCTCCTCTCAAGGAGAAAGGAAAAAGCTTAAGCTTAACAATATCATCATCTATTTCTTGGTACTTTTGCATATCACAGAGCTCAACAAAATTATTTAAGTGCAAAGCAGCATCATCTAAAGCAACAGAGAATTGATCTTTCATAACTAGGTTCAGTAAAGCAGGTTTAATTGCATAAGAAGGTGCTGAAGTGGCAGGTGTAGTAATAGGCGTGCAGATAAAGTCATCGTTGTTATGACTAGTGAAGTCACACAACTTGGTGTTCTCGGTGGAACCCATAGCAGCAGCAAGCAAGATAACTATTTTTGTGATTTTTGGTAAGGGAAACTAAAGCAAAAACTGAAAGGTAAACTAACAAGACTAAAAAGCAAAGATAAAAGATAGCGTGCAACTCCCCTATCTTGAAGAGTGGAGTCCCCGGCAACGGCGCCAGAAACTTTGCTTGATGGCTTCTCGCCCCTCTTGGTTACCCCAAGTGGAAGGTTTGAGATGTAGCGTAACGGCAAGTTTCCCTTGGCAAGATACCAAGGATCGAATCCCGTGAGACTCCGAGGGCCAACAAGAAGGTGTCAACGCTAACAGCGCCAACTTAGCGGTTGACAGGACCTGCACACAGATACAAATAACTTTGCTCCCAACGAGTACAGAGAGGTTGTCAATCCCTCCGGCCTTGCTGTTTACAAAGGATCAAACGCAAGAGGTAATAGTGATAGGTATTACTGCAACTAGGATATAAGAACAGGAAGTAAATAGCGGGTGTGATCAGTGATGGTAATATGGACCGGGGTCCCATGATGTTCACTAGTGATGTCTCTCTCCCAAAAGACGATAAAACAGCTAAGCGAGGTAAACAAATTACAGCTGGGCAATTGACAGGATTATGTGCGCAAACCAATGCTAACTATGCTGTAAAGAAAGGTAGAGGCTCAAAAGCATGGGCGGTACACCAGGGCAAGTAGACCGAAATCCATCTGATCTACTACTAATCATCCACCTTGAGATATCTATCCAGAACATCTCGCTGGTATTAAGTTGCGAGTCCCACCCAAAGTGTAAACTCAAAGCAACAGACAACTGCATTAAAAGAACTTTGCGTAAAGTAAACAATCCTTGCACCCGCAAGTACAAGCACCGTTGTTTTCCCGCTTGTGGCAACAGCACATCCCCTAGACTCATGTTTCTGTCACTCAAACTAGTCATCGAGGGGCATGAACCCACAATCAAGCATAACGTTCCCTCTTGGAGTTACTACTACTACTCGGCCAAAGCAATAAACAGCAACGGAGAACATGCAAGAATTACTCAAGAATATAAATATAAAAGAGGTGAATCAAATATATTACTCACACACAATCTGAACATAATCTCATAATCCATCGGATCACAGCAAACTCAGCATAGCAACAGCAGAAAGATTACATATGTGCCTCGATCATGTAGGGCAGCTCACGAGGTCTAATCCATGAAGAACAAAGAGGGGAGGAGAACATCACATAGCTACTGGTCATGGACCCATGGTCCAAGGGGGACTACTCACAACTCATCCGGGAAGCGTCCATGGTGGTGGAGAAGCTCCCGGTGGTGGTTCTCCCCTCCGGCAGGGTGCCGGAAAGAGTTCTCGTTGTGCTCCCGATCTTGGGAGCGCGGCGGCGGCGGAACAGAGGCGAGATCGTAAAAAAGGGTTCCGTCCTCGAGGGTTTCGGGACGCGAGCAATATATATGCAAAAGAGGGTCATCAGAGGCGGAGGTGGGGCCCCAGGCGCCCCCCTGGCGCGGCCAGGGGTGGAGCCGTGCCGGGTGGCCGCCTGGGCCACCCCAGGCTCCCCTCTGGCCCTGCCTTGGTTTTTCTTGAAGCTCCCGATACGCTGATTTTTCCTGTATTTTTCCCGGAATTTTTAGGGCACTTTTAATATGGGGGAAACCTGAAATAGAAAAACAGCAGAAAACAGGAACTGGCACTGTGGTGCACTGAGTTAATAGGTTAGTCCAAATATGATCAATAGTGTATGGAAGTGCATAAATATCATAGCAATATCACACAAAAGAGGCATGGAGCAAGCAGAAATTATAGATACGTTTTGGACGTATCAACATCCCCAAGCTTAATTCCTGCTCGTCCTCGAGTAGGTAAATGATAACAAGCATAATTTCTGTGGTGACATGCTATCAACCATATAAGTAAAGCAATCAAGGCACGTAATTCAATTCAAGTCATAACAAGCAAGAGTCTATATTAGCATTGTAACAAGCAACATAAGAACATAAAGGTGCAAGAGCTCTCGCTGTCCGTGACTCGAATAAACATAGTATACATTGTCTTGAGAAACATAATAAGATTGTGATTTCTTCAAACTAAGCTTGAAAAATAGGCTTCTTCAAAAGACATCAACTTGCTACCATTTCATTGTACCCCGTGATCTCCACGAGGGAACAACACAAACATCACAAGAAAATAACGAATCTAAAGAGGTCAGCATGCACAAGTGAATATTTGTACTCCGTGCAATAATCTAGTAGTATGATTTATAGGCAATGGCACAACATGCAATAAAAGAAATCATACACATGCGTAAAGAATTATGTCGCAGAGTAGGGAAGTAATTTGATATGTGAGTTTCTAATCTAATCGTACCTTCATACAAGCACTGAATTCAACAGAAGCGCACACGTTGTGAAAGGAACATAAGGGAAAATGTGCAGACGTTTATCTCAGTTCAGAAATAATCCTAGTTTTATCTATAAGGTAACTATATTGTGATGATACACCTTCATTCAAGTTTGCAAGTATGAGTAATGAAATTGATCAACTATAAAATATACATGTGAAAATATCTACCTTGAGTGCTATTACATGGATACACCCTGCCAACAAACTATAGCACAAGTAGACACATTTTGATCAAAATCTCACAAAAAATCCTACAGAACTTTGGTGAAAATTTGGCATCCATGTAACACAAGCGGAAGCAAAAAGAAACATGCCTATGGGAACATAATTAACATGTTTAGTCCAGTAAAGGTCATCGAATACATATATTTAGGTTTTCAACAAGGTCCTAATACAATAGGACCTATAATAGCGGCAGCAAAGTCTCCAGCAATTTTTGTATGGAATGCACTAATCTTTTGGAGAAAATCATTTGTGGATTTAGATTATACCTCAAGTTGTTTGGTATGTGATTGTCGCCTACTGTTTTTGCAGGCTCATGCCACTTGCTTCATATCAGCTCAGTTCTTTCTTTATTTTTAACAGTGTAAAAAACTGCCAAGCATGACTGTGTTGATCCTACATGAAAAAAAAACAATAACCACTTACTGCAAACCTCTAGAACATTCAGGTTTCGAGAAGTTGTTTTATGGAATAAGTGGATAAGCTCAATTATAAGTTGATTGCAATACAATTTAATGAATGAACTTTAATTCTAGATGTGTGCATTATTTCATATCATGTAAAAACGGTTACTACTTAACTTTATGTTCAACACATTCCAGCAAAAATCATCAAAAATTGGATGTAAAAGCATGTACAACTTTAATATAGGACCAACACATTTGGTAATACTTTTACTAGAAATACATATCAAGTTTGAAGTATTAAAATTATTTTTCATACTGATCAAGTCAAATCTCATGGGGTAGAAGCTTTCTCATAGTGCATGTACAAATTCAGGCGAAGGCGAAATCAACAAAATGCCAATATGAAATTCTAGGATTTTTTCGACAAAGGGAATATATTAATATCGCAGAAATACCAATTAGACCTGGCCTCTGCAACAACGCAATATCGTAAAGGCATTACAGATGCACACAACCAAAAGAAGAGAATAACAAGAAGAAAACGATCCCGTAACAGTGATCGTTTCCTCGTAGCTGCAGCACGAATCACCACCTAGACAACACCCGAAGTTCTAATTCTCCAGAAGCAACACCTCCATGAAGAAAATAGCGCAGAAGCGCCGTCATCGCCCGATCCTAGATCTTAGGTTTTCACCCTGGAGAAGATCCGCACTCTCGAAACAATGCCTTCAACCAGGTCACTGCCGGGCACAACCAATTAAGGCCAGACCTTGGGATTTCTCCTTGAAAGCTAAGACTCTGTACTCCGTCTGTGCTGCCGCCCCCACTTTCCACTGTCGCTGCGACGAGTCACGAATCACCAAGCAAAGTCCACACCGCCACAGAGACTCGATCTGCTATTACAAGATCTCAGACCTCAGCCACCATGATGTTCTCTGTCACAGTCTTCACCATGGAAATCGAAATACTGATGTGTCACATACTGTCAACAGACAACGAAGCTTCGCATCCCACCCTCCTGAAGCCACTCGGGCTGAAATCGGGGCGCATATGACTGAATCACGTCCGATCCAGAAATCTACAGGCGTCAAGACCCAATGACGATCTCCAGCCGAGCCTTATGGAACTCAACAATGGCCAGATCCATGAGTGTCGGCAATAGTAAAACACCTTCTTAATTAGAGCAAAAAAGAACCAAAGGATCGTGTCACCCGCAGGCTCCCAACAGCAGGCCGGAGCTCTCAGCGGGAACCACCGCCACCACCCGCAGCATGCGGAGATGAGTAGCTTAGTCGCAATGACCCCCCCGAACCAGACGCCGTGCCGCCCTCATGGCCACAAAGACAATCGTGGTCATCGGAGAAATCCGTGGCCGCCACCCCGGTACCCATCTCCGCCGTAAGAACCATGTCGTCCAAGGCTGCCATGGAGCTACAGTCGGAGATCCCATAACGCGAGAGGGATGGGGCCCTTGCATCAGTCTCACGAGAAGGATGAGGACCCGCCACCGCCGTCAACCTCGCGACCTTAGACCCGAGGCATCCTTCGGCGGCAGTGAGGGGAGGAGGATCGGAGGAGGAATGGGCGGCGACGCGCTCGTGGGATCCGCCCGAGTCGCCCCTCTTGGCAGCGACGCTGGGGTGATCCCGTTTTTTTCGCTAACTCTAGGAAAACATACTAGATTTCTTGTCAAACTGAACTATCAATAATAAAATAAAGTTTTAAATATTCTTTTTTTGGAGGTGAAGTTTTAAATATCCAACAAAGATTCTTACATAAATAATAGGACTGTGATAACTGGCAACAGTGTGCTAGTTAGCAAAACGTCCACACGATGTATCTAAGGAGCCCTGAGCGTGCGTTCGATCCCAATTCGTCTTTCCCGTCGAACAACTTGAACGAGCCCTCCGGTTCTTTTTTTAACTCGAACGAGCGAACCACATCCCTCCGGGTTTTTTTAACTCGAACGAGCGAACCACATCCCTCGCTCGATTCGATCCCCCTCTCGCTAGATTCTCATGTGTTATTTTTCGGTACAAAAAATATAGCTTTTCATGGGACTCGAACCTTGATCACATATAGATACCTCATGCACAAATACAAACCTACTAACCAACACGGCAAGCACGCCTTGATATTAGGAAAATGAACATAGACGTGCTATATAAATCTACCATAGAGACAAATTGCATGGAAGTTACCAGAAGTATGTTTTCAACATATTTTTTTCCTAGATAAAACTTACCATGGTGTTTTATGTAAGCTATCATGTCCGTGGACCATGAATTACCAAGAAGTTCACGTAGAAATTATCAAGGGTATATTTTTAAGAACTTACCATGGTGTTGCATGTAAGTTATCATGTCTGTGAATCGTGAATTATCATGCTATTTACGCAGAATTTATCGGGGTTATGTTTTTTAAGAACTTCTTCTTCCCTTGGTCAAAATTTACTGTGTTGTTTATACATAAGTTATCGGGAATGCGATTCGTACTTATCGTGCTATTTTCACATAAATTACCTGGGGTATGTTTTTCAACGACTATATTTAATCATTGGCCAAAGTTACCATAGTGTTTGTGGGGTATGCGATTCTTATTTTATCATGCTATTTTGACATAAATTACCCGGGGTATGTTTTCCAACAACTTCTTTAACCGTTGGTCAAAGTTACTGCGGCGTTTGTGCGTTAATTATCGGGGTATGTAGTCTGTATATTACCGAGATATTTTCACATAAGTTATCAGGGGCGGGGAGGGTATTTCAACAAAATTTTACCACATTGGTCAAAGTTACCGCGTTGTTTGTATGTAAGTTATTGAGTCGGACGATGCTATATTCACATAAGTTATCGAGGGTATGTTTTTCAACAACTTTTTCTCTTAGTCAAAGTTACCGTGGTGTTTGTACGTAAGTTTGAGTCCGCGATACTTAAAATATCATGTTATTTACACAAAAGTTACCGGAGGATGTTTCATCAACTTTTTTCACAACGGTTACAAAGTTACCATGGTGTTTTGGACATAACGTATCATGTCTATGATGGGTATATTACCATGCTATTTACATAAAATTTATCAGGGGTATGTTTCAACAACAAAAAAATGCTCGGGTCCAAATACCCATGGTGTTTTCACCTAAGTTATTAGGTATGCAGTGCATATATTACCGTACTATTTACACAGAAGTCATCGAAGGCATCTTTTCAATAATTTTCTTTCCAACGGTCAAAGTTACCGCGGTATTTGTACCTAAGTTATCAGGTATGTGGTGTCTATGCCATCATGCTATTTACACAGAATTTACCGGAGATCTTTTTAACAATTTTCTACACCATTGTCAAAGTTACCATGGTATTTTCACCTAAGTTATAATGTCTGTGTTGCATATAGTACCATGCTACTTACAAAAAATTATCGTGGGTATGTTTTCAACAACTTTTTTCTTGATTCCAGAATACATCGGTGTTTGCACCTAAGTTATCTAGTCATCGGGGCACATATTACCGTGCTATTTACACAGAAGTCACTGGAGGTATGTTTTCAACATTTTTTCACTCCGAATCAAAGTTATCGTGGTGTTTGTATATAACTTATGTAGTTTGTGGTGCGTATATTACCAATGCTATATACAAAAAAAAATTGAGGTTATGTTTTTCAACAACTTTTTTTCATCGGGTCAAAATTACCACGGTGATGGTTAACAAGATCCAGTAAGATAGATGATGTTCAGAACCAGGATTAGTGCAATGTGGAGAAACTAATTTTCGTTTAGTGCTGAATTTTCTCTATTAATTTCAACTGCCTAAATCATATAGAAACCAACATCTATGTGAATCTGAATTGATATGACTGAACCTGAGTTTCCTCTCTGAATTTCAACCAACTAAACTTCAAAGCAACCTTGCAGCATTGTAAATAGGCTGGTTAATTGTACTTACTTATATCTACTACTAGTACAGGAGTTCAAACAACTGACATCTAAGCAAATTAGCAGTTTCACTGCGCCATTTTTGTACACAAGCAGATAGTAGAAATTCTGAATCAAGAAACAGGGATGGCATAGCCGGGTCTGTCGTTTGCTGCCTGTTTCACATCCGACCGGAGTGGGAGTGGCGCTTGCGCATAGGTCTCATCCATCGATCACGTGCACAACAACTACTGTATTTTCCAGCGGCAAGTCACGAGATGGCCATCGCCGGCGTCGCAGATGAGCCATGCCGCTGCCAAATTTGTCGCGGCGCCGTCCCACGAGGAGACAACGAGCCTCCACGCCGCCGGTAACAACCGGCCGCCGAAGCAGGTCAGAAACCCAGTCGTGCCCCTCCTTCCTTCTATTCCCAGTCATTCCTCTCGGTTTCTTTCTTCTCCCCCTTGTCTTACGCTTTTTACAACCAGAATCATATGTTTTGGAAGACATGACGATTCAGAAATAAATGCCTCCTGTTTTATAAACCAAAGAAATTTAATGATTCATTATTCAAACATGAAATTTCCTAATTACTGTGAATAAAAATATAAAGACATGTTCAACTGATCAAGAACAAACTGATCCTACTTGGCTACTCCTAACTAGGGTCTGCTCCTAACCTAGGTCAGGGAGACCAAAATTTGAAATTTACCAAGTATAGGGATAAAACTAAGTATACCTAACGGCAGCCTCGGCTATCGCCGATGGCGGAACCGCGGACGCGGAAGGCAGCAGCGGACGACTTTCCAGGCGAGCGACTGGCGGAACCTTGGAAGTCAGCAGCGAACGGCGTCTTGGGCGACTAGCGGAACCTCTGCTCGTGGCAAAAGCAGGTGAACCGGTGGCGTGTTAGCGATCGATGGGATTCAGGAACACTCCATAGATACGTGATTAAGCACTTAGCAGGCCTTGTGGGCTGGATTTTTGTTGCTGCGTATGCTGCTTAGGCCTTGCCGCTGGATTAAATGGCAAAGTATGATTAAATTTGTATACATAATACTACTTATACTTAGTAATTTGGGGCCCCAAATTTTTGGGGGCCCTGTGCGGTCGCCCACCTTGGCCACCTCCAACGACGGCCTGCGCTCAGCGACAGAAGTAACGAAAAGAATCGCTGGAATGTCTTGCGTCCGTTGGATTCGAAATTGACGACATCCTGCAGGTGTGGCGATTTTGTAATCTGGCACAGGGTTGCCAAATACATATTTCGTAAATAATAATACGGACCATAGGCAAATTTACAAACTTCACTAGATTGCCCAACCTGTAAATTTAATACCTAGAACTAGCTATACATTTATCTCGCAGGCTAACTAGCCAGGCAGAAAGAAAGTATAAATCATGTCCATGTAAACCAGAACGTCCTGATTTTATGACTCAACAAATAGTCACTATCTAGCTGAACTTTTGAGAGAACCAAGCCAACCAACGAGACATTATTTCACCAACCACACGGCCATTTCCTTAAGATGCAATCATGAGGAAAGGAATTGCTATCACCTTCAAAGTGAGCGCACATTCCAAAAATCCAACCTACTAAAGCCTAAAACGATCCACGCGCATGGATCCAGTGATCCCTCTCACCATCGACGATCGAGGTCGCTGGAGAAGGAGAGCTGTCGGAGGACGGCGGCGGAAGGAAGCTCACTGACGGTAGCAGGCGAGATCGCCTTTCTTCCTTCCCATAGAAGTGAATACGATATACATATATTCGATTGATCACTTCAATTTTAAGGGCTCGATCTAATAAGGGAAGTGGTGACCGCAGCAAAGCCATACGTGTGGATCACCGAATTTTTTTTTTTTTGAACACCGATTGATCGTGCGGCCGTAGGTTACCTGTTTTGGACGCAGGCGCAAGAGCCCAATATTACTTGGTACGTACGCATGCAAAACGATTGGGAAATTTCGAGTATATATACTTCGTACGTGCATCATCGGCACGGCCTGTAATCAAGCGCCGCACCGCCATCCCCCTCCGGCGTATCCATCGACCAAACGCCGGCGTGCCAGCATGAACTGCCTGAGGAACTCGCGCTCCGTCCTCTCCCGGCTCCAGACCGTCCGGCGCTACTCCAACCCGGCACGTCCCAGGGTCCTAGACTCCGTCCGGGGGCTCTTCTCCCGCCACGCCAAGCCAGTCGCCGCCCCTCAAACCGCCGCGCAGGCGCAGCCCCAGGAAGCAGGGCTCTTCTTCCCCTGGGGCTTGATCTTCTTCTTCGTCACCTGCGACCGCGAGAAGGTGCCGTGCACCAACCGCGCCCACTGGGTCTTCCTCTCGCCGTCGTGTCACGCCTTGATGGGGACCATCATGTTCGAGAAGATCGAGGAGAAGCGCGGGCCCGCCGTCCTTGGCCCGTCTGACCCCAACACCGTCCGTGTCCGGCAAATCGCCTCCGGTATTATCCGCGCAGCCCACCACCTCTTCCCCCGCGGCGGCGATGACCACGACGATGAGCCGGAGAGGACGGAGCGCCATGACTTCAAGTGGGAGGTGGTCATCGTCAATGATGACAAAGCTAAGGCGTACAGCTTGCCCAATGGCAAGATTGTAGTCTACACTGGATTGCTCAACTGCCTAAAGACCGATGCTGAAATTGCCGCCCTTATTGCACATGAGGTAGGTTTTTCCTTGTTGCTTGTTTTTTTTTTCTTGAAAGATCCATTAATTATTGCTTGATTTTGGTAGCCCTCAAGTGGAACGGACGGAATTATTGATGCCTTTTTTTTTTCTCATTATTATTATTAGGCCGGCCACGTTGTTGCAAACCATGACATGGAGTTTTCAAGGATCCTTCCGTTCTTTGACACACTAGCCTCGCAAAGGTACTCTGCATATAAGAATTGTCTGAATTCAAATTTCACAAAGTTTGACTTTATATATATATATATATATATATATATATATATATATATAGGAAAATGGGTTAGTACTCCTAGGAGTATGTACAATATGAAAAAATATCAATATTTACCATGCTAAGTTATACAATATGAAACTTAACTCATGATACATCTACTAATATTGATTTCATATTGTGAATGTTGGTATTTTTTCTATAAAGTTGGTCAAACTTTACGAGGCTTGACTTCAGACAAATCTTATATGCGAACTAAAAAGGACCGATGGAAGTATTATAATTAACCTTTCACAAATTTACGTATCAAGCCGATTTAATTACTTAATACTCTCTCGGTCTCTCATTCTCAAAATAAGTAACTCAACTTTGTACTAAAAATAATACAAAGTTAACTCGCTTATTTTGGAACGGAGGGAGTACATGTTTTCTACTTTAAAAGAAGCATTTACATTTTCTCCCTCCCTTTATTGCAAAAAGAAACATGTAAGCAATTACATTCATTATGGACATTGAAACTTGCTAGTTTGCCGGATCCTGATTGCTACATGTATGCAAGTATACTTCATGTTAGAGGCTATATAGTACATACCGGATCTCATGTGTGTTTTACCTGTATACAATGTAGGAATGAGATGGAGGCCGATCTCATCGGGCTGAAGCTACTTGCAGCCGCTGGTTTTGATACACATGTAGCCCATGGGGTCTATGAGACGTTCGGGCAGATCGGAGGAAACTGGTGGTCCCGATTTCATCCTTGGTGTAAGAAAGAATAACAATTTTACATCGGGAGGCAAGGTCACGGAGGAGGCGCACAAGCATATTTGTGCTGGAAGAGACGTCTTTTTTTTTTTTTGCAAGAATGCCGGAAGAGACGTCGACTGAAATATTAATTTTAGAACAACTTTGTAAACAAAATTTATGACATCTGTGGCTAGTTTTCCAATATTAAATTTCCCTAAGAGTAACTTTGTAAACAAAATTTATGACATTTAATATGTTGGCTTGCTACGTGAACAATGAAAAAAATTAGAACAAATTTTTGTTATATTAAGTATTTACGCGTGCGTTGCTATGGGATATAAATATTCTTTTTAACACAATATAATCGAAGCGGGCACATACTCACACCTGTGAACACACGCACACGCTATCCCTATGAGCATACCATTTTAAGATTGACGAAGTCGCCACACATGCCTTCATTATTGTCAACGGAAACATCTCCTTCCACTGAAAGCACATCGCCAAAAGGCCTGGAATAAATCCATCAAAATGCAAGCACCAATGTCAAATCTAGGACTTGTATTCTGGTGGGCTGGGATATGACTTTCCTCCTAACCAACCAATCACATATATATAACGCAAGGTGCGTTTCTCCAGTTTTTTCATCTGTTCACCAACGTCGCAACTGCGAGGACAAAAGAAATCCCAACCTAAACTACTCACTGGAGCGGAGGCACCAAGATTCTCCTCGCCGCCACTGATTGCCGGAATGCCAAGCAGAGAGGAGACGAATCCACGAGCACACTAGTGAAGTCTGGAGGGAAAAGTTTGACGTAACCGCCTAGTGTTAGGGGAGGAAACGATAGGAAGTGTTTCATGCGTGTGTCAGCAAAATATATCCATTACTTACTCATGCACCGACTCATATAGTGTCCACTGAAGACTAGGTTTGTGGACCGTCAATATTGACGAAGTAACTGCATACACCTTACTATCGAGTACCGATGTGAATGTTTTCTCAGAAAGGAGGATTACCCAGGGCCTCTACATCAAGCAATGCATATAGACGTTTTATTAAATTAAGTAGCAACAAAGTACAAATATCATCTCAACTTCTCTGGCACACTGAAAACAAAGAAATTAAATGCCACGATCGGGCAAAAATAGGACACGATGCCTAAACACCTATTTTATTATTGGACTGCCATCCAAACCAGTTGTGCATAGCCCATGCTACCGTCTCCCAGCGATTGCATCTAAAGGTCATATGCTCTTTGACTTTCGCACGGCTGAGTAATGAGCACGTACGGATCCATCCACACACCCGGAAGATAACGTGTAAAAAGTTTGTGATATTAGTTCGATTAATGATAAGGTCATTCTGAAAATTCCAAATACCGCAAAGTAGTTCACAAACTTCCACTCGAATTTCTGTGTATTAGGTTCCACTCCATTTAGCAAGGTATCAAATAAAATGGAGATGCTATTAGTAGTATGGACATTAAATGACATATGTATTGTATGCCACAATAACCTGGCTAGTGGGTGTTCGAGAAAAGGATGTTGGATTGTATCATCATGATCAAAAAAATAACACCACTTACTAACTTTCCATCTACGTTTCGCCATGTTTTTTCATGGTCAAAATCGCTCTCTTGTGCACAAACCACATAAAGATTCTTATTTTTAATGGCACCTTATTTTTAATGACTCCGGTCCATATTACCATCATTGATCACATTCACTATTTACTTTTCGCTATTTACTTACTATTGCAAAACACTATCTATCACTACTATCATATTGCTTTTAACCCTTTGTGAACTACAAGGCCGGAGAGATTGACAACCTCTCTGTACTCGTTGGGAGCAAAGTTATTTGTATCTATGTGCAGGTCCACGTTGATTGCTAATTGCGCCGTTAGCAATTGACACCTACTTGTTGAACCTAGGAGTCTCTGGGGATTCGATCCTTGGCATCTTTGCTAGGGGGAAACACTTCTACTTACTGCATCTTACACCTTCCACTTGGGGTAACCAACGAGGGGTTCGAGGCCCATCAAGGAGTATTTTCTGGCGCCGTTGCCGGGGACTCGACTCTTCAGGATAGGGGAGTTGCATGCTATCTTTTACCTTTGCTTTTTAGTCTTGTTAGTTTACTTTTCATTTTTTGCTTTAGTTCCTTGTATCAAAAATCACAAAAATAGTTATCTCATTCTTTAGTTGTAATTATGTCGGGTCCTTTTGTCTTTGACGAGGCAGAAGTTCTCACCTTTAAACAAAGAGGTGGGGAAAGTTTGAAAGATGCTTGGTATAGAATTAATGATTCACAAAAAAGAGCCACCAAGAAGCAACCTACCACTATCTTGCTTAGAAATTTTTATGTTGGAATTACTTCTTGGAATAGGTTTATTCTAGATACTGCTATCAATGGGAATTTCCCTGAGGCCCCAGTTTGGGAGTCTCTTAGTATTATTGAAAATCTTGTTGGGAGTCCCCCTGTTGTTAGCATTCGAGAGGACATCACCCTAGCTCACATTATGAAAAAACTTGAAAAAATAGAGCTAGAGATGCCAAGCACTAATAAGATGAATGAGTTGGATCGTAAGATCCAAGGGAATTTGAATAGACTTGATAGCTCCATGCATAAAATTTTCAAAATTTTGGAGACCGTCAAATTCCATGATTCTGACTCTTCTAGGATGGACAAGATTGAGGAAATATTTGATACCTTAGGAACTACTTTCTCCTCGATCAAAACCGAAAAGGTAGAAACTCCGGCAAAGAGGGAGCCTAAGTTCGTTCACGTTCCAAAGGCTCCCCGTTCTAAAAGCAATCCACCTATTGCCAAAGGGGTTGAAACTGTAAAGACTTTGGAAGAAACACCTGTCGTTGATGAATTTATAAATGAATCTTCCCTTGACTTTTATCCTTTTGGTCTTCTACCTAGAAGTATCTCTATGAGGCCTTTATTTGAGAGTCCTCTTAAGATTAGTTGTATTATTGAAGAGCTTTTTGATGATCTTGATGATGGTTCAATTGATACAACTTGATCTATGCATTATGCCTAGCTTAAAGGCATAAAAGAAAGCGCTTTTGGGAGGCAGCCCACATGAATAAAATTTTTGCTTTTGTTGTGTCTTGATGTTGTTTACTGCTGTAGCATCATCATTGTATCTTTGCTTTTCATATTTGTGCCAAGTATAGCCTCTGATTGCTAGAAAGTTCAAAAGTTGTGAGGTGCTGTCCAGGAAACAGATTCTGTCCTTGGATAGAAAAATTCGTATAAAATCACCAGATCATCTTTTTGGTCTGAATTTTTTCGTCAGCGTTCTATATATAATTGTCTTTCGTGCGTCAGTTCTGAGTTTTTTTATTTGAGTTGCAGAAGTATCCCGAACAGGTCAATTACTGCCTGCTGTTCTGTTTTTCACAGATTCTGTCCTGTTTTGCCTTACCTTCACTTTGCAAATTAAGAAATTGTTTTTTCTTTGCAAAAACCTTTTGGCAATCTTGAGAAACAGTAGAACTTCAAGAATATCCTTATTTCCAGCAAGGTATAATTATTTTATTAAGGGTACTAACCTCGCTAATCAGATTATGATGAGTTATGTATGAAGGGAGTTTTCAAGTGTGCGAGGGAAGATGATAAAAAGATTCAGGAGTGTCAAGCGCTCAAGCTTGGGGATGCCCCCGTGCATCCCCAAGAAATATTCAGGGAGACTCAAGCGTCTAAGCTTGGGGATGCCCCCGTGCATCTCCTTCTCCATCAACATTATCAGTTCGTCTTTCGTTTCGCTATATTTTTATCACTTCATATGTTATGTGTTATGCTTGGAGCGTCTTGCTTTTAGTTTTCTTTTTAATTTTTCATAACGAGTCGGAACTCAACATTCCTTTATGTGGGAGAGAAACACGCTCCACCTCTACCTAGAACATTACATAGAATTTTCATGTCTATCTATGCTGTGTGTGTTCTTTGTCTTTTAATAGCTACTATCGTGCTCTGCTCTTAGTATTCATGCTTATCTTTTCAAGAGCTTTTATTTAGTTGGTTGCTTGAACTCTCTTTAATTACCATGCTCACCTTATTAAGAGAGTTTGCTTCCGTTGCATGGGTTAATGTGTCTATGATAAAGATGCTACTTTCATGATGGTGCTTAGTAGTTCAGGTTTTCTTTCGGTTAATCTCAAATAGCTGGGGGGTTCCCAATGTGTTATTGGAATACCAACTTGGTTTGTTTGCATATGATGTGGTATTGTTTAGTAATATCTTCCTTCGAGAATTTATTTTGATTGACTTGGCGTATGCTCCCGCATATTCAAGACTGTAAAGAAAGTCTGTCAAGCCTTGATGATCTTTTGTTTCTAAGTAGCTATATAACTACCATGCCTGATTCAATATTGCTTTGTCGCTCTGCATGATTATGACCATCACTGCTCTCTTAGTTGGTCGCTCCCAGTCTTTTGCTAACCTCCACCTGCACTAAGCAAACTAACCATGCAATACATAGCTCATGGGAAAGTAGCCTAAAAACTATTGTGGTAAAGAATATGTTGCCTATGTATCTTATTTCTTATAAGTTGCTTGCTGAGCGGTAACCATGTTTCTGGGGACGCCATCAACTGTCACACTTTTGTTGAATATCATGTGAGTTGCTATGCATGTTCGTCTTGTCTGAAGTAAGGGTGATTCACCGTGGGTTGAATTAATATGCATATTGTTAGAGAAGAACATTGGGCCGCCAACCAAAGCCATGCATCATGGTGGAAGTTTTAGCTTGGACCTTAATCCTCAATCTCTTATGAGAATATGCTTATGCATTAAAGAGGAGTCCATCATCTATTTTCTATGTTGTCCCGGTATGGATGTCCTCAAGTTGAGATCTATCAAAAACGAGAAATCAAATGCGATTTATCTCCTTGGACCTTTGTACAGGTGGCATAGAGGTACCCCTTTGTGACACTTGGTTAAAACATATGCAATGCAATGATAACCCATGGGGATCCGAGCTAATTAGGACAAGGAGCGAGCACTAATGGTATTCGATGCATGAGGCTTGCAACTTATAAGATGTTTTATACATGACACATATGAAGTACTACTACCGTTGACACAATTGCTTCCATGTTTTCGAAATAAAAAGCTCTAGCACTTAACCTTTCTTTTACCTTTATGTTGAAGCACCAACTACTGAGAGCATGATTGTCATTCTGAGTGTAATATGCATTGTCCCAAAGTAGCATTGTCTTTTGCATGATTGTGATATCGTTTATTCTGAAATGATTGTATCTAGTCATCACTTAAACCTTGAAGGTGCCTTTGAATTTATGTTTTGCATCACTAAAGGGGGCAAGCTAGATATCATTTTATCATATTTGCACATCATGTTCATTGCAAATCTTTTTTATGTTTCAGTTTCATGTTGTAAAACTTTCAGTCATTTGTGATTTTCTCTTGAGACAACTAAATTACTATAGAATCATTGTCTCAGTAAGCTTTTGTCATATGACTATGAGAAAGTCCTATATGGTTAATAGCATGTCACCGCAGAAATTATTCTTGTTATCATTTACCTACTCGAGGACGAGCAGGAATTAAGCTTGGGGATGTTGATACGTCCAAAACGTATCTATAATTTATGCTTGCTCCATGCCACTTTTGGGTGATATTGCTATGATATTCATACACTTCCATACACTTTTGATCATATTTGGACTAACTTACTAATCCAGTGCACCCCAGTGCCAGTTTCTGTTTTCGGATGTTTTTGTATTTCAGGTTTTCACGTTTCGAGAACTGCCCAGAAAAATCCAGAAAAATTATATAAAAAATCAGCGAACCGGAAACAACACTGCGTCCGAAGGGCAGCCTCGGGGGGGCACAGGGGCTCCAGGCACCCTGTGGGCGCCCCCCCCCCCCCTGGGCCGCGCCGGGGGGGCGCCTGGGCCCCCCGAGGCTCCCCCGGTGCCCTACTTTGGCATATACTTAAAGGGTCCTCTGTAACCCTCAGAACATGACTTCTTTTCGCGATCCCATCTCTGTTCCGCCGCCGCCACCGCTTCCAAGATCGGGAGCACCAGGAGAACTCTTCACGGCACCCTGCCGGAGGGGAGGATCACCACCGGGAGCTTCTCCACCACCATGGACGCCTCCCGGATGACTCGTGAGTAGTCTCCCTTGGACCATGAGTCCATGACCAGTAGCTATGTGATGTTCTCCTCCCGTTCTTGTGCTTCACTAATTAGTCCTCGTGAGCTGCCCTACATGATCGAGGCACCTATGTAATCCTTATGCTGTTGCTATGTTGAGTTTGCTGGGATCCGATGGATTATGAGATTATGTTCAGATTGATCTTGAGTAATATATTTGATTCACCTCTTTTATATTTTAGTTCATAAGTAATTCTTGCATGTGCTCCGTTGTTATTTATTGCTTTGGCCGAGTAATAGGTAGTGACTCCAAGAGGGAACGTTATGCTCGATTGTGGGTTCATGCCCCTCGATGACTAGCTTGAGTGACAGAAAAATGAGTCTAGGGGATGTGCTGTTGCCACAAGGGGGAAAACAACGGTGCTTGTGCCCGCGGGTGCAAGGATTGTTTACTTTACGCAAAGTTCTTTTAATGCAGTTGTCTGTTGCATTGAGTTTACACTATGGGTGGGACTCGCAACTTAATACCAGCGAGATGTTCTGGATAGATATCTCAAGGTGGATGATTAGTAGTAGATATTGATGGATTTCGGTCTACTTACTTTGGCGTACCGCCCATGCTTTGAACCTCAACCTTTCTTGCAATGTAGTCAGCGTTGGTTTGCGTTCGTGGTCCTGTCAATTGCCCAGCTGTAATTTGTTTACCTCACATAGCTGTTTTATCGTCTTTTGAGAGAGATACATCACTAGTGAACATCATGAGACTCCGGTCCATATTACCATCATTGATCACATTCACTATTTACTTTTCGCTATTTACTTACTATTGCAAAACACTATCTATCACTACTATCATATTGCTTTTAACCCTTTGTGAACTACAAGGCCGGAGAGATTGACAACCTCTCTGTACTCGTTGGGAGCAAAGTTATTTGTATCTATGTGCAGGTCCACGTTGATTGCTAATTGCGCCGTTAGCAATTGACACCTACTTGTTGAACCTAGGAGTCTCTGGGGATTCGATCCTTGGCATCTTTGCTAGGGGAAAACACTTCTACTTACTGCATCTTACACCTTCCACTTGGGGTAACCAACGAGGGGTTCGAGGCCCATCAGTCCCTCAGCGTCATTCGGAACAGCTAGTGCGTCGGGGCCCTTTCCAAAGATTACGTGTAAATCATTGACCATAGCAAGTACGTGATCACCGGTACGCATGGCGGGCTTCTTCCGGTGATCTGCCTCGCCTTTGAAATGCTTGCCTTTCTTTTGACATTGATGGTTGGTCGGAAGAAATCGACGATGGCCCAGGTACACATTCTTCCTACACTTGTCCAGGTATATACTTTCAGTGTCATCTAAACAGTGCGTGCATGCGTGGTATCCTTTGTTTGTCTGTCCTAAAAGGTTACTGAGAGCGGGCCAATCGTTGATGGTCGCGAACAGCAACGCCTTTAGGTCAAATTCCTCCTGTCTGTGCTCATCCCACGCACGTACACCGTTTCCATTCCACAGCTGTAAAAGTTCTTCAACTAATGGCCTTAGGTACACATCAATGTCGTTGCCGGGTTGCTTAGGGCCTTGGATGAGAACTGGCATCATAATGAACTTCCGCTTCATGCACATCCAAGGAGGAAGGTTATACATACATAGAGTCACGGGCCAGGTGCTGTGATTGCTGCTCTGCTCCCCAAAAGGATTAATGCCATCCGCGCTTAAAGCAAACCATACGTTCCTTGCGTCCTTTGCAAACTCCTCCCAGTACTTTCTCTCGATTTTTCTCCACTGCGACCCGTCAGCGGATGCTCTCAACTTCCCGTCTTTCTTACGGTCCTCACTGTGCCATCGCATCAACTTGGCATGCTCTCTGTTTCTAAACAAACGTTTCAACCGTGGTACTATAGGAGCATACCACATCACCTTCGCAGGAACCCTCTTCCTGGCGGGCTCGCCATCAACATCACCAGGGTCATCTCATCTGATCTTATACCGCAATGCACCGCATACCGGGCATGCGTTCAGATCCTTGTATGCACCGCGGTAGAGAATACAGTCATTAGGGCATGCATGTATCTTCTGCACCTCCAATCCTAGAGGGCATACGACCTTCTTTGCTGCGTATGTACTGTCGGGCAATTCGTTATCCTTCGGAAGCTTCTTCTTCAATATTTTCAGTAGCTTCTCAAATCCTTTGTCAGCCACATCATTCTTTGCCTTCCACTGCAGCAATTCCAGTACGGTACCGAGCTTTGTGTTGCCATCTTCGCAATTGGGGTACAACCCTTTTTTGTGATCCTCTAACATGCGATCGAACTTCAGCTTCTCCTTTTGACTTTCGCATTGTGTCCTTGCATCGACAATGACCCGGCGGAGATCATCATTTGGTTCCTCTTGATCTTCAGCAGCTTCACCCGTTGCAGCATCATTGGGCACATCGCCTGGTTCCTCTTGATCTTCACCAGCTCCCCCCATTGCAGCATCACCGTATTCAGCGGGCACATAGTTGTCATCGTACTCTTCTTCTTCGCCGTCTTCCATCATAACCCCTATTTCTCCGTGCCTCGTCCAAACATTATAGTGTGGCATGAAACCCTTGTAAAGCAGGTGGGAGTGAAGGATTTTCCGGTTAGAGTAAGACATCGTATTCACACATTTAGTGCATGGACAACACATAAAACCATTCTGCTTGTTTGCCTCAGCCGCATTTAGAAACTCATGCACGCCCTTAATGTGCTCGAAGGTGTGTCTGTCACCGTACATCCATTGCCGGTTCTATATATAATTAAGTGTGTCAAAAACCATTACAGAACATCATAAATAGATAATTAAATCACCAAATGGATAAAAGTTCATCATCACATTAAAACCAAAGTACATACATATATAGTTCTCATCTAACAACATATAGCTCTCCATACACATCGAAACTATGTAAAACTTCTCAATGCGAAAACAAATGCGATCATAATCGCAACCAAGGTAACAATTGATCCAACGGCATAATGATACCAAGCCTCGGTATGAATGGCATATTTTCTAATCTTTTTAATCTTCAACCGCATTGCATCCATCTTGATCTTGTGATCATCGACGACATCCGCAACATGCAACTCCAATATCATCTTCTCGTCCACATTTTTTTTTATTTTTTCCTTCAAGAATTTGTTTTCTTCTTCAACTAAATTTAACCTCTCAACAATAGGGTCCATCTTGATCTTGTGATCATCGATGACTTCCGCAACATGCAACTCCAATTCCATCTTCTCCTCCTTCATTTTTTCCAATTTTTTCTTTAAGGAAATGTTTTCCTCTTCAACTAAATTTAACCTCTCCACAAGAGGGTCGGTTGGAATTTCCGGTTCAACTACCTCCTAGACATAATAAAACATCTATGCATGTCAGGTTGGTCGGCATAACTATCATAAACACTAAAACAATTAGTTATAAATTAAAGATAATATACCACATCCGAATCGTAGACAGGACGAGGGCCCACGTGGGCGGATATCAAAACCATCGCACTATATAATAACAAGCAATAATAAACGTAAGAAAATTAGACAAATATCTATCTAAAGCAATAATAACAAGCAATAATAAAAGTAAGAAAAGCATGGACATAACAAGAGGCTCACCACGGTGGTGCCGGTGACGAGATCGGCGGGGGCGATCGACGGCGGCGAAGACGGGGACGGGACGTGACGGACCGCTAAACCTAGACAAATCTCGGAGAAAATAGAGCTTCGAGAGAAGAAAAGCTTAACTAGTGTGGCTCGGGCATTCCACCGAACACGTTGTGTGCATAGGAGGTGAGCTAGAGCACCACTAACCCCTCTCCTCCTCGGCCAGAAAAAAAAAACAGAGCAGTGAGCTCTGCTCTTGAGTGAGGGGTTATATATAGGCACCTCATTGGTCCCGGTTGGTGCTATGAACCGGGGCTAAAGGGGAGCCTTTGGTCCCGGTTCATATCACTAACCGGGACCAATGGTGGTGGGCCAGGATCAAGAGCCATTGGTCCCGGTTTATCGCTCCAACCGGGACCAAAAGGTCCAAACGAACCGGGACCAATGGCCTACGTGGCCCGGCCGCCCCCCTAGGCTCACGAACCGGGTCCAGTGCCCCCATTGGACCCGGTTCTAGATTGAACAGGGGCTAACGGGCTGAACAGGCCTGGTCCAATGCCCTGTTTTCTACTAGTGATATGCACTAAATTTAGCCACGTATCCTAAGGGCATGTACAATGGTTGATAAGATAGTCTTATCTTAAGTTTTGCATGTAAATTAGAGATGACAAAAAAACGAGTCTACAATGGGTCATCTCTTAGCCTTATCTTCAATAATTAGTTATTTCTAAAAACATGGTGAGACAAATTGTGCTAAGCTATCATCTGTTGTCTTCTCTTAAATAAGAGAAGACAAGCCTTCTCTTACGATTTCTCTCTCCTCCACCTCATCATTTATCCTACGTGGCACTCTTAAGCTAGAACCATTGTACATGCCCTAAAGCTCCCCCACTAGTACTCTCCTGAGAATGAAACCTAGCATTGTAATTACGAGTGTCTTTACATTGTACAATAGTACTATATGACATAGGATATTGCAAGGCTAGAGGCATCTCCCCAATCAAGTATCATTCTGGAATCTAGTAGTGCAACCATTCACAAAAAGTATTTTTGCAGGCAGACCATTTTCAAATATGAATTTACTTCTGGTAAAGAAGGCAACATTTTTCATCATCAACCCTTTCTAAAAAGTTATTCGGTTGCTGTAATAACACACTTAGGACGTCAAACCAAAAATTTGATTCCTAATATATTGGATTTTGGGCAAGAAAAGCATGAATTTTCGATCAACCACTCAATTTGAAGGAAGGACTCGATCTAATAATAAGAGAAGGAGGAAATTCAAAAAATAAATAAGAGAAGGGGTGACCGCAGCAAATCCGTTCGTGTGGACCATCGATTGATCGTTCGGCCGTAGGAAGCACGTGCAAGAACCCAGTATTACTTGGCACGTACGCATGCAAAACCATAGGGTCAATTCGAGAATATATATATGTACTTCTCGTACGTCTTGGCCTCTCATCTCATCATCAAGCTGCGCACCGCCATCCCCCGGCGCCGTATCCATCGGCCAAACGCCGGCGCCGCCAGCATGAACTACCTGAGGAACTCGCGCTCCGCCTTCTCCCGGCTCCAGCAGATCGCCCGCCGCCACTGCAGCAACACCACGCATCCCCCAGCAGCTCCTCCATCATCATCAGGCGCCAAACAAGCAGGGCTCGTCTTCTCCTGCGCCGCGCTGTTCTTTTTCGGCACCTGCCACCGCGAGAAGGTGCCCTACACCAGCCGCGTCCACTGGGTCTTCCTCCCTCCGTCGGTTCACCCCAAGTTTGGGAACATCTTCTTCGACAAGATCAAGAAGAGACGCGGACACGCCATCCTTGGCCCGTCTGACCCGAACGCGGTCCGCGTCCACCGCATCGCCTCCGATATCATCCGTGGAGTCCACGACGTCTTCCCCACCAACAGCCCCCGCGAAGAAGACGACGGTACGCCGCAGACGAGGCATCTCGATGACCTTGACTGGGAGGTGATCGTCGTCAACAATGCCAAAGTTGAGGCGTACAGCTTCCCCAATGGTAAGATTGTGATCCACACGGGATTGCTCGACTGCCTAAAGACCGACGCTGAAATCGCCGCCCTTATTGCGCATGAGGTATATAGGTTTTTATTTATCGCCTCGTTTTAATTTGGTCATCATCAAGCGAGGACGGAATTCATTGATGCCATCTTTTGTAGGCCGCGCACATTGTTGCAAAGCATTACATGGAGGTTTCAAGGATCATTCCGCCAATCTGTGACCTACTGGCCATGCAAAGGTATTATAATTAATTAATCTTCCGCACCTTGAAAGAAGCAATTACCTTCTCTATCTCCTTTTATTATTGCAAAAAGGAACATTAATTCTTTTATGGACATGGAAACTAGCAACCTAGCTGGTTTGCCAAATCCCAGTTGCTCCATCTATCGCACGTATATTTCATGTTACAGGCTCTATATACCGGCCGTGTCCTCATGTATGTTTTAACTGTATACAATGTAGGAATGAGATGGAGGCAGATCTCATCGGACTGAAGCTACTGGCAGCCGCTGGTTTTGATAAACACGTAACCCATGGCGTCTATGAGAAGTTCGGGGAGATCGGACGAGAGTGGGGGTTTCATCCTTGGTGTAAGAAAGAATAACGGTTTTTATCGGGAGGCAAGGTCATCAAGGGTGCATGCGTTGGAATGGTACAAGCAGGTTTGTGCCTGAAAAGTCATTGACCAAGGTTTTCCTTACGGTGGCAAGTTCTCTGATATTAATTTGATGTCAGAGTAACTTTGTAAACAAAATTTGGAAGATTTAATACTTTGGTTGGTTGACTGCATGGTGTTGCTTTCACAACAATGAAAAAATTACTCCCTCTGTAAACTAATATAAGACGTTTTAGGGAGTATATGCTAACATTGCTACTTGGTTGAGGGGCGCCTACAAGTGCTAGGCCCTGTGTGGGGATCGGCCGCTCATGGTTGAGCGGGAGATTGAACCCCCATCCGGAAGCGCCGGCTCAACATTTTCTAGGCAACGAACCTAGACATGAATGGCAGCGGCAGTGGTCATGGACCTTGGAGGAAGGTTGAGATTGTTTGCCTAGACTTCTGGTCATGGACCGGTTGAGATTGTCTGCCTAGACTGCTTCTGCTCTCCATTGATGGCCGTGTGGCTGATCAGGAGCTCGGGAAGATTTTGTGTGTACTTTGTAAGCGGGTACATACTCATAGTTTGTCACAGATTGCAAAAAAAGATTCCTTCGAGGAATGTACTGAATTTTATTTGCAAAAAGAAAAGATTTGTCATAGGTTATCATAGAGATTTTGTATAGTCATTTCATTCAAAAGCATTAAAAACTAACATAAAAATGCAGTAATCCATTGGCACAAATGGCCTGCATACAATCCTCTGATGTCTGCAAAGCAATACAAATTGGCAGGCCAACATTCAGAGAGAAGCATGCACTAACCTTAGGTTGTAGAAATTCAGATCTCCACTGGGTCACCGACTTCGCCTTAGGCCTTCTTCTTAATAGCGTAACTTTTTTTAAACACGATTCCTTAGGGCCCGATTCACTAAGAAGAAGAGAGTTGCCTGGTTAATCAATAGAAAACCAGGCAAAAACCGTTACAACTCGCCCCCAAAAGGGTACCATCAACCGACGACGACCCCGGGGCCGTGCACTAGGCGAGCCGCCGGCTCCGTCACCCGGGCAACCCAAAGTCGACACTCCGCAACGAGAACCGAGGCCGCCGCTCCGGCGTCCACACCGACCCCAAGGCCGCGCACCAGGCGAGCCGCAGCCCTACCGCCCGAGCGACCGGGGCCAACATCCTACAACTATCTCTGAAGCCGCCACTCCGATGCACAGAAGAAAACCTCACTCGTCGACCCAAGGCCGCGCTCTAGCGAGCCGCCACCTTCGTCACCCAAGCAACCGAAGTGGACAACCAACAACCATCTGAGGAGTCGCTGCTCCGACATCCACGCCGACCCAAGGCCGCCCACCAGGCTAGCCGAGGACACTGCCACCCACGTGCCCAATGCCGACACCCCTCCATGACGACGAGATCCGGAGCCGCCGCTCCGACTTCCACGCCGGCCCCGAGGCCCCCACAACCCGAGCCGATGGCTCTCAAGCACATATTCAAAACAAGGCATCCAAGAAGGTCCACGACACTGAAGCACCACCATCATCCGCTCCAGGATCCTGGAACAAGGGTTTCCCCCGGAGTGCGAGAGGAGAGGGCATAGGCACTCCGACGACAACGCCTCCAAGAAGGTGTGTGGCGCCCACAAGCGTCGCCGTTGTCTGCTTCGGCCAGGGCCACAGCAAGGCCTTAGCCCCGAGCAGCCAAAGCAATCCCACCTTGCGAACATGCACACGAGAGCCACCGCTCGCCAGAACCACCACCACGCAACTAGAGTCCGAAGCCACCAGACCGCCGCAAGAGCCAGATCTGGCCACGTCTAGCCAAAATCCGCACTCCGAGCATCATCGGACAAACCACTGGCCAGCGCCAAGTGTGCGCGACGCTACTGAGGGGCGAAGAACCGCCGACGAGGCATGACGCCTCTGAGCCCCAGCCATGGCACTACCACGCAGCCGCCACGACCGTCGTTGCCCAAGAAGAGGTTCGGGGACACCGCCCCGTCGTCCCAACACCGAGGCCGCTCTGCTTGCCCGCGCCTCACGAGATCCGCTCCGCGCAGGGGACTAGAGCCGCCCCAATGACATTGCCGCCCACCTGAGATGCTCCTTGTCGTGCATGCCACCATATTGCCCGAGCGCCAGATCCGACGCCATCACGTCCGACGCGCACATCCCACGCCACCCAGCCCAGAGTCGCGCCCTGGCCACCTCCGCGCGCGCGCCTGCGGGAACAGGCCACCTTTGCGTGCGCCCGCCACGCCCGACTAGACTCACACCATGGCCACACAACATCCCATCGCGTCTGCGCTGCAAGAGGCTGCCATGAGCCCGCCGTCCGCATCATGGGCCACCGGATCCGTGTTGGCCAACGTCTGAGCCGCGCTTGCTCGATTGCGACCGCTCGCCCTGCTCGCCAGATTCGCCAGCGAGCCTCCCTGACAGATGTCGCGCCGCCACCTTCCCTGGAGCCAGCCCGGGCTTCTTCGGCGGGCTCCTCGGGCGGCGGCGGGGTGTGGGGAAGGAGGAGGGTGGGGTGGCGGCGGCGCCGGAGAGATCCCCCGTGTCAGCTTTTTTATATATAGCATAACTTTAGCCACAGAGTAAACTCTGGCTCTGCAAATGAATAAACCGAAATATAGTATCATCCCAGAAGGGTGGATTCGTTGAATGATAGTGTTAGAATAAATCTGAGGCATACCGTCGATCATCCAATGACCAAGCAATCACACGAGCACGACACCGAGATTTGTTAACGAGGTTCACCGATATGGCTACATCCCCGGGGCTTGACTACGGGCGCTCCTCCCCGTGACACCGTCACAATACCGCACACCGGCCACCCGGGCACCGGCACATGCCGCCGGCTCCCCCTTGCGCGCCTGTGCTATTATCTTGGCATAGGTTACATCGTGTGTCTACCCTCGCTATATAAGAGAGACCTAGGATACAAGTGTCCTACTAGGACACGACTCCATATCCTATCTAAACACAATACAACTACAAGTCCAACTGTAACCTACCTTGTACACAATATTCAACACGACTCTAACAAACTCCACCTTGGCGAATATTCTCCACCACCTTGAATTCGTCAATGCGTCAAACTTGCATGTACATTGGACTTGAGCTTATCCCATGAGTATCGCTGCTACTCCAAAGACTCCATATGACTCCACCTGCAACTTGTAGTCCCTTCTTTTCTTGACCACAGTCAACAGTCGAGCAAAATTAAGTTCCACATTACTCTAGTTAGCGCTCCCAATTTCCAGAGTATCAGTCCAACGCCATCACACACTGATCACTGACCTACGTGAAAGTGAACAACTCACATATTGGGTGTCACACATAAGAGTTACCTGAACTCAACATCACCGCTCCTTTCTTGACCGCCTGTCTGAAACTTGAAAGAATTTCACCGTTGCTTGTAGTCATCCCGAGTCAAATTTGCAGTTGTCTCACAACATGTATGATCACCAGAGCCCTGGCCCGTCTCCATGTCCCGTGCATACTGCACGCCTCACCGCTATTACCGCATCGAGCCTCCGCTGTCCCGGTCGAGTCTCAAAGGTCGTGAAACTGCACCACTCAACCCCAACTGCAGAGTACCACTGATCATCACCGACCGATGACGAGTTTCATGCTTCCATCAGACCACTGAGCTCCAGTCCGAACTGCGTGTCGCTCGCTTTTTTCTCGCCTCGCTGAATAAGCTTCGACTCTCTGTGCACTTACGCCGTAGCCCCTCAATCCAGCTCCACCTTCAACATGACTCCATGGTAGATAATTAGTCCACCCTCGCGTCCCGTCGACTTCAAGCTCACATGCGTATGCCATCTTGAATCAACCCCACGCCATAGTCTTGTCGAAGCCACACAAGCCCTCGGGGCCTACGCCACGTGTTTCCACGCCCAGAAGTCGGTCACCATCAGCATCACGCTCCTCTGTCGTCCTCGCCGATCTCACCACCGTCTTCTGTACCAACCGACTCACGTCGATCCGTCAGACTGTCTAGTCCAACCCAGCCGAACTTGTCCGGCTACATGACACACTCCAGGCTCTCAAATCGTCTTCCGCGAATTTCCATCCAACACATGATAATTGCATCAGCGCTGACATGACTTCCTACAACGCCTTCAAGCATCCCTGTTGTGCCAACAATCTTACACCAATGTTTGCCATAACCCAAGGTTTTCAGTTCCATGAACTTCTCCACCTCAAAACTGATACCCGTTGATGCCATGATTCTTTGTATGACTGACACTATGAAAAATTAACCGAGCTTCCACTGCAATGCCCCAAGTACACGAGCACCGCCATGTACTAGTAGCACCCAACCAAAATTGTCTTTCACGTAGCTCCTACACACAACTCCCGACGCTAGCTATTGCTTTATTCTGCCTGTGCTGTCCAATGTACTGCCTAATCACGTTGGATTTTTCCGTTCGATTTGATCTGCCTCTCGCCGTGTCATACATGGACTCGGTCCACTTTTGGTCCAAACAAATCTCGTAGGCTCTCCACCATATACATGTGGCGTCACGTACAGCTCCACACGCCCGACGCAACATGTGCGTGCCCTCGCCCTACACATCCCAGAGCATCCGCACTTGTCCGGCTGCTTCGTACGCGCATCTCCGGCTTTCCACAACTGAACCGCCCTTGCCTCTGTACGTGTCCCGCGGCTGTACGACTCGCGTCGTGCACACCGGCTGCCGAATTCCATGCTGCCACCGCCGCGTGATATTGCACTTTCTCGATCTCGTCTAATCGCAGCGATCGGACGGCTACCACGAAAGAATTCCCAATCAATTTCGATACTGATTTCTCCGTATACCATCTTTGTGCGAACTGACGACGATCCATCCTCTAGATCAACAATCCATCGGCCTCCAAACAACCTAGCTCATGATACTACTTGTTAGAATAAATCTGAGGCATACCGTCGGTCATCCGATGACCAAGCAATCACACGAGAACGACACCGAGATTTGTTAACGAGGTTCACCGATATGGCTACATCCCCGGGGCTTGACTACGGGCGCTCCTCCCCGTGACACCGTCACAATACCACACACCGGTCACCCGGGCGCCGGCACATGCGCCGGCTCCCCCTTGCGCGTCTGTGCTATTATGTTGGCATAGGTTACATCATGTGTCTACCCTCGCTATATAAGAGAGACCTAGGATACAAGTGTCCTACTAGGACACGACTCCATATCCTATCTAAACACAATATAACTACAAGTCCAACTGTAACCTACCTTGTACACAATATTCGAGACAACTCTAACAGATAGTAGGCAGTGAGTGAACATCAGAAGCACATGCTTCTCTGATTGTCCTATCCCAGTAGGTCAACTTACACTCTCTTTGCTTCCCGGAAGTAAAGAAGACATACACTCGTGCACTTTGACACTCTTAACCTTATAATAAACATACACTCGTGCACTTTGACACTCTTAACCTTATAATAAACGACTCAGTTTATCTGAAGCAGAAGTGTGGCCAGCTCATCCATAGGTATCAGTGTTTCTGAAAAGAAACTATGTTCTTCGATAATACTAGTACTTATTTTATTTAGGAAATCATAAGAGACCACGAGTCCACAATTGATCCTCCCTAAAGTTAATTGATCCTCCCTCCATTTTTGTATACAAGGCCACAAACTCATATTACAGATACCAAGATAAAAATTAATGTGTACTTTACAAGCTAGTTTGTTTTCTCGCTTACCGGGTTAATTAATAGGGTGCATGCACATTGGAGAAAATTTAATGGTCGTGAGAGAAGAAGTAGGTGAGTGTGTCATTATCGTCCACTACATGCATGTTAGTAATTAAGCCATGGGTTAGTAGTACGAGGGAACAACATTAATATTTGCCTCGATTACCGTTGATGGCCTTGTATTGATGCAAAATGTATTTTCCATAGTGGCCTTGTATACAAAAATGGAGGGAAACTATGTTCTTTGATAATATTAGTACTTATTTTATTTAGGAAATCATAAGAGACCACGAGTCCACAATTGATCCTCCCTAAAGTTAATGTTTATTCTTAAGCATTACATGCACCTGATATATATTCATCCGTTTCTAAATATATGTCTTTTTAGACATTCCAATATAAACTACATATGAATGTATATAGACATATTTTAAAGTATAGATTCACTCATTTTGCTCCGTATGTAGTTCATAGTGGAATCTCTAGAAAGACTTATATTTAGAAACGGAGGGAGTAGATTTTCGAAAAGGAGGATTACCCCGGCCTCTGGATCAACATGATGAACACAGCTCAGGCTGGACGTGGTGAGCGGGCTTTTGGACCATACCATCAACGAGGTGATGGTTCTGGCCCGGTAAAATAATTAGTCGGTCCGAGCTCAAAAATCAGGCCCGTCAAAGCTTCAGCCCAGTCCTGTTTTTGACCGAGCTGGCCGAGCAGACCGACAATCCCAACGGCGACATGCGCGAAAGGAATAGTCGAGAAGCAGTGTAGGGAGCGCTGCACCTGCCCGCCGCCGACCCGTCGCCATCTTCACCTGCCCGTAGTAGACTGCCTCCCCCACGCCTAGCCGCCGTTGACCATGCCAGTTTACAACTGATGTCGAAGTTTCACAAAATACTGTTTCGTCAAATGCAGCCGTAAGCTGTTAGAATTTTGTTTCATTGGACAATACAATTTTCTTGAGTTTCGTCAGAAAATACAGTTCTCTTAGAGCATCTCCAACAGCCGCGTCATATAAGCGCCGCGCTGGAAAAATACAGTTTTTTGTGCGCACAGCCGCTCCGGACGCTCTAGTGGAGGCGCGAAAAACGCGCGCGTGACATAAGTGGTTGAGCACGCGGGACGAAACGGCATCGAGTGCTGCATATTTCGTTCGCCTACTCCCACGCGCTGCACACTCAAGCGTCTGCGTTGTGACCTCCACCTACCGCCATTCCAGGCGCTGGCACCGCCGTCCGCACCATCCCGTTTGTTCCGGCGACCCAGCGGCGCTCCCCCAGCCTATCCCCGCGACGCCGCTGCTTCCTCCGTCTCCCTCTAGTCACCGCCGCACCCGGCCACCCATCGCCATTCGACACCCACAAGGTATTCGACAGAACCCTTGCAAGGTATGTATTGCTTAAACTTCATATTTTTTACATGAATTTGGTGCATGTTGTTTATAGTTTTTATAGACTAGTTTTGGTTCAATATTGTAGATGAGTTCATCATATGATTCTTCCGAAGAAGAATTTGATATTGAAGAGGAGGAGGACCTTGCAATGATCCTAGTTATGCACATCAATAAAAAGCCGAAGCACGGTGGTCCGGTTACGGGTCGGCAGAAAATTTGGAGGGATAAAATTGATGCCGGTAACAGATTGATGAGGCACTATTTTGTGGATAATCCCGTGTACCCCGAGTCGTACTTCAGGTGTCGGTTTAGGATGAGCACCGAGGTGTTCAGGCGCATTGCAGAGAAACTGGCGAGCCATGATCTGTTTTTCAGCAAAGGAGGAATACCGCCGGAGAACTCGGGCATAGCATCTTTCAAAAGGTAACGACCGCTTTGCGTATGTTGGCATACGAAATTTTGGCTGATCTAATTGATGACCACTTGGCCATGGGCAAGAGTCAAGCCATCATGTGTGTCAAGCGCTTCGCAGTCGGAATTGTGCAAGCGTTTGGCCCGGAGTATTTGAGATCTCCCAATGCTGAAGACGCTGCAAGGCTTTTGGAGATGAACAAAGCTCGCGGGTTCCCATGCTTGGCTCAATAGATTGCATGCATTGGAGTTGGAAGAATTGTCCTAAGACATGGCATGGACATGGCTTGGACAATTCCACGACCAGAAAAAAGGGTTCCACTATAATCTTTGAAGCGGTGGCCGATCAAGAGACTTGGATTTGGTATGTTTTTTTTGTAATGCCTGGATCTTTGAATGACATCAACGTTGTTAATCGATCACCACTCATGAATAAGATTGCAAATGGTGAACTGCCACCGGTGCAGTTTGTAGCAAATTGACATACATACAACTATGGTTACTATCTTGCGAATGGCATCTACCCAAAGTGGCAAACATTTATGAAGCCATTGAAAAAACGGAAGGTAAGAAAAACCTTGATTTCTACAATGCTCAGGCGGCGGCTAGGAAAGATTTGGAGAGAGCTTTTGGGATTATGCCAGCCCAGTTTGCTATTGTGAGATGACCGGCTAGACACACATGTGTGATCATGCATAACATGATCATCTAGAATAAGCGTGGCCAGGATTTAGACTACTCTTAGTATGAGCTCTTGTGACACCCCGTACGAGTGCGGTGGAGGGCTGCGAGGGTTGCCCGATTTCTTGCCTCCTATAATGCAATTCGACGTACCGAAACGCATGATGATCTTCAGAAGGATCTCATCGAGGAGTGATGGGCCTGGAATGGCCGACAAAATGCATGATGATTTGTATGTTTGATGTTATAGTGTCGAACTATTTGTTGTATTAGAAGATAAACTATTTGTCTGAGTTGTAATAAAATTGAACTATTTATTGTTGATTATTTTCTATGTGTTTGGTCCTCTTGGTTTTGTTTGGAGTGTCATATGTTGTTTGTGCTGTTCGCGCGCGCCTTTTTTTACAGCGCCTTCTATAAGTACTCGTGCGTGCTATAGTTTGCAGCGGCAGCTGTAAAATCTTTCGACGCTGTAAAATCTTTTTTTACGCGTCAAGCGTTGTGCGCCTGTTGGGGATGCTCTTAGAAGAGCTCCCATGGCAACCGTTTCGATACAGCACGCACATAATGCAAGCTTCCATGGCAATCTCCTTTTATCCATTTTGATGACAAGTATTTCCGGACGGAGGGAGTATTAGGAACCGCCATTCATATTAGCTGGGATTTTAAATTAATTAAGGGAGTGACCAGGTCTCATATAATGCACGCGAGACCCATCCTGATGGATGACACGTGGCATTCACAAATCACAAAGCATCTAATCTCTCCCCCCTGATTTCATGTGGGGGTGGGTAGGTGCTTTGTGATTTGTGAATTGCCACGTGTCATCCATCAGGATGGGTCTCACCTGCTAATCCGTGAGACCTGGTCTCATAGAATTTTTTTCCGACTTTTATTAGGTCTTATTGAACTTCCATGTTCTTCTGCATCCAATATATCTCCAACTATTGTGCCAACTACATAGCGCCGCAGCAAAAAACTTAACAATGAGCTTATCAAAAATAAAATTAGAATATATGAGAACATAGGTCTAGACCGACGGTGGATGCATGTTATTATGTGACATATTCAAGTTCAATTGTTTATTGTTGGAAAATAAAAAAATATGACGTGGAGGGATTTCATTTTCCTTGATATTGTGGACGGTTTAGATGTGGTAGAAAATTGAATGGTTGTTTGCATGATTGATGATGTGGAGGGCGCGCGTGTGGTGGAAAATGGAAAATTGATTAATTGCATGTGCTTGATGATGTGAATGGCTTGCGTGTGCATTTAAATGCGAGATGACATGTGTTTTGGACATATGTGATTAGGTGGATACGCTGCACATTAAGATAATAAATAAGACTAGCAAAAGAGTCTGTGCGTTGCAACGAGGATAATACCACACTCTCCTAACCCACTAATTATGACTCGAGACCACAATATGTCCATTCTTTATTTCAACGCATGGCGTCCTATCTGTATTGCTACTTATCCTCCTCCCACTCTCGCTGACAGTGATCTCAATATTCAAGCAATCACAATACATTTGAATGTTGTCCATCCTAAGGCGATACATCTACTTTATTTTATTGGGTGTCTAGGCATATATGTTTCCGCCGTGTGTTGGCCTATGTAGTTAGTATGAGTATACATAAAAAATACAAAGGATGCAAATCCAACTTCAAGAAAAAGAAAATTGTGTGCACGTAGATTTGGAGAAGCAAACAAATGCATGTACTGCTACGATCTAACACAATCGGGATCCTTCTTTCCCTTGAAGAAGTTAATCAGGATTCCCATGCACCGTTGTCCCCTTACAACCTTATCATTGTTGTCTCTCTCCCAAGCACTTCACCAGCTGTCCGTTCCTTTTCTCCTCCTTTTCCTGCTCTCGCCAAGCCAAGTCCATCCCGACCTCCCCCTGGATGCGCCCGCTGCCGTGATCCCGCCCCGCCCCCTCCCCTCCCCACGTGCTGTGGTGGTGTAGCCCCTCTCTTCCCTGTGGAGTGTGGCCGGTGGCGATGGGGGCTGCGGGGCCGCGGTGCCGCAGTGTGCAGTGGCTCCATTGGTAGCCAAGATCTAGCGGCCGGCCGGCCAGGGCCCGTTGCCGGTCAGCACAGCGTCCGCCGTTCCATCGTCTCCTGCTGCGCCCTTTGCCTCCTCGCGCGCCCCCTTCACCAATCCGTGCTTTATTATTAAAAAAATAAGGAAAGATAGCACATACGCCCGTGCGTTGCAAAAGAAGTGAAATTTAAATAACACTCGGATTTAATGAAATTAAAGTACAAATATGCTTCATCGTCAGGTCTGTTGGGTTCACTTAGCCATGTTCGTCTTTCCCGCGCATGTCGGAGGTCCACTTAGTCATATGTCCTTATTCCACAGTACGTATCTTCGCGCAAGTCCTCCAACTCCTATGCTCATACATAATCAGGTCAAGGGTCCATTTTCCGGAGACGCAATCCCATTTGAGCGTGGAATATAATTTTAAATTCTTCTTGGTCCGGTCCACTCATCACCACCACGCACATGTTTTTCCGGGCGGAAGGAATACTTAGAAAGTCAGACACCTGGTGACCATGAAACTTTTGCAATGGAGTGGTGTTGTCGGCAACACATAGCCACAAGTATCCTGATATCCAGCGTAATTGGTTTAGCTTTCCCGGCTCCAGCAATGATCACTAGCGTTCCACTGTGTGATAGCCTAAGATGTACCACTCCCGGTTGGTCTGTCCAAGTACACCTACATGCAATCAAAAGATGCCTTACTATCACATTGCCTCCTCATTTGCACTTGAAGTATTCCTTGTTTTTAATTGCACCGATTCTCTGCCTTGTGATGCATGCAAAGTGGCCGGCTGTTGTCTGATTTGTCATGGGATTATCGGATAGACCACCAGGACAGATCTTAACCTGACACGAGCCCCCAGAGCATCATGCCTTTTTGTGCCTCTCCGCGCTGGACGCGACCGCCTGGGACAAAACTTGCCTGCTCCCTCCTCGTGCTCCCATCCATGCTCCCACTTCATCCTACGGCTGTTATTTCATCTTTTTTCTTTCTAATCTAATCATCGCCCCCCCTGATTTTAAGGGGGTGGGGCCGGGCCTAATTTTGGTCCAATCAAATCAAGCCACGTACGCGGGAGCACGGATGGGCACACACGAGGGGAGCAGGCAAGTCTCGTCCGACCGCCTGGGTTGCTGCTATCGCCATTGCCTTCTCGCCATCATTGCATATCATCTCGTTGATCTTGCATTGCAGCGCGTCGGCTCCTTGTGTCAGGCGCTGCATGGCCGCGCGTTGGGAAGCCGCTGCCTCCTCTGGCACCAGCAGGTACCCCCGTGGCGCTGCCTCGTTCGACTTGTTTGCGTCGACATCAGGATGGCGATTTTTAATCTGCATCGGACCAGGCCCAATACAGCCCATGACGGACGAATATTGTTATAGATATATAGATCGATTAGTACCACCTTGGATATAGAAAATAAATATAGACGTGTTGAAGAAAAAACACTGAAAGCGTAAATTCATGGGAAGAAGCGTATTGTGACGGTGAACCCGACAAACTCGTTGCGTGCTTTACCTATAATAAAAATAAATAAATAAATAATAATAAATAATAATAAATAATAATAAAAATAAATAAATCACGGATTGAGTTTGTCGGGTTCACCGTCACAATACGCTTTCTTTACGTAAATTTACGCTTTCAGTTTTTTCCCCTATATTATTTTCTACATCCGAGGTGGTACTATTTTACCTGCGTATCCCGCCGTTCGGTTTCCCACCTTACCCGATCGGTTTCGTACGTGCGGTTTCCTTCTTTTTTTGACCAACTTACGTATGGTTTCCTATATGTCCCTTATACTTGGTACGTGTCCTCACCTCAATTCACATAGGCCACCAGGACAGATCTTAACCTGACACGAGCCCCCAAAGCATCATGCCTTTTGCATTGCAGCGCGTCGGCTCCTTGTGTCAGGCGCTGCATGGCCGCGCGTTGGGAAGCCGCTGCCTCCTCTGGCACCAGCAGGTACCCTCGTGGCGCTGCCTCGTTCGACTTGTTTGCGTCGACATCAGGATGGCGATTTTTAATCTGCATCGGACCAGGCCCAATACAGCCCATGACGGACGAATATTGTTATAGATATATAGATCGATTAGTACCACCTTGGATATAGAAAATAAATATAGACGTGTTGAAGAAAAAACACTGAAAGCGTAAATTCATGGGAAGAAGCGTATTGTGACGGTGAACCCGACAAACTCGTTGCGTGCTTTATTAGGTAAAAATAAAAAAATAAAGATAATAGGGATAAATTTTTGTAGGTATATAAGATATTTAAGAAATCGCATTGATGGCAAGGCAGGAGCGCGCAACTATGTCTCGCTTATAACATGACGTAGCAAAGTCTCGCGTCACAGCTGCTGGAATGGGCCGGCCCAGAACGTACATGAGGCCTTCAGCTAACTTTTATTTTGTTGTCTCAAAAAAAAGCTAAATTTTATTTTCTGCTTTTTTTTATTTTTTACTTTTGATAAAATTACGAAATATTATAATTATATCTATCAGAAAATCACTTTACATGCGTGAAAAATATTAATTGCACACTTCAAAATGTTAACAGTCTATACAAAAATAATTAATGAATATGAAAATTATATAATGTGTATAAAAAAGTAGATTAAAAAACATGGAAATAATTAATCATGTACTATTGAGTAAGCTTACAAGTGAATGAAGAAAAAAACTAGTGTTAATAAAAAATGCACAATGTGTATGAGAAAAAGTAGACATCAAAACATATATATGAGAATAATATATTAAAAGTGTATAAAACCATATTCCTGATGTATACAAAATAATGTACAATGTCTATGGAAAACATTAGTCATAATTTTTTTATATATACAATAATAGTCGTCTATATTAAAAATGTTAGACATGTATATAATTTTTTTACTTAATGTATACAAAAATATAATGTGCATGCAAAAAAGTAGACATAAGAAATGTTTTTATAATTTTAATCTTGTAATTGGAAAACATTAAGCATGTACAAAAAAGTTCTTAATGCATACAAAAAATGTAGAGTGTATGAAAATGTAGATATCCAGACATATATGTTTTAAAATATGTTATGTATTTCAAAATGTTAAATGTTTACAAAAAAATGTTTGAGATGTATGCAGAAAACGTAGAATGTGTATGAACAAAGTTGAAATCCAAAATATATGTTTAAAAACAACGTAAATCATGTATTTGAAAAAATGTTCAATACGTACACAAAAAATGTTTTTGATATATGTGGAAAATGTTTCATGTATTTGAATAAATGTGAACTTTATCAAAAAGTTACCGTTCCATATGAAAAACAAGAACAAAATGATGAAACCGAAAAAAAAATAACAAACTGAATGAGAACCAAAAGAAAACCAAAGAAAACAGAAAACAAAATAAAAGCAACACAAAAGAAAGGAAAACAATGGAACCAGGAAAAAAGTACAACCGATGAAAATCAAAAAAGGGAAAGACACCAGAAGAAAAATGAAGACAATAAGAAAGAAAAGAAAATGCCACTGGAAACAAAGAAAAAAACAAAGAAACCAAAGAAAACCCAAGAAAAGAAGAAAACATGTGAACAACGATATATGTCAGATATAATACTAATGGACTAGGTATCAAAATTAGAATTAGGAGAGATATATTTTGTCAGCACTCTTCATTGTTGTGTTTGTCTCAAGTTTGTTTGATCCAATGTATTTTAGCCAATTCATAAAAACTTATTTTTTTTTGTTATAAGGGATTAAAAGTCAACTGAAGCACAACAACCATGGAGAAGGTTAAATATACAGCAATCAAGCAAGGTCCGTCCAAACTGACAATGGCTGAATCAATGAGCGAAGAAAAATAGAAAGGTGTGATCTACATACATGAATTTGTGTGGTTTTTTCTTTGCGGGGGATGATACACACCAACATCTGACAAGGCAGCTACAGATGAGTCTATCTACCCCGCAGGTTGCAAACACTATCAACAACTATAATACGTACTCTAGATGTGGATGGACTATGTTCGGTTGCCTAGAAGTTGTGGTCAAATGAAAGAAATCTCAATAGTTGTGGGTTCTTTTTAATGTTCCTCCCAAATGTTGGAATACCAAAGTTCTTTCTTTGCGACCTAATTGGTGTGGTTTGTTGATATTTACTAAAAAATGAGAGTGTAGTTAATGAGAAAACAAAAGATAATCTCTAAAAGAGCGAGATATATGTACAATTGTAATATTGGGCTACATTTGGAGATGTACCATGATCTTGAGGTTGTTAGTGATCATTTTCGACACACGCATCCATGATTCTTGCTGGTTTGGAAGGCCGTCCCATGTGTGTGTGTGGGGTGGG
>LR738712.1:883191512-883215689 GCA_902687465.1 Secale cereale | reverse complement strand
GTTCTGCTTAAATTAGATTTGGTGGATTAATGCACATTTGGTGTGATATCTAGTTACCATTGAGGAAGGGCAGGCGCACACGACACAACTACGCAAAGCAGTGGCAAAAAAAATAGTTTACATTCATCTTTTCATAAAATACCCAAAAATAATAATACTCACGAGGAATCAAACTTGTGATAAAAAGAAGCGCACAACTATTTAACAGCACACCTCAACGTCAAGATTTGAAAATTTTTGAAACCTTTTTTTTTTGAAAATTGTCAACAATTTTGAATTCCTAATATTCATAAAAGAAAATACAATTTTAAAAATTCTAAACACTTTTTGCTGAAAGTGGATTTTTTAAATTAAGAACACTTTTGAAAAAATACAAAGAAATTTTGAAAACATGAACCATTTTCTAAATCCCCGAATACTTCTGACAGAATGAACAATTTTTTTGGAAACATGAACCAATTTTTTGAAACCTGAACAAAAATTAAATTGAGAATAATTTTGGTAAACAAGAATTTGTTTGAAACATAAACATTTGTTTTGTAAAAATGGATCAAAATTCGAAACCTTAACAAAGTAAATTATAGTACAAATTCTTTAACACCACTTTCAAATTTTCTTAGATTTTAGAATTGTTCTTTTTTCTCAAAAAGTGTTCAATCTTAAAAAAATAGTGATTTAAAAAATTGTTAACATTTTTATTTTATTTTTATTTTCTAATTCTAAGAAATAACAAAATGGATTTCAAAATTGTTGACAATTTTCGAGAAAATGTTTCAGAAAATTCAGAAATGTTTTCTATTCTCAATGTTGCAATATGTTGTTCAATACTTTCGTTCTTCTCATTTATCAACACCACCCATCTAGTAGAGTGGCTAGCAACACTAGTTTAGCCACGCTAGGTCACAAGTTCTATTCCGACATTCTTTCTTTTCTGTGGTATTTTTAAGTCACGCATTACGAAAAAAACATGCTTCGCGCCTGGTGGGCCGGCCCAGTAGCGTTTGGCCGCATCCAACATTGCCCAGGTTTAAAATAGTCCGGGATCAAAGAGTTGGATGTGCTGATTTCGGGTTTGATTTAGTTTTGTCTATAAGTTCTAGGTTTATTTTGGACGTTTTCCTTTTTTGGCTCGGTTTCCTCTTCCTCGTCTGCGCCAAATCTCCATGAGTAGTTTACAACAAGTTTTCCCCGGCTCCAGCGAAGGAGGGGCAATGACGATGACGCGTCTTTGGCTCGATTCAGTGTTTGTAGTCGTCGCTAGTTGGTCTATGGATCCGAGTGTAATTATTATTATTATTTGTGTTTCTTGTACTGCCATGATTGAATATAAATAAATAAATAAAATTCACAAGAAAAAAGTTTAAGCCATTACTTTAGCGTAATGCAGCTAGTGATGCATACATGATTAAAGTACCTACCAGTTGCAATGCTCGGCCCTTGTCACGCATTACCTTTTATATGCAGCTAGTGATGGTTTGGAATGCTAATGCACATTTGGTGTAATGTCTAGTTACCATCGAGGAAGGGCAGGTGCACACGACCCAACTACACAAACCAGTGGCAAGATGTTCTCTCTCCTAGGGCTCCTGCGACCCACGGGCGATAGGCGGTTCCTAGGGTTAGATCCTTGTCTGGGTCTGTGATCTTCGAATCCAAGGCCCGATTTCTCCCCTCCAATCCGCCTCTCTCTCTGCCGCACCTAGGCGCCGGCGTTTCGCCTGCTTGCCGCTGTTCGGGGTGATCCAGGGGCGCTCTTTGGACCGCTACCCACCCTTGGCAATGTCGAGCGGAGGAACTGCCGACGTCTCACCGGCGGGGATGTGCGATGGGATGGGGTCTGATGCCATTATGGGCGCTCCTCTGGTTGACGGCGTCGGGGACTTCCTCAACACGGCGCCGGTTAGCAAGGGGAAAACAGCAGTGGTGGATGGGCCGTCCTCTTCGGGAACCGGTTTGGCCTCTGCCGATCGGGTTGAGGACCTCATGGAGAAACTCCGTCTGACTGCGGTTGAGGCGCAACCGGTGATTCTGGACGATGAAGATGAGGTCGATCTGGTGGCCCCAGATTGCGCCCTGGTGGGGTAGGTGCTTTCCCCCAATCTCCTTCACATCCAGACGATCTCTTCGGCTATGAGGCCGGCGTGGGGTAATCCCAAAGGTTTGCTGTTCCACCCCTCGGGGGACAATATCTTTGTGGCTGAATTTGGTTCTCAGGCTGATCGCGCCAGGGTAATCGAGGGCTCGCCATGGATGGTGGGCAAGCATGCAGTGTTGCTAAAGGTTTTCGATCTGAATGTTTTGCCGTCTCAAGTTTGTTTTGACAGTTTGGTGCTGTGGGCTCGTATCATGCATGTTCCTCCAAGGCTTATGAAGGCCAAACTGGGATCAGAATTTGCCAAGCCGATTGGGAAGATCCACAAGGTGGACTCGGATGCGGATGGCCGTTGCTGGGGGAGCTTCATGAGAGTGAGAGTTGAAATTGCAGTCCAGGAACCTGTGGTCCGTTATGTTACGGTGACCTCCCTCAAGCTGAAAAGGACGGAGACTTTCTCCGTTATGTATGAAAGATTACCTTTTTATTGTTTCTCATGTGGCCGTATGGGTCATTCCTCGGTTATGTGTCCAAACCCAGCGTCAAGAGATGAGAATGGTGATCTCCCTTATGCGGCGAAGAAGCTCTGTGTTGCGGATGATCAACTCAAGAGACCTGGAGGCTCTCGGTCCAGCTCGGCATCTTCTTCGGCTGCGGCGGCTGGTTCGTCTGGGAATGCTCAATCAGGCGACCATGGTCGAGGTAGAGCTGCTGCTCAAAAGGGTCAGGGCGCCTCTGAGGGCGAGGTCTCCTCCCCCAACAGACGTGCTGTTTCTAACCGTGGTCGGGGGAGGTCTGGTCGCGGCAGAGGAAGAGGTCGTATCAGTGAGACTGGGCGTGAGCTTTTCCCCTCAACTCAAAACAGCCGGGCCAATTCTGCAAGTCTGAAGAGGAAATCTGCTAAGGCTCCTGCCCCCACCTCAAGCCAAGACCAGGGAGAGAATAATGCATTGGCCCTTGTTGTGGTGCCAAGGGAGCTGACGGGAACTGCAGATGATGTTCAGATTGTTGGGGTGGATTCCAATAAGAAGCAACGTGTTTCAATCAATCGATCGGCGGATCCGGCGGCGGCTGCGGTGCAGCCCCGCCAGACGCAATGAGTATCTTATGCTGGAACTGTCGAGGTTTGGGGTCGGACTCGACAGTTGGCGAGCTTCGCTGGCTTGTGAAGCTTCACCGGCCCTCCCTCCTCTTTCTATCTGAAACAAAGATGAGGGACACTCGTGTGAAGAATTTTATGTGGTCGCTGGGATTCACTGGTTGCTATGCTGTTAGCTCTGTGGGACTCAGTGGTGGTCTTGTTTTGTTCTGGAAGGACTCGGTGGAGGTTTCTGTCAAGGCTGTTCATAAACGTTTCATTGATGTTCATGTGAAACTTGATGAGGGGGTGGTATGGCGTGCCACCTTTGTGTATGGGGAACCTAGACGAGAGGATAGACATATGTTTTGGGAGCTCCTCAGACGTCTACATCCGCTATGGGCTGGACCGTGGCTTTGCTGTGGAGATTTCAATGAGGTCTTGGCACAAGATGAACATTGTGGCCCGCGTGACCGATCTGACTCTCAAATCACTGCTTTCCGGGATTGCTTGATGGACTGCAATCTGACTGACCTGGGTTTCACTGGACCCAAGTTTACTTGGAGTAATAAACAAAATCCGGATTGTCATGTAAAGTGCCGTCTGGACAGAGCTGTTGCTAACAGTGCTTTTTCCAGTCTGTTTGAAGGGTGCACGGTTGAGAACTTGATCGCGACTACGTCCGATCACTACCCGGTGCTGGTCATGCTTGGTGGCTGTACACAACAGCCCCGCCCGGCTCCAGTTCAGCAGGGGTTCCGTTTTGAAGAGATGTGGCTTCGGGCTGAAGATTACAAAGAGACTCTTGAGCGCGCATGGGATGAAGGGAGGGACGGCTGTCCTTCTTTCCGGTCAACTTGGGCCAACCTTAAGCATGTGGCGGGCTCTCTGCGCTCGTGGAGCAGGGAGGCCTTCGGGTTTATTCGGAAACGGATTGGGCGGCTGGAGCGCCGCTTGGCTACAATTAGGGCCTCTCCTTCCTCTCCATCCTTGTTGGAAGAGGAACGTTCGACTGAAGGCCAACTTTGCGAGCTTTTTGAGAGGGAGGAAATCATGGAGCGGCAGCGTTCTCGTATTGACTGGTTGAAAGCGGGTGACCGCAACACGGATTTCTTCCATGCTAGAGCTACGGCGCGCAGACGTACCAATCGGATCCACTCTCTTGTGCGCGAAGATGGCTCTAGCTGCGACTCTCAGGCGGGCATTAAGGAAATGGTACATGGTTTCTATGAGAAGTTGTTTTCCTCTGAACCTTGCAGCGGAGCTGATCGTGTTACTGATGCAATTCCGAACAAGATAACACCGGAGATGAATGAAGATCTCTGTCGGCCATATACCAATGAGGAAATAAGAGCTGCTTTGTTCCAAATGGAGCCAACTAAAGCTCCTGGTCCTGATGGTTTTCCTGCCCTCTTCTATCAAACACACTGGAACTTTCTGGAAGAGGATATTTGTCAGGCAGTCAGGGGTTTTCTGGAAGGCCGACCAATTCCTGAGGGTTTCTGTGACTCGGTAGTGGTGCTCATTCCCAAGACGACGAGACCGAAGCTCCTTAAGAACTTCCGGCCAATCAGCCTTTGCAATGTTCTTTACAAAATAGCGTCTAAGGTACTTGCCAATCGTCTGAAAGTGATTCTGCCTGTTGTGATTTCTGAAACTCAGAGTGCCTTTGTTCCTGGGAGATTGATTACGGACAACACGTTAATTGCCTATGAGTGCCTTCACACCATTCGTAAGCAGCGGGTGAAGCAGCCCTTCTTTGCGCTTAAGATAGATATGATGAAAGCTTATAATCGGGTGGAGTGGAGCTACCTACATGCATGTCTTTCAAAGCTGGGTTTTGCTTCTTCCTGGATTGACACGGTTATGAGATGTGTCACCAATGTTCGCTATGCTGTCAGGGTTAACGGTGAGCTTACTGATCCAGTGGTTCCATCGCGGGGATTCAGACAAGGTGATCCAATTAGCCCCTACCTCTTCCTCTTATGCACCGAGGGTTTGTCTAGTCTGCTAGCCCAGAAGGAGCGTTGTGGCGAGCTACATGGGATAAAAAACGGCCGACATGGCCCTCCTATCTCACACCTCCTCTTTGCAGATGATAGCATCTTCTTTGCTAAGAGCGATCAGCGTAGTGTGGATACTTTGGACTCGGTGTTGCACATGTATTGTGAAGGTTCGGGTCAAGCAATCAACAAGGAGAAATCATCCATCTTCTTGGGTCGTAACTGTCCGGACAGTGTCAAGGATAGTGTGAAAAACCGCTTGGGTATCCAGAATGAGATCTTTCATGATTCATACCTTGGTATGCCAACGGAAGTCGGTAACTCCCCAACGAGTACGTTCAAGTTTCTGACTGATCGGGCATGGCAAAACCTGTTTGGTTGGTCGGACAGACCGTTGTCCAGAGCGGGCAACGAAACACTGCTGAAATCTATCACTCAGGCCATCCCGACTTTTGTTTCGAGCTGCTTTCGTCTTCCTGCCGCTACGTGCGAGAAATTCAGGCAAATTGTGTCGGATCAATGGTGGGGTAGGGAGAATGGAAAGAAAAAGATGCATTGGAGGTCCTGGGCTTGGTTATCAACTCCGAAGTCCTTGGGTGGCATGGGCTTCCGAGATATGGCTTTGTTCAACCAAGCTCTCTTGGGCAAACAGGGATGGAGATTACTGACAGAGCCACACTCTCTTTGTGCCCGCGTTCTGAAAGGTCGCTATTTCCCCACCTGCGATTTCTGGAATGCTTTGGTTCCAAGGTCTTCTTCGGCTACGTGGAGGGGCATCATTCATGGCCGTGATCTGTTGAAGCGCGGTGTCCAATGGGGGATTGGTGATGGTCGTAATACTCGTATCATTTCGGATCACTGGATCCCATCAACTCCACCTGCTCTAGTTCAGCCTCTCTCACCCATCCCGGCGACAGCGACTGTGCACTGCCTCATTGATGAAGATAGGGGGACATGGGACGAAGAATCTGTCAGGGCCTTCTTTCCCGAAAGTGTGGCGGATGACATCCTTCTTGTCCCTGTTAATAGGAATGGGGGTTCCGATTTTGCTCGATGGCCTTTCAACAGGTTTGGTGAGTATACAGTCAAGTTAGCATATAACTTGGCAAGAACTGATCTGTTTATGTCCAGCCGGAGTAACAATGGGATGGGCTTGAACTCTCGATGGTCTGAAGATGAGAAGCTTTGGAAAGCCCTGTGGCGTATTAAGGCTCCAAACAAGATGAAGATTGTTCTCTGGCGCCTAGCTCACGACTGCTTACCCTCTGGAGACCAGCTCAGGAGGCGCCAGATTCCTGCAAGAGCTGACTGTTTCTTCTGCGGCCGGTTGGAGAGCGTCGAGCATGCGCTTCTGTTTTGCCCACATGCTAGGGCTGTCTGGGACGGGGTAAAGGATTTCTTCAGTATCTACCTCCGCAGGGCATCCTTCAAGAATCCTAAACAATGGCTGTTTGAGTTTCTGTCGTCTAGCTCTGACAAGGAGTCGACTGTCCTAACGGTTGCAATCTGGCACATTTGGGAGGCTCGCAATGCTGCTCGGAATGAGCCTGCTGCTCCCGCTCCCACGTGTACTGCTGCTAGGATTAAGGCTTATATTGACCTCATTTTTCAGCATCTCTTGAGACCTGTACCTGTCAATAGGCGTGAGACCTCTTCTTCAGCCAGCCTCTGGTCTCCGCCGCCGCCAGGTACTGTGGTTGTGTTTTCTGATGCCGCTGTTAGTGAGGAACTCGGCTTGGCCAGTGCGGGTGTTGTGATTCTGAACCATGAGGGGAATTGTGTGGCTACCTGCACGGATCCTTTGAGGGGTGTTCGATCTCCTGAGTTGGCGGAATCCTTGGCTCTCCGACGTGCTGTCACTCTAGTCCGAGAGGAGGGCCTTACTGACGTCTTTTTCAAGACGGACTGCCTCTCTGTGGTGCAACGTTTGCACTCTCCAACCAAGGATCGTTCGGTCGTGGGATCTGTTCTGGAGGAGATCAAGACTTTGGCTAATGGCCTCTCTTCTGTGGCTTTTCATCATGTTCGCCGGCAGGGTAATGTGGTAGCTCATGTGTTAGCTAGATCAAGCTTGGGCTCTTCTAGCCTTTGTATTTCTCATTCTGCTCCGGATTGTATCCGGGAGACCCTTTGTAAGTTTGTTGCTTGATCAATAAAGCCGGTCGTTTCTTCAAAAAAAAAAAAACCAGTGGCAAGAAAATAATATAGTTTCCTTTCAACTTTTCTTAATAAATTTAAGTTATTTTTTTGGCTTGGTTTCCTCTTCCTCGTCTGCATCAAATCTCAATGACTAGTTTAAGCCACTACTTTAACGTAATGCAGCTAGTGATGCATACATGCTCAAAAAGTACCAACCAATTGCAATTCTCTGCTCTTGTCACGCCTTAGCATTTAAGTAAACTAGAATCTGCTTTTTGGTACATATAATTTTGGGGCAGATCGATGATCTCATGGGAAAGGTACAGTGCAGCAGCCGGTTATGACAATGATAGTGCGTATGTCGTAGCAGGATATGCAGCAAGTTTGGCCCCACACAATACAGGGCTTCCAGAAAAAGCTATAGTATAGTATATGTATATATGTATGTATGCTTCAATGAGTTGGTATATATGCAGCTTGTCGATGACCATTGCAACATGAAACCAAGAAAGCGAGGGTTCACCTACCAAACAGGAACTAGAAGTCCAACGTATGCATGCTGCAATGTACACTAGGATCGATCGAGCATTGCAATGCAATGCATGCATGCATGTGAGGAACACATGAAAAGCTGGCCTGACATGTCCACGCAAGAATCCAAACTATATAACCTACCACTTACGTCACCCAACATGTATTATTATTACCTTCTCAAAGACAAGAGATTAGTGGCGCAAATGGGTATATACCTTCGGGGTATTTTGTGACCTGTGTTTAGTTCAAGTAACTAAACTAAATTTTCAGAAGTCGCGTAACTTTTGGAAGTTTAGTTCATCTTGTTAAACTAATATGGGCCAGAGGGTACCTGAAGGGTCGCAAATTTTCATGGTTAAAGTCCTTCTCTTTTCTTGTCACGCATTTCCTTTATTAATCCTAGCCTTTTAGTTAAATCCGAGATAATAGCAAGCAGCTACTGTGTCAGTGTACATCTCATTGTGTGTACTACCTACTAACTAACTAGAATCTCCTTTTTGTACATATTATATGGGAGTAGATAGAGTCGATGATGGATCTCCATGGAAAGGAACAGTGCAGCGGCCGGTTATGACAATGAGAGTACGTACGTAGCAAGATATATATATTACTCCAAGGACCCAACCCGGTTATCATAAATGGTCCCTCAATTAATTCGTTTTGATGGTTTTTGTTGCTTGCCATGGTCTCCACGGCCTTTGTCGACTGAACTTTCAAGTAGATTTCAGACAAATTGACTCCATCACAAACGAATTGTAATTACGCAATATACATAATATCTGGGACCACGCTACACTAGCCAGGACACATGTGCAAACGAAATGATATGGGATCGGATCGATGGTGCAGCATGCAAGCTTGTGGATGACTTTTGCAGTATGAAACCAAGAAAGCGATGGTTCACCCGACAGCAAAAACTCTTCAGCGTGTGCATGTGGCCAAGACTCGATCGATCCATCTGCATCCATGTGCACATATGAACACATGAAAAAGCTAAGCTGGCTAGCTAGCTAACTAGAGCCCCTGACACGTCCACACAAAAGTCCACCACCTAACACTTCGCCTCGTCCAACAATGAGCATGTATGCATGGAAAATCTTTTAGCCTTTTCTAGTCTAGTACAAACAGAACGAGGTATGCCAAACAGATTTTGGTATTAACTAATGAGTAAAATACATCACATGTCCTAAAACTATTTGAGCAGTGTCAAGTTAGTCCTAATACTATGAGAATACACATTTTGGTCTTAAAAGCTTGCTAAGGCTGCCACCCGAAGTTCCACCCGTACTGCATCATTGACTTAATTAATCCTTCCATTTTTGTTTACTCCGCATATTAGCTTTGTCTGAACCCAAACTTTATATTTGACCAAATCAATACCATTGTAGTCATCATTGATTATATTTTGACATCATATAGATTCGTTATTGTAAATGTTCATATTCTTTTCCATAAACTTAATCAAACTTTATAAAATTTGACTTCAGTCAAAGCTAATAGTTGGAATAAGTAAAAACCAAAGGAGTATATGGTGATCATATTATCTATGACTATGCAAAATATCACATGTAAATTTTAATAAAATAATACAATATGGTTTTTATTATTTACGACACCCTCAAAATTGGTTTGTATTTACCGTAATGTAACATGCATTTTTACACCATTTTGTTGTAACTACAGAAGTTCGGTATTAACTTCCAAAGTTTACTCTTTTGGAAATTAATTTTAAAAATTATGAGATTTCACGGATCTTCCTATATGCATGGATATTTTTTCATAATTTTCACCCGCAAAAAGAGAAATTTTCATAAAGTTTGTAAGTTTGTACTCTTGTAATAAGTTACACTATCATGATCACTTATTTATTTTTTATGAAAAAAAGCGATCATGATAGTGTAACTTGTTCAATGATAGTTTGGCATTTTCGCGTCCTCTATGCTATCGTTGGTGTTGGCACATGGTTACTGATGCTTATTATTTACATAATATAATTTCTTCTCCTTCAAGGAAAGTAGTTGATGAACTGTAGGTATGTGTCATTGATCCTTCGGGCATTTACCCATCGCAAAGTTTGATGGTTATCACAACCCCAATTATGTATTTTCATAATTTATATCTAATAAGAATGGAAACAGCTGATGATAATTGAATTGTGACCAAAATGCTAAGAAATGGGGTTGTAGGTCAAGAAAATCTCAGGCAACCTAGAACCAAACAATCAAATACTTTTTACAACTCTACTTTGTCCAAAAAAGAGTTATATGTATAAGTACTTTAGCCTTATATGATTGTCGCAGTACAAACAATAGTCACTCATTGGTTACCGCGGTACGTACGCACGGGCCAGTGCAATGCAACTACAACCTACAAGTGTCAGTTTGTAGGTGTATAACATTAAATTTTCAATCAAGGAAAATAAAAAATATTCAAGAAGCAATAACGGAAAATCCCACTTTCGACTTTAGAGCAAAATATTAATATGTGTTATCCTTGCTTAATTATGTAGAGAAAATATTACCACCGCATATTTTGTAAGGTTGTAGTCTAGTTACGCTACCATGATCACTTATAGAGTATCAGAAAATAGACAGGAAGCTCGCTAACTAGAGAGCTGCCAATAGGGTTTTTAATTGACATGAGTTTGAGCTCGTGAGTCACGGGACGTTAACTTGTCATGCGGTTGCCTCAGTGACACGGCCGAATTTAAGGGCACACGTGACAAGCTATCGCTAGCTGCCGCAGGAGTATATTATGGGTAGAACTTAACTGTTATGCGTATTAGGTTAGATGTAGTATTTAATTATGATCTGTTGGTAGCTCGCTAATCTGTCTGTTCATACATTGATTGATGATTCAATACACAAATGAAGTTAATTACGTAAGTAAAACAAGATGCCAGTCAGGTAAATGTCAAGCTAGCTAGCATTTCATGCTAATTAGCTAGCTCAGCAGTTAGGTAAGCGGTCGAAAGAGAATGGAGGCGTGTACGTGTACCTGACAAAGAGGTTCAATCGACTTTAACAGCAGCCGCTCTATCTGTTCACGCGTCCACGCGCTTGTACATACACACGGTGCATGGTACTACAGTCTACAGCGCTTATACTGTGCTTAACTATATAATTATGTGACAGTAATGGTATATACGTACTTACGTGGCGATGATCCGCTGCCTAACTAATCAGCCCAGCTAATTTGCTACAGGAAACAGATGTATACATACAGCTACAAAAGTTTGATGCATGCACGACTTCGTCAGAAAAGAAATAGGAGATCGGGTAATTAAGTGGTACTGCATATTCTTTGATGTTCACCGCTCGCCTGCTCAAAACTGCATTCTGTACGTTTTGTTTCTTGGACCTCAGATTAATTAGCACTACACAATGCCTTCGCAACAGGGAGAGGGAGATTAGAGACCAAAGTTGGAGCAGACCGGACCCAAAGTTTGTAAAGCTCAACGTCGATGCATCCTTCTTTGTCGATGCCGGTGATGGTGCCATGGCGGCGGTTCTTAGAGATGGCAAAGGAAATTTCGTGACGGCCCAATTCAAATATATATACCCCATGTTGCGGATGTGGTTGCCACGAAAGTAATGGCAATGGGTGATGGTTTCAACTTTGCAAATTTTCTGAAATCTTATCGAGTTGACGCGGAATCCGATTCGGCCTATGTGATAGGTTTTTGCACTGGTCAATCAAGATGGTTGGAAGCAGCAGCCGCTATTTTTACTGAGTATGTGGATGTGGCAACGATTATCGTCGGGAAGGTCAATTTTAAGAATTTTTCGGGAAGGTCAATTTTAAGAATTTTTCGTATTTCTGATCAAGTGGCGCTTGTTCTACCTAGTTATAGTTATTGTGATAAAGCTTCTCTGAGTTGGACAGATGAGCCTCCCGGTTGTCTGGTCTCTAGCCTTGTGGACGATGTAACTTCTATTTTAATTCAATATAAAGCTAGCCATAACTGCCTCTTTCTATAAAAAAAATTAGGAGCACTGTTGAAATATATTGCCCACCTCCCTTCATCAGTTCTGACTTTTGGATGAGTTGACTAGAGCATGGATTCAATAAAGATACCCGCAATAAATAAATAAAGATGACTGTTGCACAATTTTTACATCTTTTGAACAAAAAGTCTGAATTAAATTATTTTTCATATTTGTGTTCCTCGAGACAAGGACTTTCAAATAAGGTTCATTACATTTTGATGAGTTTTGAAAATAAATGTTAAATTTCAACTTTTGAAACTTAGTACGAGCAAACAAGAAAGTTATGTTTTTTTCCTACGATCAGCAAAAAATAACTTAAATAATTTATCTCTGAAACTTGGTAAAAATGAGTGAGGAAATCACAAGTTTCAGATAAAAAAAAATCATAAGTTTCAACAACCAAAACTGAAAACTTAATGTGTTCTCCTGTGGGATCCAACTTCACGAATCGCGAGAGAATCAAGCAGCGGGCTCCGCGGAATTACAGGATATGTGGAGCACCTATTTTCCAGCTACACTATTTTAGCCTCCAGCTCGGCCAGCTCCACGGGCTAAGTATGGAGCGGAGGGACTCCGAACACTTCCTTAATGTGTCCTCATGCAGGATCCAACTACTTCACGAATCGCGAGACAATCGAGCGGCTGCCGCAGAGGGCTGCATGCCGCCGCATGTGCATGCCCCCGATCGACGGATACACGTAGTTTTTCAACTAGTAATCTGCAAAACGGTCTGAATTAAATTTGCATAACCCGATGGATCCAGCAAGCAACACTATTCGGCCGTCCACGCGCAGGGCGGGCATTAAATGGGGAGACACTATTCAACCTTGGCGAACCGGGCCTGGCTGCACTTTGAGGGAATCCTCCGTTCGAAATCAATTTATTTATATTTTCCGGGAGGGAGAAGCTTCGCTCCGACCCAGCTGGTAGAAGAACCACAAGTCTCCGTGCACGTGTACGCTCCAAACTTCAATATATATATATATCGGTTGGCACCGTGTACGTGACGTACGTACGTACGTGTCGATGCATGCATCGATACCGGAAACTTAAACATAATTGGCCGTACGTACGCGCGTGGCCATTAAAGGGCGAGTGGTGTAGTCATACTTGTTCAAATTTCAAATTGTTGTCGTGGACTTTGAATCTCGAGCTTCTTCTCAACGCGAAAGAGAATCGTCGGGGGGACGTACGCTCGGCACTTACGAAAATCAGTGAGATTTTTCAGGTGGGTGTATCTAGATTTCAGTAGACCGAGAGTTAATCAAATCTAAGTCAAGTGATATAATATTAAGAAAATGAAAAGAAAATTTCGCACAAATCTCAATATAACATTCTACGAATATAGCATCGACTAAGACTTAGCAATCCCGTTTTCAGAAAGGTTATTAAGGGCATCTGTAGTAGGCCGCCTCAAGGTCTTGTATGTACAGGCAGACTATCTCGATTAGTGATCGGTCATAAAATTGTGATCTAGCCGGACTTCTTAAATCGGCTATTCACGCCGGGACTGACCGGCAAACCTCATATCCAACTCATATCTTGGATGGATATGACGAGGCTCGATCACACCCAGACGCCTTCGCCACATCGGATTGACAGGCATGGCCCACATGTAGGAATGTAAACAGAGTCCGTTTAGAAGTTGAAACGGAGGACGCAGTGAAGCAGCACGCCATTTTCAACTCCATCCAGTCGGAGGCAGAGGTGGAGGCCAACCACCGTTTCCTCCACACGGCGCAGGCAGAGACAGGCACTACCGACACGGAGGTTGTCTACATCTCCAATGACGAGTACTTTTAGGCTAGGTTTATCTATGCAGTAGTATGTTGTTTTTTTGTTGCATGGTGTAGTATAATAATTTGAGATATGAAAATTGAGGTATGGGTTGCATCGGATGCAAAATGAGGCGTGACCGGGCCCACTTCACATATGCATCCGCGAACATATAAGTGGTGATATCTGTGTGATATGCGGCTGATTCTCTAACTACACAGACATGTATTGGTGTTCAAGACTTTTCTCTTTCTATTTTGTCTCTCTTATTATTCTTTTTCTTAATGTTAATACACGTCCCATTTATTTATTAAAGATCAAGGTACAAACGTATACACCAACATGATAAAACTGAGAATCCCTGCTTGGGTATATTTTACCTTGTACTTAACAAAGATTAAGAGGGTGTTTGGACGAGGATCAATGTTATATTGGGAAAAGAAACATCACTCTCAGTTTCCTTCCCTTCCCTCGTAAGCGATGGCTAGTGCAAACTCTTCCTCTCTAGGCTTTGCCGACTAACTCGTGGATTCACGTCCCCTCTTTCTGCCACTCTGGTAGCAGGAATGGGAATTGGGTGCCTCAGCTCTGGCTATTAGTTTAGGTTAGGTTCTTTTTAGTCCTTTAGGAGCGGCCATCGATCGAATGGTGGTGCTTCCTCTTCAAGTTAAACTCTTAGGCACCTATCATCATCGAGTTGAACCCTTGAATAGAGTTCAACCCTTGAATCAATCTGTCTGAATAGAGTCGACCGAGCTCTGACGGTGAGATTAAGGATTCTCATCGTGTGGTGCTTCAGATTGATTCAAGGGTTCAACGACGATGATTGCGGCTTCTTTTAAAAATAAAAATAAAAATAAAAATAACGTGGCACGAAGACATCCCAATTCTTATCGACAAGGCCGGGCCACCTTAGATAGGGGATCCATAACAGCGGCTCTATCTGGTGGCAGAAGTGATCGTTCGATGGTTCAGGAACCTCAATGATGTTACTATGTTTTGTATGCTTCATACTTCCGATGAAATTTTACAATAAATCTGGATCTTCTTCGTAAAAATATAATCCTTGCAGAAAACATTTCATATTTAGTTTAAACTTAAACCAATTGATTAGCATTGAAGCCTCCAAAAGATAATCACATGCCCCACAAAAGAGCTCCAACTAAAGTGTATTCTACTCCCTCCGTCCCAAAATAAGTGTCCTGAGGACACTTATTTTGGGATGGAGGGAGTATTAAATTCCTACTATGCCACCGCATGTTTTCTTTTATTAAATAGTACCCACTATGCAAACTGATACAAGATCTTTTTAAGGTTCTAAATGATCTTATATTAATATATTTTTGCAGGAAGATCTTATATTAATTCACAGAGGGGCCAAATTCCTACTAAATGTATTCTCTCTGTACGGAAATGAAAAGAACGTGGCACGAAGACATCCCAATTCTTATCGACAAGGCCGGGCAGCCTTTAGATAGGGGATCCATGACAGGGGCTCTTTCCGGTGGCGGAAGTGATCGTTCAATGATTCAGGAACCTCAACTATGTTACTATGTTTTGTATGCTTCATACTTCTGGTGAACTTTTACAATAAATCTGGATCTTCTTCGTAAAAATATAATCCTTGCAGAAAACATTTCATATTTAGTTTAAACTTAAACAAATTAATTATCATCGAAGCCTCCAAAAGATAATCACATTCCCCACAAAAAAGCTCCAACTAAAGTGTATTCTATTAAATTCCTACTATGCCACCACATGTTTTCTTTTATTAAATAGTACCCACTATGCAAACTGATACAAGATCTTTTTAAGGATCTAAAAGATCTTATATTATTAAAAAAGAATTGCAGGAAGATCTTATATTAATTCCCAGAGGGGCTAACTTCCTACTAAATGTATTCTCTCTGTATATAAATACAAGAGCGTTTAGATTACTACTATTTCTCTTTTGAAATAGTATAATGTAGTAGCAAGTTCCTGCTAAATGTATTTGGTACACTACTGGCACATAATCAAATCTTGTTTAATAGCCACCACACCACTACTACTAACTAAAGCTCACATTTTTGTCCTCCTCCGATTCTCTCCCATGCATATACATCGTACCCTTCCCTTCCCCTTCCGTCGCACCTCCCCCACACTCCAAGAAAGCAACCAGGCCAAGCTCAGCGTCCGCGGGAGACACGCGCCACCGGCGGCGGCATGGACGTGGCCATGGCGCTGGCCACGGTCTTCTTCTGCCTCCTGCTGCTCTCCTCGGCCGCCATCTCGCTGCTCCTCCTCCGCCTCTGCCTGGCCGCGCTCCGCCGCGCCCCGGCACCCGCCGCGCGCGCCCCCTACGCCGCCGTCGACCCGGAGGCCGCGGCGCGGGCGGCGCCACCGCCAGTGCCGCAGCAGGAGCCGCCCACGCCGGCGGCGTGGACGAAGCCCAGGGCGCCGGAGCCCCGGCGGCTGGCGTGGCGGGAGGTGGAGGCGCTGACGGGCGACTTCGACGAGGCGGCCGTGGTGGGCCGCGGCGGGTCCGGCGGCGCCGTGTACCTGTCCAGGATCCCCGTGGTGGCCGGCGGGCCGCCCGCGGCCGTGAAGGTGCACCGCTGGTGCGGCGGCGGCGAGCGCCGGCTCGGCGCGTTCCGGCGCGAGCTCGAGCTGCTCCGCCGCGTCGGCCGCCACCCGCGCCTCGTCGCCCTCCTCGCCTACTCCGACGACCACGGTAAATATTCCCTCCCCCTCCGACGAGCCCGCGGCCAAAGAAAAATTAAAATGAATTGCCCATCACTGCTCCTGCCGCTGTAGCTTTGACTCCACGCTCCATGTGGCCGAAGAAACAACACAGGGAACTTCCTCCTCCTTCAAATGAATATTTTTTTAACTTCTTACCCAACTGCTGGTAGAAAGTACCACTCCTACTTTATTAGTAATTCAAATTCCCCTTCCTGTAAAGAACTCAATTTAAATTCTATATACACTTAAATAATAAGTATAATTTACAATTGTCATGTGTGTGGAAAATTTAAAATACAATAAGCTCAATGGAAAATGTGGAGTAAATTGACTTTTGTTGAGGGGTGATGGTACTACTACTGCCTACCTAACGAGAAAAACAACGACACCTCTCACTGAATTTTTCTTTCCTGCTGCTTTTTGAGCGTGATAGGGTAACCACATGTTAGTTTCCGTCAGTCTTAAACAAAATAGAATTATATATTCTGCTTGCTTGCTTGCTTGCTTAGTCACCACACTCCTCTCTGTTACTGCAAAAAAGATTAAGTAATGACGGTAAATATGTTAGTACTGAATTTGTTATTGTTAAATGACTGAATTAGTTGCTGTTGTTGCGGCAGAGGAGGGAGGCGCGCTGGTGCTGGAGTACATGCCGGGCGGCACGCTGGCGGACCGTCTCCACCACGCCGCCACGCCGCCGCTCACCTGGCGCCACCGCATGCGGGCGCTCCACGACGTGGCCGCCGCGCTGGAGCACCTCCACGACGGCGTCTCCGTCGTGCACGGCGACGTGTCGGCCTCCAACGTGCTCCTCGACGGCGGCGGCCGCGCGCGGCTCTGCGACCTGGGGTCGGCCTGCGAGGGCACCTTCTCGGCGGCCGTGGCGCCGGCCCGGGGCGCGGCCGCCGTGGGATCGCCGGGCTACGCCGACCCCTTCTTCCTCCGCACCGGCATCGTGTCCAAGAAGTCCGATGTGTACGGCTTCGGCGTGCTCCTGCTCGAGGCCCTCACCGGCTCGCCGGCCGCGGGCGCGCCGGGCCCCGACGGCTGCGGCGGCCAGTACCTGGCCGCCAGGGTGCTGCCCCGCGTGAGGGCGGCCGGGGTGGCGGGGCTCGTGGATGGCAGGCTGGGCGACGACTATGATGCTGTGGAGGCCGGTGACGTCGCGCGGATCGCCGTCGAGTGCGTGGCGCCGCAGCCGGGGCTCCGGCCGACCATGGCGCAGGTGCGGGCGGCCGTCGCGGAGAAGGCGGCGAGGTCCATCGCGGCGACGGACGTCGGCGACGGTGACCTCAAGTTGCTCGACTTGTTCCGCATGACCAGCTAGCTGACCGGCAGGACTGGACCCCATTTTCTAGAAGCTCCATTAGCTTCATCTTCTTCTCCTTCTCCATGTGTGTGTGTGTGTGTTTGATTTAGACATTTAGTGGTAGAAAATGGATTGGTTTAGTGTCTAGTGCTAGAACAGTGTGGGATGTAAATATGATCCGAGTTCACTTACTTCCATAAACGGGTGCAAATAAAAATTCTGTCCATGCAACAATGCATAGTTTAAACTTTTACTACCCAACATGGTACTATTATCAAGATGTAGGCTGATGAGAAATCTTGGTTCCAAAAACGGCCAGTGCCCAATGATCATTCAATCATGGCTGCAGGAGCAGGTATAGGACGACATTGATGGAAAAAAATTATATGAGACCAGGTCTCATATAATGCACGTGAGACCCATCCTGATGGATGACACGTGGCATTCACAAATCACAAAGCATCTAATCTCTTCCCCCTGATTTCAGGTGGGGGTGGGGATATATCACGGGATTCTACAAAAGGAATTGGATATATATAATCGATGAAGGATCTGAAGAATGGAGCAAGATCCCCAATGTATAAAAACTGCAATCATGGTGATACAAGGGATTTCTGGTGTCCTCATGATTGGCAGGATGCAAATGTTCATCGGTGTCCTCATGACTAGCACCACCAGCAGGAGAATTTGCTGGACCACAAGATGGAAACACATGGCCATAATGGAAGGTCAAGATGTATAGCAGCACATGTAGTGAATAATCAGGCCCTGGGTTAGGACAAAGAAATGGTGTTGACAATTAGGGCCTGGGTTAGGAGAGTACTGAATAATTGAAGGGCCAGGTACTAGACCACGGCTTGATGCCAGGTAGAAAGAGCATCAAGCGGTGGAGCTTCTGAGACACTTTGGTTCAAGCATGCCTGCTGCCAAAAGTGCTGGACAAGCAACAGTCAATAATACTAATACACAATGATTGCACCAACTTGAAAGTGCGATTATTGTCCGTCCAGTCGCCGTATCGTGCATGGAACAGAGTATAAGGCTTCATTGCTACGGGACCAGACTTACCGATGTAACGGAAAAAAGAAAAGGGAAAACCACGAGCACGCGCACGGAACAAAAAAATGGTGTACCGATTTAAGGATTTACAGAAGAGATGGCTTTGTCAGTGTTGCTGTTTCCATTCCAGGCATGGAGGGGTGACACCATACTGGATCGCTATCAATTTTGATGCAGGCGGTTCGCGCCGCCCTGGCCAGGGTCCTGCCTGTGCTTTGTCCTCTTCATCTTTGCTTTGAACCTCAGTTTCAGGGCCAGAGTCTCCACCGTGTTGACGAAGTTGCCAACCGCCATCACCACCAGCAAGATCCCACAAGCTATGACCTGGCGAGGTGGGGAACGACGAGAGTCGGTTCAGGGGGACCGAATAGCATGCCAAACAACAACACATTTGGCGGATAACAAGCACATGGCCTAATCCTTATGGAAACTGTAAGATTCCAACTGTGAATACTATTTGACTTGATACTTGCCTGCCATTCAGAGGTGAGCCCGTGCCACGCCGTCTGGAGAAGCAACACTCCAACATATGCTTCAAACCCCTGCAAACATGAGTAACCAAGATGAGATAGAATGGTGCAGAACCAGAAAGAATATAATGGCCCACACTATCCATCTTGTTGCTCCTATTCTCACTTTGTCTAAACAGCAAGGTAAAGACGCATGTAACTAAAGTATCAAGAACCAAACAACATGACCACCGACAATTGGTCATCTACCGACCACTAATTAGTTTCCCAAGGCCCTGGTTTGTTGCCATATTACGGGAAAACTAAGAGCTGACATGTTCTATTGGCTCGCCTGACACCTACCTGTAATACAAAAAGAACAGGATATAGTAGCAATAGCTGCCCTTCCACACCAGCAGTTTCTCCAGCGACAACATCCATTCTTTTAGCCTGCAAGTAGTCAATGGCAATGGAGTAAATAAAAATGAGACGAAAAAAAAAACTCTTATTGGTACAAGAAGTTACGGTGGGAAAGGTATAGAAATGACAACATCAATTTAACAGTCCATCAAGTTTACAAAAAAGGATTTTCCCATAAGATTTATTTTAGGGAAGATCACAATTCTTATATTCATTTATTTGTGCAAGTGCTGTCGCCAACTCCTAGCTAATCAACAAGCGAACTGAATTGCTTTTCACAAGCACCAACTATAGATCTCCATGAACATACTTTGATTATATGCAGGATCTCTACAGTTGATACTGATCAGAATCTTATTTAGTATTACTAGTTACTTTTTTGATACTCAAGTTGCAAAGCTCTAATATTAAATGAGTAAAAGGGCACATATCAATCTCTTTGTTAAATCAAAGGAAGGCCTCACCTTTCCTAGAGCAATTCGGGTGCGTAATCTTTGACGCTGGTACCTATTCTGTAGATGCATTGCAATTCCTTGCATGATTGCCCAACGCAAGAAAAGTTGTACCCCTCTCTGCAAAAAGGCCAGATTGTGAGTTTCTAGTCTTTAAAATTTGGGACTAATGACAAAGCAACATACCCACTTCTACAAAAATATCATATACCTGCTTATTCGAACAATCAGGCTGTCCCTTTATCTCCCAAGTAAGGCTAACAAGAGCCATTAGCATTGCTAAATAGTGGTGGTATATCCACCTGAAAATATAGCAGCACATTATGATCAGATGGTCATGCTTTGGAGAAGAAATTGATTTTGCAAGATTTAGAGAACAAACTAAACACGGCCTTTGCTGGAACAAAACAAACAGACGTGTCGATGCCGGATTTGAGAGCCAAATAAAGAAACTTATCAAAATTTGAGCACACTTGACTGGAAAAGTTTCAAAAACCAAATTGCTTGAATGCTGCAGTCTACAATTTTATACATTAAGCGATGAGAGTTGTAATCCTTACCAAGGACGGATATCACTTCCATTTACAAGCAACACATTCTCCCGCAAAGCAAAACTTGTGTAGAGGAATAATAACCAAGCCTGCAAAGTGGAAGCATAATCTTTTGATCAATTCTGTCAGACAATGGAGTGATGAGCAGAGGAAATATACTCAGGGTATGTGAAAGTACTCAACAAATACCTGGTACACCTGAACTGCCAATGCTGGAAGGCACCCATCCCACACCCACCATCTCAGTAAGAGGAGAGTGGATGGAAACAACAGGAACATATAGGCAGCCCTATCCTGCCAACAGAAAAGGATAAACCATCTAGATCGTCAGGCATGGTTTAAAATTTTGGAAGATAAAAAAAGTTAGCAAGCTTACAATATTTCACTAACAAAATACAATTTCAACTGAACAGAGATAGTAACACCTTGAAACATAATTACCAGCGTACAGTACAACATTATGTTTGTCTGTATTAACTAAGCCAACTTTATCACATGCAAAACAGGCAGGAGATTTTCAATTTGCATGACTGTGTGCTTGAACATACAGACGTATAATCTTGATAGTTCAAATTTAGCTTGCGTAGTTGTCAGCAGTGTCAGGGCCACAGTGACATAGGCCATATCGTTAACATAGACAAAAATTTATGGAACACAAATAGGAACAACCATTAGAAGTTTATGTTTCACCACAAAAATCATTACAAGTTCAGAATGCATTAATCATCATACCAGAGGTCGTGAAGAATATAAGCAGATAATTTTAATTTATTCAGTTCATGATACAATGACAGAAAAAAATAAATACACACACAATATCTAAAGGAAAAACATCTGAAGATTATTACCCTATAATTGTTATACTCGTCCTTCACTTTGAGCTTGTCTTCCTTCCTTGCCACCCGCACGTTTACAGGGCCAACAAACTTCTTCAGGAACTTACCTAAAGGTTCAGACATAGTGGGCTTCAACCACAACTCATAAAGACACAACTAAACTTGAGCCGAGACAAAATGGGGGGCAGGGAGGAAACAAAATGTAACTGACCGTTTCCTTTGCTTGGGAGAAATGCAGCCACGTCGCCGTCCAAGATTGCTGCCCTGGCACGCTCCAGTTCCTCCTCGACCTGCACATATGGCAACAGAATACAGATGTGAACATAAAACAAATAGTATATATACTACTAGTAAGATAAGCAATTGTAACATAACGGGAATTGAAGACGGCGATTCTTATTTAAGCAACTGAAACAATACAGACGACAACATAAAAAAAAAGGTATATATACTATCATTTGTGCATGCCAAAACAATACATGGATGGAAGTAGTCGCAAAACAATAAACACATGGGAGCACTTTGGAAGATGCGTGCGGCTAGCATATGGAGCAACAATCTCTAGCTTGAGATGAGCAATTCTGGGCTTAACAATCTCTAGCCTCAGATGAATAATCTCTAGCACATGGAGTAATAATCTCTAGCTTCGCGCTGCAAGGTTGGTGTTAGCCCAAGTGTATACTCTGTCAGCTCCAGAACTGGTGAAGAGGATCCCCCTGGTGCTCAGGCGAGATGAAGCAGCGGTTGGATCGGCAAACACGCGGCGTGGAGACAAAAATCATTTGCCAGCATCCAGCAATTCGATGCGCGCGCCACAAATCCGCGCACTCCTGGACCAATCAGAAGCGCCACATCTTCGTACAGCAACGAATCCAGCCGGATCACGGGGCAGATTCCGATGCCGCTCACGCGGAGCCCGCAACTCTAGGCGCGCGCGCGCGCGAGGCAGCAGCGACGCGGTGCTGCCTCGAGAGCTGGCCGGAGCGCGAGGGCGGCGAGGAGGGGGGCGACGGGGATCGAACTTCGAATCAGGCCGAGAGAGAGGGAGGAGGGAGCGGGTGAAGAGGGGGAGGGGACCTTGTCGAGCGTGGCGGGGTCGAGGGGGGCGACGGAGCCCTGGAGGCGGCGGACGTCGGCGTCGAGCGCGACGGCGCGGCGGCGCAGCGCGTCCTCGTCGGCGGCGCGGCGCGCGGCGAGGGCCGCCGCGGCCTCCCGCAGCTCCCGCGCCGCCTCGGCCGCCGCCGCGGCCTGCTCCTCCAGGCCCTGGGCCCCGTCGCCCCCGCCGTCCATTGCCCGCCGGGGAGGAGGAGGAGGAGATATGGGCGGTGCGGCGCGGCGGTGGCGGAGGAGGTTGGAGAGAGAGAGAGAAGCTTCTCCGTTGGCGTGGGTGACCGTGCCCGCGTCCTCCTATCGGGTCGCGCGGGGCCCGCCGGGAAGGCGACAGCTGTCGGGGTCCGTTTATGTACGTAACCATCAGTTTTGGGATCGCATATCTGGCGAGCGAACGTTCGCCACAAGAGGTGGCATTTGCGAACATAGCACTTTCAGTGTACTGGGAAAAAGCGGTGACTTTTTTTGCAAAACTGTCATGGTATCTTACATTCTTAAGAAGTTGATCCGCACTACTGCTAATTCTCTTAACATGCACACTGTCCACATCATCTTCATGCCACATCAGTGTTGAATTTGCAAAAGAGCAGCTACTCCACTACTATCCCCACCCTAGCTTCGCCACCGTCCATAATGTATGTTTGAAATATGCCCTAGAGGCAATAATATCGTATTATATATTTTATTTTCATAATTAAGAATTTATATTCTATGTGTATAACTGCTATGATCCTATAATATGCGATTTAGTGGAAAACTCTTACGCACGTGTTGAATGTTGAATGATAAACGGTAAAACACGATTCCTAGTTTCGCTTTAAGACTAGCTCAAGTGTTATTTGTGACCACGTTTCCCGGGAATTGAGATACCGTTAAGTGTAACTATAGTCTCAAAACAATATCGAGAATATGTTGTTAGAAGAACAATCATATTGAATTGACCCAAACTTGATTGTTATACTTTGAGATGTTATCGTCACAAGTCAATCGTTATAACACGTAGAGTAGTCACTTGTTATCGTACGATGAACTTTGGAGTTGCTCAAACGTCGTCTTTAATGCGGTGAAGACAACTTACAGGTTCATCGAAAAGTTTGACACGAGAGGCTAGATAGCTCAAGAGTGAGATTTGCTTCTTCGATGATGGAGAGATATTGTTAGGGCCCTCTCGGCGTGATGGCACCAGTCATTGTCTGGCTAGACACATGTGACTCACTAGTAGATAAAGGGTCATCAGACCCGGTTCCTGAACTGGGACAAAAGTGTCGGTACTAATGCTCTGACCCTTTAGTCCCGGTTCAATCCAGAACCGGGGCCGATGGGTGTCCACGTGGCCTGTGCGCCGAGCCCAGGCAGGAGGGGCTTTGGTCCCGGTTGGTGGCACCAACCGAGACCAAAAGGCATCCACGCGTCAGCATTTCTTTGGCTGTGGTTTTTGTTTTTTTTTTGAAAGGGGAGGGGGGGTTGGAGGTTTTGGTGGGTTAATTTAGGTGTTTCATATTGTGTTTAGCTAGCTAATTAATAGAGAGAAGTGTCCTCTCTTATGTCCGTGCTTGGTCGACGCTACGTACTACACATACGTATAGAGAGGACTAGACACGCTAGCTAGGTAGCTAGCTAGTAAAGCAAACGAGGGAAACAGAAGATCGTATAATC
>LR738712.1:883163239-883184733 GCA_902687465.1 Secale cereale | reverse complement strand
GCGCGGCGGGGCGGGGCGGCGCGGCGGCGCGACGGCGACGGCAACGGGGCAGGCCGACGGCGACGTGGCGGGGCGACGGCGCGGGGCGGGGCGGCGCGGGGGCGCGGGGCGGGGCGACGGCGTGACGGCGACGGGGCGGCGTTGGAGGCGACGGCGACGGCGCGACGGGGCGACGGCGACGGGGCGACGGCGCGACGGCGACGGCGACGGGGCGACGGGGGCGGGGACGAAGCGCATAGTGAGGAGGCGTCGGGGCGGGGAAAGGAGAAATTTTCGCAAGTGTTTGTTATATAGGAGGCGTATTAGTCCCGGTTGGTGCCACAAACCGGGACTAATACCCCCCTTTAGTCCCGCTTGGTGCCACCAACCGGGACTAAAGGTCCCTTTTCAGCAGCCCAAAGGGCGGGAAGGAGGGGGCTTTAGTCCCGGTTGGTGCCACCAACCGGGACTAAAGGGATGTATTAGTCCCGGTTGGTGCCAACAACCGGGACTAATACCACCCTTTAGTCCCGGTTGGTGGCACCAACCGGGACCAAAGGCCTTGCTGGCGCGGTGCGGTGGGAAGTTTAGTCCCACCTCTCTAGTTGAGAGAGGCCAACACCAGTTTATAAGCTGCGCTGCCTCTCTCCTCTCGAACTCATCTGAAGTGCTGGCTTACGGGCCTAATTTGACTGTGCAATGCCTGTGGGCCTATTGAGCCTGCTGCGGGCCTGAATCCTGGCCCATGGTTGGGTTTCTAGTCGTATTCAGGCCGTGCTGGCCCAGTAGGTGGCATTTTTTTCTTTTTTTCTATTTATTTTTTCATTTCTACTTAGAACTAAATACTTATAGTGTTTTAGTGATTTCTTTTTTCTTTTAGGTCACAAAAATTATGAACTTTCATTATTTTCTTTGTTGCTTTATTTTTTTTATTTTTTTCTACTTACAACAAAATACTTATTGTTGATATTTTTTTGCAAGTTTTTTGTTTTGTTTTCTGCATTATTTATTTTCTTTTGTTTTTTGCTTTATTTTTTAATTCTTTCTGGTAAAACCAATTACAAACTTTCTGTTAGTGCAAGTAGTATTCAAATTTGAATAGTTTAAATTTGAAATTATTTGTTTTCTTTGTTGCTTTATTTATTTTATTTTGTTTCTACTTACAATGAAATACTTATTGTTGCTATTTTTTATTTTTTTGCAAGTTTATTTTTGTTTTCTGCATTATTTATTTTCTTTTGTTTTTTGCTTTATTTTTTAATTCTTTCTGGTAAAACCAATTACAAACTTTTTGTTAGTGCAAATTTGAATAGTACAAACAGACAATGGTATCATACTCGTTTGTTACAAAGTTGGCATGGTATCATCATAATAGTTGCCGAAAAAAGTCTTCACTTTTTCTTCGCTTGTGTCATTTGCTTATTGCGCCGTAACCATGGATAATCTTCATCGTTTATGAGGATGCTTGGGTCAGCCTTGACTTTAAAGGGAGGAATTTCATGAAACTTTTCATAATCTTCAGACATGTCTGTCTTGCCCTCTACTCCCAGGATGTCCCTTTTTCCTTAAAGAACTATGTGGCGCTTTGGCTCATCGTATGATGTATTCGCTTCCTTATCTTTTCTTTTTCTCGGTCTGGTAGACATGTCCTTCACATAGATAACCTGTGCCACATCATTGGCTAGGACGAACGGTTCGTCAGTGTATCCAAGATTTTTCAGATCCATTGTTGTCATTCCGTACTGTGGGTCTACCTGTATCCCGCCTCCTGACAGATTGACCCATTTGCACTTAAACAAAGGGACCTTAAAATCATGTCCGTAGTCAAGTTCCCATATGTCCACTATGTAACCATAATATGTGTCCTTTCCCCTCTCAGTTGTTGCATCAAAGCGGACACCGCTGTTTTGGTTGGTGCTCTTTTGATCTTGGACAATCGTGTAAAATGTATTCCCATTTATCTCGTATCATTTGTAAATCAATACAGTCGAAGATGGTCCCCTGGACAACAAGTACAACTCATCACAAACAATGTTGTCACCTCTGAGACGTGTTTCCAACCAACTGCTGAAAGTCCTGATGTGTTCACATGTAATTCAGTCGTCGCACTGCTCCGGGTGTTTGGAGCGCAGACTGTTCTTGTGTTCATCGACATACGGGGTCACTAATGTAGAGTTCTGTAGAACCGTGTAGTGTGCTTGAGACCAAGAATATCCGTCCCTGCATATTATTGAGTCCCTTCCAAGCGTGCCTTTTCCAGTCAGTCTCCCCTCGTACCGCAATTTAGGGAGACCTATCTTATTAAGGCCAGGAATGAAGTCAACACAAAACCCGATGACATCCTCTGTTTGATGGCCCATGGAGATGCTTCCTTCTGGCCTGGCGCGGTTACGGACATATTTCTTTAGGACTCCCATGAACCTCTCAAAGGGGAACATATTGTGTAGAAATACGGGCCCCAGAATGACAATCTCGTCGACTAGATGAACTAGGACGTGTGTCATGATATTGAAGAAGGATGGTGGGAACACAAGCTCGAAACTGACAAGACATTGCGCCACATCACTCCTTAGCCTTGGTACGATTTCTGGATCAATCACCTTCTGAGAGATTGCATTGAGGAATGCACATAGCTTCACAATGGCTAATCGAACGTTTTCCGGTAGAAGCCCCCTCAATGCAACCGGAAGCAGTTGCGTCATAATCACATGGCAGTCATGAGACTTTAGGTTCTGGAACTTTTTCTCTGCCATATTTATTATTCCCTTTATATTCGACGAGAAGCCAGTCGGGACCTTCATACTGAGCAGGCATTCAAAGAAGATTTCTTTCTCTTCTTTCGTAAGAGCATAGCTGGCAGGACCTTCATACTGCTTCGGAGGGATGCCGTCTTTTTCGTGCAAACGTTGCAGGTCCTCCCGTGCCTCAGCTGTATCTTTTGTCTTTCCATACACGCCCAAGAAGCCTAGCAGGTTCACGCAAAGGTTCTTCGTCAGGTGCATCACGTCGATTGAAGAGCGGACCTCTAGGTCTTTCCAGTAGGGTAGGTCCCAAAATATAGATTTCTTCTTCCACATGGGTGCGTGTCCCTCAGCGTCATTCGGAACAGCTAGTGCGTCGGGGCCCTTTCCAAAGATTACGTGTAAATCATTGACCATAGCAAGTACGTGATCACCGGTACGCATGGCGGGCTTCTTCCGGTGATCTGCCTCGCCTTTGAAATGCTTGCCTTTCTTTCGACATTGATGGTTGGTCGGAAGAAATCGACGATGGCCCAAGTACACATTCTTCCTGCACTTGTCCAGGTATATACTTTCAGTGTCATCTAAACAGTGCGTGTATGTCCTTTGTTTGTCTGTCCTGAAGGGTTACTGAGAGCGGGCCAATCGTTGATGGTCACGAACAGCAACACCTTTAGGTCAAATTCCTCCTGTCTGTGCTCATCCCACGCACGTACACCGTTTCCATTCCACAGCTGTAAAAGTTCTTCAACTAATGGCCTTAGGTACACATCAATGTCGTTCCCGGGTTGCTTAGGGCCTTGGATGAGAACTGGCATCATAATGAACTTCTGCTTCATGCACATCCAAGGAGGAAGATTATACATACATAGAGTCACGGGCCAGGTGCTGTGATTGCTGCTCTGCTCCCCGAAAGGATTAATGCCATCCGCGCTTAAAGCAAACCATACGTTCCTTGCATCCTTTGCAAACTCCTCCCAGTACTTTCTCTCGATTTTTCTCCACTGCGACCCGTCAGCGGGTGCTCTCAACTTCCCTTCTTTCTTACGGTCCTCACTGTGTCATCGCATCAACTTGGCATGCTCTCTGTTTCTAAACAAACGTTTCAACCATGGTATTATAGGAGCATACCACATCACCTTCGCAGGAACCCTCTTCCTGGCGGGCTCGCCATCAACATCACCAGGGTCATCTCGTCTGATATTATACCACAATGCACCACATACCGGGCATGCGTTCAGATCCTTGTATGCACCGCGGTAGAGGATGCAGTCATTAGGGCATGCATGTATCTTCTGCACCTCCAATCCTAGAGGGCATACGACCTTCTTTGCTGCGTATGTACTGTCGGGCAATTCGTTATCCTTCGGAAGCTTCTTCTTTAATATTTTCAGTAGCTTCTCAAATCCTTTGTCAGCCACAGCATTCTCTGCCTTCCACTGCAGCAATTCCAGTATGGTATCGAGCTTTGTGTTGCCATCTTCGCAATTGGGGTACAACCCTTTTTTGTGATCCTCTAACATGCGATCGAACTTCAGCTTCTCCTTTTGACTTTCGCATTGTGTCCTTGCATCGACAATGACCCGGCGGAGATCATCATTTGGTTCCTCTTGATCTTCAGCAACTTCACCCGTTGCAGCATCATTGGGCACATCGTCTGGTTCCTCTTGATCTTCACCAGCTCCCCCCATTGCAGCATCACCGTATTCAGCGGGCACATAGTTGTCATCGTACTCTTCTTCTTCGCCGTCTTCCATCATAACCCCTATTTCTCCGTGCCTCGTCCAAACATTATAGTGTGGCATGAAACCCTTGTAAAGCAGGTGGGAGTGAAGGATTTTCCGGTTAGAGTAAGACATCATATTCACACATTTAGTGCATGGACAACACATAAAACCATTCTGCTTATTTGCCTCAGCCGCATTTAGAAACTCATGCACGCCCTTAATGTACTCGGAGGTGTGTCTGTCACCGTACATCCATTGCCGGTTCATCTGCGTGCATTATTTATAATTAAGTGTGTCAAAAACCATTACAGAACATCATAAATAGATAATTAAGTGACCAAATGGATAAAAGTTCATCATCACATTAAAACCAAAGTACATACATATATAGTTCTCATCTAACAACATATAGCTCTCCATACACATCGAAACTATGTAAAACTTTTCAATGCGAAAACAAATGCGATCATAATCGCAACCAAGGTAACAATTGATCCAACGGCATAATGATACCAAGCCTCGGTATGAATGGCATATTTTCTAATCTTTTTAATCTTCAGCCACATTGCATCCATCTTGATCTTGTGATCATCGACGACTGATGGGCCTCTAACCCCTCGTTGGTTACCCCAAGTGGAAGGTGTAAGATGCAGTGTTGTGGAAGTGTTTTCCCTTAGCAAAGATGCCAAGGATCGAATCCCCAGAGACTCCTAGGTTCAACAAGTAGGTGTCAACTGCTAACGGCGCAAATTAGCAATCAACGTGGACCTGCACACAGATACAAATAACTTTGCTCCCAACGAGTACAGAGAGGTTGTCAATCCCTCCGGCCTTGTAGTTCACAAAGGGTTAAAAGCAAATGATAGTAGTGATAGATAGTGTTTGCAATAGTAAATAATAACGAAAAGTAAATAGCGGATGTGATCAATGATGGTAATATGGACCGGAGTCTCATGATGTTCACTAGTGATGTCTCTCTCCCAAAAGACGATAAAACAGCTATGTGAGGTAAACGAATTACAGCTGGGCAATTGACAGGACCACGAACGCAAACCAATGCTGACTACATTGCAAGAAAGGTTGAGGTTCAAAGCATGGGCGGTACGCCAAAGTAAGTAGACCGAAATCCATCAATGCCTACTACTAATCATCCACCTTGAGATATCTATCCAGAACATCTCGCTGGTATTAAGTTGCGAGCCCCACCCATAGTGTAAACTCAATGCAACAGACAACTGCATTAAAAGAACTTTGCGTAAAGTAAACAATCCTTGCACCCGCGGGCACAAGCACCGTTGTTTTCCCCCTTGTGGCAACAACACATCCCCTAGACTCATGTTTCTGTCACTCAAGCTAGTCATCGAGGGGCATGAACCCACAATCAAGCATAACGTTCCCTCTTGGAGTCACTACGTATTACTCGGCCAAAGCAATAAATAACAACGGAGAACATGCAAGAATTACTTATGAACATAAATATAAAAGAGGTGAATCAAATATATTACTCAAGATCAATCTGAACATAATCTCATAATCCATCGGATCCCAGCAAACTCAACATAGCAACAGCATAAGGATTACATAGGTGCCTCGATCATGTAGGGCAGCTCACGAGGACTAATTAGTGAAGCACAAGAACGGGAGGAGAACATCACATAGCTACTGGTCATGGACTCATGGTCCAAGGAAGACTACTCACGAGTCATCCGGGAGGCGTCCATGGTGGTGGAGAAGCTCCCGGTGGTGATCCTCCCCTCCGGCAGGGTGCCGGAAAGAGTTCTCCTGGTGCTCCCGATCTTGGAAGCGGCGGCGGCGGCGGAACAGAGATGGGATCGCGAAAAAAGTTCCTGTTCTGAGGGTTTCGGAGGACGCTTTAAATATATGCCAAAGGGGGGCATCGGGGGAGCTTCGGGGGGCCCAGGCGCCCCCCCGGCGCGGCCCAGGGGGGGGCGCCGCCAGGGCGCCTGGAGCCCTGGTGGCCCCCCGGCTGTCCTTCGGACGCAAGGTTGTTTTCGAAACGCTGATTTTTTATATAATTTTTCTGGATTTTTCCTGGCAGTTCTCGTAACGTGAAAACCTGAAATACAAAAACAGCCGAAAACAGAAACTGGCACTGGGGTGCACTGGATTAGTAAGTTAGTCCAAATATGATCAAAAGTGTATGGAAGTGTATGAATATCATAGCAATATCACCCAAAAGTGGCATGGAGCAAGCCGAAATTATAGATACGTTTTGGACGTATCAACGACATCCGCAACATGCAACTCCAATATCATCTTCTCGTCCACAATTTTTTTTATTTTTTCCTTCAAGAATTTGTTTTCTTCTTCAACTAAATTTAACCTCTCGACAATAGGGTCCATCTTGATCTTGTGATCATCGATGACTTCCGCAACATGCAACTCCAATTCCATCTTCTCCTCCTCCATTTTTTCCAATTTTTTCTTTAAGGAAATGTTTTCCTCTTCAACTAAATTTAACCTCTCCACAAGAGGGTCGGTTGGAATTTCCGGTTCAACTACCTCCTAGACATAATAAAACATCTATGCATGTCAGGTTGGTCGGCATAACTATCATAAACACTAAAACAAATAGTTATATTAAAGATAATATACCACATCCGAATCGTAGACAGGACGAGGGCCCACATGGGCGGATATCAAAACCATCGCACTATATAATAACAAGCAATAATAAACGTAAGAAAATTAGACAAATATCTATCTAAAGCAATAATAACAAACAATAATAAAAGTAAGAAAAGCATGGACATAACAAGAGGCTCACCACGGTGGTGCCGGTGACGAGATCGGCGGGGGCGATCGACGGCGGCGAAGACGGGGACGGGACGTGACGAACCGCTAAACCTAGACAAATCTCGGAGAAAATAGAGCTTCGAGAGGAGAAAAGCTTAACTAGTGTGGCTCGGGCATTCCACCGAACACGTTGTGTGCATAGGAGGTGAGCTAGAGTACCACTAACCCCTCTCCCCCTCGGCCAGAAAAAAAAACAGAGCAGTGAGCTCTGCTCTTGAGTGAGGGGTTATATATAGGCACCTCATTGGTCCCGGTTGGTGCTACGAACCGGGGCTAAAGGGGAGCCTTTGGTCCCGGTTCATATCACCAACCGGGACCAATGGTGATGGGCCAGGACCAAGAGCCATTGGTCCCGGTTTGCCGCTCCAACCGGGACCAAAAGGTCCAGACGAACCGGGCCCACGTGGCCCGGCCGCCCCCCTAGGCTCACGAACCGGGTCCAGTGCCCCCATTGGACCCGGTTCTAGATTGAACCGGGGCTAATGGGCTGGATAGGCCTGGACCAATGCCATGTTTTCTACTAGTGACTATGGGTGTGTTTGGATCATGCCCTGGCCAGAAAGTACCTGGCCTGGAGTGTGCCTGAAAATTGCCTGAAGTGTGTTTGCTATCCTGAAAAAACGCATGAGTGCCTGGCCTAATTCATATGTAGTGTAATTAGCCTGGACACTTTACCAGGCATGTGACTTAGCCTGGTCGAGGCCATCTATTTTGGACGCCTAGTGGGTACCTGACTCTTGATTATAGTAATTTAATATTTGGATGGGATGGTGGGCTCCACACTAGTACAACTTTTTGCCATATAAAACTATCTCTAGTTCTTTACCGGACAAGGCCACCAACCAAACGTTCCTCTTCGAGGCTAGCCTGGCCAGGCACAAAATTCAAACTTTTCAGGCACATCCAGGCATCAAAATTCTCCAGGCACATTGCCCAGGACACAAACCAAACTGGCCCTATGTCATGGATATAACGGAATATGTCAACGAGAAAGAAGAACAAAACCGGTAATGAGGAGACCCGTATAGTGAGCATGAGAATGATTCAAGAGGATAGCGATACATCGCAGGTGAATTTCGATGAGAATGACCGTCGAATTTCGAATCAGGCTGAGAGATGCAAGGAGGGAGAGGGTGGCACGCGAACCTTGTCTAGCATGGCGGGGTCGAGGGAGGCGGTGGAGCCTTAGAGGCGGCGGGCGTCGGTGTACGGCGTGACTGTGCGGCTCTGCAGCGCGTCCTCGTGGACAGCACATCGCACAATGAGGGGAGCCGCCGCATCCAGCGGCTCTCGCGCTGCCTCGGCCAACGTCGTCGCCTGCTCCTCCAGGGCCTGAGCCCCATCGGCTTCGCCATCCATTCCCCTCACCCTCGCCTTCGCCCGGGCCTTTCAGGGAGGAGAGATGGGCGGTGAGGCGTGGCGGTGCGGGTGAGGTTGGAGAGAAAGAGAGAAGCTTGTCCTCGTGTGGGTGACCATGCCCTCGTGACGTGTCAACCTACTCCTATTTGGTTGCGTGGGACCCACCTGGAAGGTGATAGCTGTCGGGGTCGGTTTAGTATGGGTAACCATCATTTTCTTGCAAATTAAATACACTTAAAGTTGGCATGATTTATAACAAAAAAAGACTGAGCTTTGTATCGGGCCCCTCTAGGTCCCATTACTTCATAGTCGAGGCACCGTCCGACAAAAAATGCTATCCAATCAACCCTCGGACCCCACGGATATGTAAAACGGATTCGGGGTGGCTTTTTTTTGCGGGAAAGGATTTGGGGTGGCTTGGGCGCACCCAGAAGCATTTAACAGGTTGAATTCGACAAGCCAGACCCACCCAAATCTCTCCAAACATGACCAATCCTCGCCTAATTTGCCCTCTTCATCTCACTTACGTCCTTGTCTGCACTGCCCTTTACCTAGATCTACCGCCATCCCGGCCCACCCTAGCTTCACCACCGTCCCTAAACCGCAGCGCAAAAAAAAACTCAAAGTCCGTCCCGTAGGGTGACGGTTGGCTCGGTCCGGACTTTCCGGAGGCGATCGCGCTGGCGATTGCGGTCGAGTCTTCCCTGGTAGGGTTTTCGCCGTGATCCGCAGGGATCTGAATCCGTCCGCCGCATTAGTGCTTGATCCCTTCCATCCAGCCCCGTCCCAATCCACCAAAGGACCTCCTCGTGCTGCCCTAGGGCGCGGGGTTGTAATACACCAGTTTCCTAGGAGGAGTCTTGGAGGCCAGGGAGGAAGATCACCATGGCGCTGGATGGCGTAGCTGGGCTGATGAGGGGTTTGAAGCTTTTGGAGGAGGAGAAGAAGGGAGTTAGGGTTAGACTGTCATCCAAGGAGAAGGGGAAGGAAGTGGTTCTGCAGGCAGTGGGGAAGATCATGTCAGAGAAATTAGCTCACAGGGATGCGATCTGTCTGTCCCTGGGGAAGGTGTGGTGTCCGATCAAGGGCATCGACTGTAAAGAAATCGGTGCCAACCAATTCCTCTTTACGTTCTTCCAGGAGTCAGGGAAACGCAAGGCAATCGAGGATGGACCATGGATGTTCGACAAAGAATTGGTGGTGGTTGAGGACTATGTACCAAGCAAGAGGCCGGAGGACTATGCCCACAACAATATCCCTATCTGGGTTAGGGTTTTTAATCTCCCCTTGGGCATGATGAATGCAGAAGCCGCTGAAGATATTGGCAACATCATGGGTGTATTTGTGGAGGCGGACACGGGGGCTGATGGGAAGGCGTTTGGAAGGTTCCTGCGAATAAAAATAGGAATGCAGATTGATAAACCATTGATGAGGGGTTTTACCCTAGATGAGGCGGATGAAGAAGTTGGGGATGTAGATACGGGGAAGACAGATATGCTGAGTGGGGAGATGGAGGATAGGAGAGATTGGTGCCGCCTGGAGTATGAATACCTGCCAGATTTCTGCTATACATGCGGGATCATTGGCCATGGAGAGAAGGATTGTGCTACTAAACTGAAGAAAGGAGAACAATCACAATTTGGTCGATGGTTGCGGGCTGATATAGGCCAACGCAGAGGAGGGGTGGATGAACGATTCTGGAGGAGCGGAGGTCGAAGATACAACACACACCGTAACTATGGGCACAGCAAATCGAGCGGGAAGTCCAGCGGGGGGAGTGATAGCATTTCTTGGAGGAAGAGCGACTCACGCTGGTCGGGAGGGGAGGAGCCGAAAAATGGCGGGGAGGAGGAAGTGACCAGCCCCAGCAAGAAAACCCATGCGCCAACTGTAACAGCCACAGTGAGAAAATTGGATCTCGGCCAAGGGTCTTTTGTAGTGAGAGAAGGGCTGTCCGAGAAGAAGGCGGATGGGATGAAGGCAGGATGTTCTGTCAAGGCGCCAGGGGGGAAGAAATACAGGAAGATGGGTAGGGATAGGAGTGTGGGGGGTGAAGTGAAGGAAGCGGCTATGCTACTAGGTGAGAAGAGGGTTAGGATGGAGGAAGAGGAGGACGCGCTGGGGTGCAAGAAGGGGAAGGTAGATGGGATGAGCCAGGAGGTCACCAGGGGGTCGAACACTGCAGTTTCAGCTGCAAACAAGGATTCATCGGCCGGGCTGCAGGAGCAGCCCCGTCGGTCGCCATGAAACTAATCGGTTGGAACCGCCGGGGGCTCGGGAATGGCCCGGCAGTTCGTAGCCTCCTCGAGTTGGGGAGGACGGAGGAGCCCGACGTTTTGTTCTTGGCGGAGACGAAATTGACGGAGAAAGAATTGGAGAGATTCCGGTGGTCGCTTGGCTTGGCTAATATGACGGCATGGAATCCGGTGGGGAGAAGCCGGGGAGTGGCGTTGTTTTGGCGACGGGGGACGGAAGTAACACTCAGATCGTTTGGTAGAAGACATGTGGATGTGGATATTACAGAGGAGGATGGTCGGGTGTGGAGAATGACTGGAATTTATGGGGAGTCAGAGATGGAACGTAAAGTAGAGACTTGGAAGCTGCTGCGCATCCTTGGCCAACAACACCAGAATGGACGACCATGGCTCTGTATGGGGGACTTCAACGAAATCTTGACTTGTGATGAGAAGGTAGGCGGAGCTGATCGTCAACAACGATACATGGATAACTTCAGGGAAGCCCTAGAGTCATGTGCTTTATGTGATCTGGGGTTTGAAGGGGATAAATATACCTGGAGGAATCATAGCAAACAGGTGAACACATACATTTGTGAACGTTTGGATAGGGCGACTGCAAATGCTTCTTGGTGTGAGTGGTTCCCGGAGTTCACAGTCTACAATGGTGCACCTCGCCACTCCGACCACCGCCCGGTCATTGTCAGCACCCAGGGAGCCACTAGGCAGAAGGGGGGAGGAGATCGTGGCTTCAGGTTTGAGGCTTGGTGGCTTAAGGAGGAAGGATGCAATGCGGAGATGCAGGGGGCCTGGGAGGAAGGATGTCTGATGGAGAGAGGGGACGTCGCATCTGCGATGAAACATGTGGCCGGGCGAATGAAGAAGTGGAGTAAGGAGGTGGCGGGAGAGCTTGAAGAAAGACTGAGAACCACCAGGAGAGATTTGGAGAGGTGTATGAGGGCACCGATCTCAGATGCCAAGGTTAGGGAGGAAGGTAGATTGCGGTGCATGGTGCAGGAGTTAGAAGAAAAAAAGAACACCAAAGCAAAACAACACTCTCATGTAACTTGGTTGCGGGACGGTGATGGGCCTCGAACCCCTCGTTGGTTACCCCAAGTGGAAGGTGTAAGATGCAGTAAGTAGAAGCGTTTTCCCTTAGCAAAGATGCCAAGGATCGAATCCCCAGAGACTCCTAGGTTCAACAGGTAGGTGTCAACTGCTAACGGCGCAATTAGCAATCAACGTGGACCTGCACACAGATACAAATAACTTTGCTCCCAACGAGTACAGAGAGGTTGTCAATCCCTCCGGCCTTGTAGTTCACAAAGGGTTAAAAGCAATGATAGTAGTGATAGATAGTGTTTTTGCAATAGTAAGTAATAACGAAAAGTAAATAGCGGGTGTGATCAATGATGGTAATAAGGACCGGAGTCTCATGATATTCACTAGTGATGTCTCTCTCCCAAAAGACGATAAAACAACTATGTGAGGTAAAGAAATTACAGCTGGGCAATTGACAGGACCACGAACGCAAACCAATGCTGACTACATTGCAAGAAAGGTTGAGGTTCAAAGCATGGGCGGTACGCCAAAGTAAGTAGACCGAAATCCATCAATGCCTACTACTAATCATCCACCTTGAGATATCTATCCAGAACATCTCGCTGGTATTAAGTTGCGAGTCCCACCCATAGTGTAAACTCAATGCAACAGACAACTGCATTAAAAGAACTTTGCGTAAAGTAAACAATCCTTGCACCCGCGGGCACAAGCACCGTTGTTTTCCCCCTTGTGGCAACAGCACATCCCCTAGACTCATGTTTCTGTCACTCAAGCTAGTCATCGAGGGGCATGAACCCACAATCAAGCATAACGTTCCCTCTTGGAGTCACTACCTGCTACTCGGCCAAAGCAATAAATAACAACGAAGAACATGCAAGAATTACTTATGAACATAAATATAAAAGAGGTGAATCAAATATATTACTCAAGATCAATCTGAACATAATCTCATAATCCATCGGATCCCAGCAAACTCAACATAGCAACAACATAAGGATTACATAGGTGCCTCGATCATGTAGGGCAGCTCACGAGGACTAATTAGTGAAGCACAAGAACGGGAGGAGAACATCACATAGCTACTGGTCATGGACTCATGGTCCAAGGGAGACTACTCACGAGTCATCCGGGAGGCGTCCATGGTGGTGGAGAAGCTCCCGGTGGTGATCCTCCCCTCCGGCAGGGTGCCGGGAAGAGTTCTCCTGGTGCTCCCGATCTTGGAAGCGGCGGCGGCGGCGGAACCGAGATGGGATCGCGAAAAGAGTTCCCTCTCTGAGGGTTTCGGAGGACCCTCTAAATATATGCCAAAGGGGGGCACCGGACGGGCTTCGGGGGGCCCAGGCGCCCCCCCGGCGCGGTCCAGGGGGGGGGGGCGCCGCCAGGGCGCCTGGAGCCCTGGTGGCCCCCCTAGGCTGCCCTTCGGACGCAGTGTTGTTTCCGGAACGCTGATTTTTTATATAATTTTTCTGGGCAGTTCTCGAAACGTGAAAACCTGAAATACAAAAACAGCCGAAAACAGAAACTGGCACTGGGGTGCACTGGATTAGTAAGTTAGTCCAAATATGATCAAAAGTGTATGGAAGTGTATGAATATCATAGCAATATCACCCAAAAGTGGCATGGAGCAAGCAGAAATTATAGATACGTTTTGGACGTATCAACATCCCCAAGCTTAATTCCTGCTCATCCTCGAGTAGGTAAATGATAACAAGAATAATTTCTGTGGTGACATGCTATTAACCATATAGGACTTTTTATAGTCATATGACAAAAGCTTACCGAGACAATGAATCTATAGTAATTAAGTTGCCTCATGAGAAAATCACAAATGACTGAAAGTTTTACAACATGAAACCGGAACATCAAAAAGATTTGCAATGAACATGATGTGCAAATATGATAAAGTAATATCTAGCTTGCCCCCTTTAGTGATGCAAAACATAAATGCAGGGGCACCTTCAAGGTTTAAGTGATGACTAGATACAATCATTTCAAAACAACGATATCACAATCATGCAAAAGACAATGCTACTTTGGGACAATGCACATTACACTCAGAATGACAATCATGCTCTCAGTAGTTGGTGCTTTAACAAAAAAGTAAAAGAATGGTTAAGTGCTAGAGCTTTTTATTTTGAAAACATGGAAGCAATTTTGTCAACGGTAGTAGTACTTCATATGTGTCATGCATAAGACATCCTATAAGTTGCAAGCCTCATGCATCGAATACCAATAGTGCTCGCACCTTGTCCTAATTAGCTCGGATTTCCATGGGTTATCATTGCATTACATATGTTTCAACCAAGTGTCACAAAGGGGTACCTCTATGCCACCTGTACAAAGGTCCAAGGAGATAAATCGCATTTGATTTCTCGTTTTTGATAGATCTCAACTTGAGGACATCCATACCGGGACAACATAGAAAATAGATGATGGACTCCTCTTTAATGCATAAGCATATTCTCATAAGAGAATGAGGATCAATGTCCAAGCTAAAACTTCCACCATGATACATGGCTTTGGTTGGCGGCCCAATGTTCTTCTCTAACAATATGCATATTCATTCAACCCACGGTAAATCACCCTTACTTCAGACAAGACGAACATGCATAGCAACTCACATGATATTCAACAAAAGTGTGACAGTTGATGGCGTCCCCAGAAACATGGTTACCGCTCAGCAAGCAACTTATAAGAAATAAGATACATAGACAACATATTCCTTACCACAATAGTTATTAAGCTACTTTCCCATGAGCTATGCATTGCAAAGTTAGTTTGCTTAGTACATGTGGAGGTTAGCAAAAAGACTGGGAGCGACCAACTAAGAGAGCAATGACGGTCATAATCATGCAGAGCGACAAAGCAATATTGAATCAGGCATGGTAGTTATATCGCTACTCAGAAATAAAAGATCATCAAGGCTTGACAGACTTTCTTTACAGTCTTGAATATGCGTGAGCATACGCCAAGTCAATCAAAATAAATTCTCGAAGGAAGATATTAGTAAACCATACCATATCATAGGCAAACAAATCAAGTTGGTACTCCAATAACACATTGGGAACCCCCCCCCCCAGCTATTTGAGATTAACCATAAGAAAACCTGAACTACTAAGCACCATTATGCAAGTAGCATCTTTATCATAGACACATTAACCAATGCAACGGAAGCAAACTCTCTTAATAAGGTGAGCATGATAATTAAAGAGAGTTCAAGCAACCAACTAAACAAAAGCTCTTTGAAAAGATAAGCATGAATACTAAGAGCAGAGCATGATAGTAGCTATTAAAAGACAAAGAACACACATAGCATAGATAGACATGAAAATTCTATGTTATGTTCTAGGTAGAAGTGGAGCGTGTTTCTCTCCCACATGAAGGAATGCTGAGTTCCGACTCGTTATGAAAAACTAAAAAGAAAACTAAAAACAAGACGCTCCAAGCATAGCACATAACACATGAAGTGATAAAAATATAGCGGAACGAAAGACGAACTGATAATGTTGATGGAGAAGGGGATGCACGGGGGCATCCCCAAGCTTAGACGCTTGAGTCTCCTTGAATATTTCTTGGGGGTGCATGGGGGCATCCCCAAGCTTGAGCGCTTGACACTCCTGAATCTTTTTTATCATCTTCCCTCGCACACTTGAAAACTCCCTTCATACATAACTCATCATAATCTGATTAGCGAGGTTAGTACCCTTAATAAAATAATTATACCTTGCTGGAAATAAGGATATTCTTGAAGTTCTACTGTTTCTCAAGATTGCCAAAAGGTTTTTGCAAAGAAAAAACAAGTTCTTGATTTGCAAAGTGAAGGAAAGGCAAAACAGGACAGAATCTGTGAAAAACAGAACAGCAGGTAGTAATTGATCTGTTCGGGATACTTCTGCAACTCAAATAAAAAAACTCAGAACAGACGCACGAAAGACAATTATATAGAGAACGCTGTCGAAAAAATTTAGACCAAAAAGATGATCTGGTGATTTTATACGAATTTTTTCTATCCAAGGACAGAATCTGTTTCCTGGACAGCACCTCACAACTTTTGAACTTTCTAGCAATCAGAGGCTATACTTGGCACAAATATGAAAAGAGAAGATACAATGATGATGCTACAGCAGTAAACAACATCAAGACACAACAAAAGCAAAAAAAATATTCATGTGGGCTGCCTCCCAAAAGCGCTTTCTTTTATGCCTTTAAGCTAGGCATAATGCATAGAGATCAAGTTTTATCAAGAGTAAAAGAATAGCTAGCCCGTACAACGGACTCAAAAGGTAACTTGATCTTCTTTCGAGGGAAGTGTTCCATCCCTTTCTTGAGAGGAAACTGAAATTTAATATTACCTTCTTTCATGTCAATGATAGCACCAACGGTGCGCAAAAAGGGACGTCCCAAAATAATTGGACATGAAGGATCACATTCAATATCCATAATAGTGAAATCAACGGGCACATAATTATCATTGACAACAATAAGAACATCGTCGATCCTCCCCAAAGGTTTCTTTATGGAAGAATCAACGAGACGAACACCAAAAGAACAAGAATCATAAGGTTTCAATTTAAGCATATCATATATTCTTTTGGGCATAACAGAGGTACTAGCACCAACATCACATAATGCATAACAAGAGAAGTCATTCAAATTAATTTCTATCATAGGATCCCAACCATCTTCTAGCTTTCTAGGTATGGAGGCTTCTACTCTAAGTTTCTCCTCCCTAGCTTTGATGAGAGCATTAGTGATATGCTCTGTGAAGGCAAGGTTAAGCGTGCTAGTGCGGGGGTCTCTAGACATCTTGTGAAGGAAATCAATAACTTCGGTAAGAGTGCAATTATCAAAATAAAGGTCACGAGCATCAAGTAAAGTGGTAGTGGTGTCCTTAAGGTTCACTTGTTGCGTAGTTTCTATAGTCATAGCATCACCATTAATAGGTCCATTGGGACCAGGAGTACATTGGGTGGTAAGAGTTTGAACATCCTCAACAACTTGGATAGTAGCAACAGTGTGGTGGGTAGGAAGGCTCTTAATTCTCTCTTCTTCCTCCCTTTCTCTAGCCCATCTTTCTTTAAGTTTAGCCATCATCCTAATGTTTTCATTAATTTGCACTTGAATAGTATTGATAGGAGTGACTTCCCTCTCCTCAAGAGGAGAAGTTTTCATTTTTAGCAATTTTACCTCATTGGCTAAGTGGTCTACCTTAAAAGAAAGATCATCTAGTTTATGTAGTTTCTCTTCTACATTCTTATTGAAGGCTTTTTGGGTAGTGATGAAATCTCTAAGCATAGTCTCTAGTTCAGTAGTGGAGTTCTTGGTACTAGAATAAGCATTATTGTTCCCATAAGAGTTAGAGGGGAATGGTCTAGGATTGCTACCAAAGTTACTCCTATAAGCATTGTTGTTAAAATTGTTTCTAGAGATAAAGTTCACATCTACTTATTCTTGAGCAATCAAATTTAAAGGAACATCACGAGGATCAACAGTAGATTGCTTCGAAAGTAGAGACATAATTAAGTCAACCTTTTCATTAAGGGAGGAAATCTCCTCGACAGAGTTTACCTTCCTACCTGTTGGAGCGCGTTCGGTGTGCCATTGGGAATAGTTGGTCATCATCTCATCGAGAAGCTTTGTGGCAGCACCAAGTGTAGTTGACATAAAAGTTCCTCCCGCGGCCGAATCTAACAAGTTCCGCGAGGTAAAGTTCAAGCCTGCATAAAAAGTTTGGATAACCATCCAAGTAGTCAAACCGTGAGTAGGGCAGTTCTTGATAAGAGATTTCATACGTTCCCAAGCTTGGGCAACGTGTTCATTATCCAATTGTTTAAAATTCATTATGTTACTTCTAAGTTGGATAATTTTAGCAGGTGGATAGTATTTTCCAATAAAAGCATCTTTGCACTTGTCCCAAGAATCTATGCTATTTCTAGGCAAAGACTGAAACCAAATTTTAGCTCCTCCTCTCAAGGAGAAAGGAAAAAGCTTAAGCTTAACAATATCACCATCTATTTCATGGTACTTTTGCATATCACAAAGTTCAACAAAGTTGTTTAAGTGTAAAGCAGCATCATCTCCAGCACCGGAGAATTGTTCTTTCATAACTAAGTTCAGTAAAGCAGGTTTAATTTCATATGAAGGTGCTGAAGTGGCAGGTGTAGTGATAGGTGTGCTGATAAAGTCATCGTTGTTGTGACTAGTGAAGTCACACAACTTGGTGTTCTCGGTGGAACCCATAGTAGCAAGCAAGCAAGATAACTATTTTTATGATTTTCGATAAAAGGTACTGAAAGCAAAAACTGAAAGGTAAACTAACAAGACTAAAAAGCAAAGGTAAAAGATAGCGTGCAAGTCCCCTATCCTAAAGAGTGGAGTCCCCGTCAACGGCGCTAGAAAATACTCCTTGATGGGCCTCGAACCCCTCGTTGGTTACCCCAAGTGGAAGGTGTAAGATGCAGTAAGTAGAAGCATTTTCCCTTAGCAAAGATGCCAAGGATCGAATCCCCAAAGACTCCTAGGTTCAACAGGTAGGTGTCAACTGCTAACGGCGCAATTAGCAATCAACGTGGACCTGCACACAGATACAAATAACTTTGCTCCCAACGAGTACAGAGAGGTTGTCAATCCCTCCGGCCTTGTAGTTCACAAAGGGTTAAAAGCAATGATAGTAGTGATAGATAGTGTTTTTGCAATAGTAAGTAATAACGAAAAGTAAATAGCGGGTGCGATCAATGATGGTAATAAGGACCGGAGTCTCATGATGTTCACTAGTGATGTCTCTCTCCCAAAAGACGATAAAACAACTATGTGAGGTAAACAAATTACAGCTGGGCAATTGACAGGACCACGAACGCAAACCAATGCTGACTACATTGCAAGAAAGGTTGAGGTTCAAAGCATGGGCGGTACGCCAAAGTAAGTAGACCGAAATCCATCAATGCCTACTACTAATCATCCACCTTGAGATATCTATCCAGAACATCTCGCTGGTATTAAGTTGCGAGTCCCACCCATAGTGTAAACTCAATGCAACAGACAACTGCATTAAAAGAACTTTGCGTAAAGTAAACAATCCTTGCACCCGCGGGCACAAGCACCGTTGTTTTCCCCCTTGTGGCAACATCACATCCCCTAGACTCATGTTTTTGTCAGTCAAGCTAGTCATCGAGGAGCATGAACCCACAATCAAGCATAACGTTCCCTCTTGGAGTCACTACCTACTACTCGGCCAAAGCAATAAATAACAACGGAGAACATGCAAGAATTACTTATGAACATAAATATAAAAGAGGTGAATCAAATATATTACTCAAGATCAATCTGAACATAATCTCATAATCCATCGGATCCCAGCAAACTCAACATAGCAACAGCATAAGGATTACATAGGTGCCTCGATCATGTAGGGCAGCTCACGAGGACTAATTAGTGAAGCACAAGAACGGGAGGAGAACATCACATAGCTACAGGTCATGGACTCATGGTCCAAGGGAGACTATTCACGAGTCATCCGGGAGGCATCCATGGTGGTGGAGAAGCTCCCGGTGGTGATCCTCCCCTCCGGCAGGGTGCCGGGAAGAGTTCTCCTGGTGCTCCCGATCTTGGAAGCGGCGGCGGCAGCGGAACCGAGATGGGATCACGAAAAGAGTTCTCTCTCTGAGGGTTTCGGAGGACCCTCTAAATATATGCCAAAGGGGGGCACTGGACGGGCTTCGGAGGGCCCAGGCGCCCCCCCGGCGCAGCCCGGGGGGGGGGGGTGCCGCCAGGGCGCCTGGAGCCCTGGTGGCCCCCCCAGGCTGGCCTTCAGACGCAGTGTTGTTTCCGGAACGCTGATTTTTTATATAATTTTTCTGGATTTTTCTGGGCAGTTCTCGAAACGTGAAAACCTGAAATACAAAAACAGCCGAAAACAGAAACTGGCACTGGGGTGCACTGGATTAGTAAGTTAGTCCAAATATGATCAAAAGTGTATGGAAGTGTATGAATATCATAGCAATATCACCCAAAAGTGGCATGGAGCAAGCAGAAATTATAGATACGTTTTGGACGTATCAGACGGGAATAGGAGTACGAAATATTTCATGTCGGTGGCATCAGCAAGGAGGAAAGCTAATAGGATTCAGAAGCTGATTAAGGAGGATGGTGTGGAAGTGAAGGAAGGGGTTGAGCTTAATAACTACGTTTGCTCCTTTTTTCAGGGCATGTTTACTTCTGCTGGAATCAACCGCCTTCCCGAGCTAATTGACAAAGTGCAGCCCTGTGTTACTAATGGTATGAGGGCAGTGCTTGAAGCCGAGGTTTCCCGCGAAGAAGTGAAGGCCGCGCTGGACCACATCGGAGACCTGAAAGCGCCAGGACCGGATGGTATGCCTTCAATAGTATACAAAAAACATTGGCATTTCATGGGCGATAAGATCATCGATGAGGTCATTGCGGTTCTGAATGGGGGTGACATGCCGGAAGGATGGAATGACACTACTGTCGTCCTTATACCCAAAGTTAAAAGTCCTAGCAGAATCAAAGACCTACGGCCGATCAGCTTATGCAATGTTATATACAAGTTGGTCTCCAAGGTCATTGCTAATCGCCTCAAACTCATACTCCCAGAGATTATATCCCCTAACCAAAGTGCTTTTGTCCCCGGGAGAATGATAACCGACAACGTCCTAGTTGCGTATGAGGTATCGCACTATCTACTAAATAAGAAGAGAGGAAAAGAAGGAATCACAACAGTTAAAGCGGACATGAGCAAGGCGTATGACAGGGTAGAATGGGATTTTCTCAGAGCTATGCTTACCAAGATGGGCTTCGGGGTGAGGTGGGTTGACCTGGTTATGAAGTGTGTCAGCACGGTTCGGTACCAGATCAAGATTAATGGTGAATTAACGGAGCAGTTCTCACCATCTAGAGGCCTACGACAGGGAGACCCAGCCTCACCATACTTGTTTGTCATTTGCGCGGAGGGGCTCTCGGCACTCTTGCACGATGCGGAGGCGACGGGGAAGCTAAGTGGGGTCAGAATCTGCCAGGGAGCTCCGAGTCTATCGCACTTGCTGTTCGCTGATGACTCCATGTTACTGCTGAAAGCGAAGCAAGAGGAAGCCCTTGAGCTTCGCCGACTGCTGGACCTATACGAGGCTTGCTCGGGCCAGTGCATAAACCTAGATAAATCGGCCGTTATGTTCAGCCCGAACACGAGTGATGGGGATAAGGCTATTACGAAGAATGCTCTGCAAATCCATAGCGAGCAATGGAATGAGAAGTACCTGGGATTACCAGTCCATGTTGGCAAGGCGAGGAAGAAAGCGTTTGGTTTTGTCAAGGGAGCCATGGCTGGGAGGGTTTATGGGTGGAAAGAACGGCTCATTGCAAAGGCTGGAAAGGAGACTCTCGTCACTACTGTTGCACAAGCAATTCCCACCTTTGCAATGTCATGCTTCTATCTGACCAAAACATTCTGCGAGGAACTCAGTTCGCTAGTCGGAAATTATTGGTGGAGCCAACAAGACAAAGAGAATACAATTCACTGGATAGGATGGAAAACCCTCACTCTTCCAAAGGCTCAGGGGGGG
>LR738712.1:883067633-883163172 GCA_902687465.1 Secale cereale | reverse complement strand
GGGGGGCTTGGTTTCAGAGACATGCATGGTTTCAACATTGCCATGCTGTCTAGGCAGATTTGGAGGCTCCTCCAAAACCCAGAATCCCTGTGCGCACAAGTGCTCCGGGCTTGTTATTACCCCAATGTTCAGCTCCTGGAGGCTGGCCCGTCTAATGGTATCTCCTACACTTGGCGAAGTTTGCTCCATGGTTTGCAGCTCTTTCGGGAGGGATACATATGGAGGATAGGGGACGGCACCCAAGTCAATATATGGACGGACCCGTGGATTCCGCGGCCCTGGTCAAGGCGTGTTCTAACGACACGCGGACACAACCTCCTGGAAAAAGTATGCGAGCTCATCGATCCGGTCACCGGCCAGTGGGACGAACAAATGGTAAGGGATACGTTTTGGGCTGCAGATGTTGAGTACATTCTCCAGATCCCATTAAAAGATGGAGCCCAAGACTTTATCGCATGGCAGTATGACAAGAAGGGGATTCATTCCGTCAAGTCAGCCTATAAACTTTACTGTCAACTAGAGAAGACCAGAACGTCTGCTGATGTGGGAGCAAGCACTATCAACCCGGGAGCTCTGGATCGCGTGGAAGATGACTCGTGAAAACGAATTTGGAAGCTACCATGCCCAAAAAACATCCAAATGTTCACTTGGAGAGTAAAGCATGAGTCTCTTGCACTACGGACTAATGTGGAGCGTAGAGGTATTTCTATGCCTGACACGAAATGCTTGTTCTGTGGCAGAGCGGATGAGGATGGGGCTCATCTTTTCATCAAATGCAAAACTGTCAAGGGAGTCTGGAGAGAGCTAGCTATAGAGCGTGAGCGTGATGCTTTGGAACATATCACATCTGTGCATGCCATGATGGATTTCCTATAGGGGCTCGACGTAAAGAGGCGTCTACTTGTCCTCACCTTCTGGTGGCTATGGTGGTCTAACCGCAACAAGCTACGGAACGGGGAGCTCCCTTCTCCAGCCGAGGAAGTGGCTAGGAGAGCAAAGAGCAGTGTTCATGAATTTCTGCACATCTATACCCCTACTGCAGCCAAGCTCTCGCCGGAGAAATGGAGGCCCCCGGCGGATGGCGAATACAAAATCAACGTGGATGGCTCCTTCGTCCCAGGGCAGTCTCATGCAGGTTGGGGCGTTGCCATTCGCAATACAGAAGGCCAGCCTCTGTGTGCTCGGGCGGGGTGTGATGAGCATGTGAACGATGCTTTTGCTGCAGAAGCTCAAGCCATGTCTCATGCGATTACCGCTGCAGCTGACCTTGGGATGGTTCGGGTGGAGTTTGAAACAGAGTCCCAACTTCTTGCTGACGCTCTGGATCTTGGGAAGGCGGATTCCTCGGCGTACTCGGCTGTGATTGAGGATATGAAATACCAACTAAAGCTTTGGTTTTCCAAGTTTTCCATTTCGGTCTGTCGACGGAACGCCCAAACGGTTGCTCATGAGCTAGCCAACTTAGGGCGTATATGTGATTTGAACCACTGTATGCAGTGGGAACTTGATGTACCAGCCCATGTGGGCGAATGTGTCTCGGGCGACATGCCCAACCACCGTTAAGTAATAAAGCCTTTGTTGCTTTCAAAAAAAAAAAAAAACAAGCACTAAGTCCCACCGCCACTAGCACATGCTAGGTAGCTACCGTGTGTTGGAATATATTGCGCGCGTGCGTACAGGGGTCGGTGAGTGCTGAAATATATTGTCCACCTCTGTTCATCAGTTCGGTTTTTCGGATGAGCTAGCTAGAGCATGAATTCAATAGCGGGCAGTCGTTAATCGACCTGTGAACAGCGATCAGATGAAGATCTTATCAAGACCCTCGCCAAAAAGTACGTTGCCGCTGGAAATCGAGGGCGACAGCACCACGGCCGGCCGCCGGGGCGTCAAGTGGAGGATCTACAACAGGAAAGGCACTCCCGCCGGGCGGAGCAGCGCCTCATTTCCTACTCAAGGCAGCTGATGAATGAGAATAATCATCCTTGCAACTGTGAAGTCACCTCCCCCGACGGCGACGAAGCCGACAATGCGACCGCTACTGCGCTCCTTCGTCTGATCGTTTGCTCCTATTTCCGAGAAAAAGTTTGTTTGGTGAACGAGCAACACGAGAACGCCGGCGACGAAGCACGCGGTAGGTTTCCATCTCGAGGCTATGAAAGATTGCGCACAAAGTTTATATGACGCTGCTCGTAAGAAACCCGGTTACTTGTTTCTTATTTCAAAATATGGCATCGTTCGTGGATCATACATTTCTTCGAACAAGGCAGCTAAGCTATGGGGGAGGCGTTGCCATCGCCGCTCGGGGGCGACGGCGGCGACCGAAACTGTTTCTTAAGGCACTCTTCCTTGCACACGTCCATGGACTCGTAGCAATTATACCCAATGAGGCAGCAGTAGCAGTATGGCTTGTCGCCCCTGCAGGCAGTCGAGCCCTCTTCGTGGACGCACAGCCCGTTGGGCAAACTAAGCTTCTCGTCGCCGTCGTCAATGATCTGGCCTGCATATGTATGTGGCAACAGATAGTAATTGAGTAGTCGAAATTCAGTGCCAGGATTAACACCAAACAAGAACAAGCAATCACAAATATACGGAGGAATCAGTAGGGATTATTACGGTTTTACCTCGTGCCTCGGCAGCGAGTAGGCATATGATGAGAAGAAGAAGTGTGGCCACGCGGACGCACTACAACACGTATGTCATTAGGAGGCATTTTTTTGCCAGCATTTTTGATAAACGCCTCAGATTCATGGTATTGAAGGCACTTCTCAAAAGTGCCTCCGAAGCTCACAGCCTTCAAGGGCAATTTTAGAAAATGCCTTCTAAACAGGGGAAAACAAGGCATTCTGCAAAAGTGCCGCCGAGCGTATACGTAGCCAGCGTACACGTATGAAACAACCCTCACGCTGCGTTCCAAGGTAAAAAAACAGAGGAACACCACGGCCATCGTAGCCGCTCCGGATCCGCGCTGGGCGCCTCGTCGTCTTCGCAACCGGTGCCTGCTCCGCCACCGGCGCTCCACGCCGGAGCCTAGGCAGCCGCCACGAACTGCACCGCCATCGCCACCCGTGCCTTCCCTCTCTCGTCCCCAATCTCGCCCTCGTCCCCAATCTCGCCCTCGTCCCCAATCTGGGGGTGGGATTGGTAGTGCGCGGTGAAGAAGAAGGGGAGATCCAGGCTCGGAGAGGAGGAGGAAGAGCAAGTGGTCCAGGTCACGAACGCATCAGCGCTGATCCCCCTGCCCCCAACCCACGCCAGAGAAGCCCATGTCTGATTGTTGTTGATCCGACGCTCTGTTGCGCACAAGGTGTTCGAGGTAATGCCTCTTCATTTTTGTAGTTCGTTTTTCTTCCAATTTTTGTTGGTGCTAGACTTATGGATGAAAAATCATTATGATATGACATCTAGGATCAACTTGTACTGTGTGTCATGTTCTTTCTGTAATTATACTTGGAGTGTGGCAACTTGTCCTGTTGAAATTGGAGCTTGTTTGTTGTGGCCTTCTGTGCATAGTGGCCTTCTGTTCACGTTAGAAAAGCGCACACAAGGAGTAAGCTATATAGATACACTAATAATCAAACTGCAGGTGCATCTGGCATTCAAATATAGAACATCCCTACATGTTATTTAGTGTACTGTGTTACTTCTAATCTTGTTGCATCAAGTTTTAGTCAACCTGTTTTCTTGCTGCATGTGGGGTCTTCTATATAGAACATCCCTTTGATTCTGCTAGTAGTAAACTGATATTGCTTTTAGAAATTTCTCTTTGATGCATTCAAATATTTATTGTAGAATTTTATGTGGTCTCCGCTTTAACGTGTCGTAGAACTTGGGACTGTTCAGTTGAGAATGGATAAGAGTTTGATGCGAGCAGCAAGGTCTTCCGCTGAGTATTCTGAAGGAACTATCAACTTCATAAAATTTGCTTTTCATGAGTCAGCAATTCATTTCATAGTGCTATGTTCTATTATAATCCTAGTTAGTTTTCACTTGATACTGCTTTGTTCAGTGCTTCATAAAATTCATGCGTGCAACCCTACTGTTATATGAACCTTTCAGGATGACATTAAAAAAAGGATTCGGGAAGATCCTTCTTTGATTGGTGAGGAGGCCCGTGATGGTGATCTTTATTCATCAATTTTCCCAAAAGAAAAGAAAGGAAGGCCAAGTGGCCTTTGTCTATTAGTAGGTGGAGTCGCTTCGGAGCGCCTTGCTCAAGTGGAAGCTGAACTACATGCTGCTAAACAAGAGAACATGGAGCTTCGGCATGTGGTTCATACTCTGGTGGCAAATCAAACTTCAATAATGGCCAAGAGTGAGAGAATGGAAGAACAATACAATGAGCTAAAAAGTTTGATCATAGCTTCTAGCAGGGGGTCTGTTGAAATGGGAGGAATTCCAGAAAAGGAGCTTCCAAATAAAGATCCTTCTAAGGTGATTCTTGTTTTCATCTCTTAAATCAGTCACATTATTTGAGCATTTACTACTAGCTAAATATGAGTTTCCACATACTAGGACTTGGAAACCATGAATGACGAAGAACAAGCAACTTCACTTTCATATACTACCAAGGCATCCGAGGCAATGGCTGCTCCAAGGCATCCAGATAAGGTTAAGACATCCGAGGCAATGGCTGCTCCAAGGCATCCAGATAAGGTGAAGGCATCCCAACTGGAATCAAAGAAAACAGAATCAGCACTACCAAGTCTTGCGCCTCTGCCAAAACCAAAGAAGCCAAAGGTGATTTTTCTATATTTGTCTCAACTTATTAACCGACTAGCAAATTAGAAGGGTTACTTAGTACTATTACAACTTACAGGAAAGATTAGAAAATAGCATAAAGCGTGGCATGGAAGTTAGTTTGACGTCGCCAAACAGTGCAAGTGTGGTGGCAATGGGAACCATTCAGAAAACTGATAGAAAAGCTAAAGCTACTGATGGCCAACCACTAGCTGATTGTGTTGAAGTTCTTGTCAACATCGTGCTCAAAGAAACAACTGAGTTGCCTCATGCACAAGGGAAAATAAACAAGCTAGGAAATGCTCAAGCTAGGTGTATTCCATGGCCACGCAAAAATGTATGATACATGATACTTTGCTAACTCATTTGCCATGTTCTTGTATATGCAACTATTCTGAACTCTTTTTATGCAGATTATGCAAACAGGCCCTACTACCGTGCTGCACTCTAAGGTACTATCATAGCTCATAGTTGTTGTTTTGTGCTCATATTATGTATAACAATACATGTTTTTGTTTTTACCCAATTGTAGGTTTCTAGTGTTTGTAGTCAGATGTCTTTCAACAATAGTGAGAATGTGGATCCCAACAACACAACTACTGAAACTCAGGTGACCAACCATCAGACTGGTTGCAGTACTTCAGAAGGTGCAGTGAGGAATACACTAAAGAGAAAGAAAGTTTCTGAGACAACAATGATGAAAAAAGGTACTCAAGCAATGTCTGCTACAACCGGAAACAACATACTTAGGAATTCAGGCAGGGAAACATGAAAGATGGTCATAGGTGAGTTGTACATGCCTTTTCCTGTAGCGAACTAGAGCATGAGGTTTCCTGGCCCTTTTTTCTTGCATGCATGTCTCCGTAACCCTGTTAGAGCGCTGAGAACATTCTTTGCTCTTGTAGAAGCCTAGAAATGCTGGTAAACTGCTCAAGGTTGAAGTTGAAGGTGACACATCGTTGATTGGCTTGCTCTTGTGTGTGTCCGTCTAAGATTGGCTTGCTCTTATGCTGGTACACTGCTGATTGGCTTGCTCTTGCATCAAGTTGGAACACTTCTTCATATTGTTGTCACAACAGTAGGAAGTGACCTGTGTGTTTTTGATTGATACTTTGATATTGTTTCTGAATTTGTGAAGATGTTCTGATGGTGATGCTTTACATTATTCGCGTGTACGATGATACTTCTAAGCCGATGCAAGCTTCTCAATATTTTTGTACTGCTGTATGTGTGTTTGTACAGAGCTAGATGCAAATTATTCAGCTTGCTGTAACAGTGGTTTTATCATATTCTTATTATGCATATGCAAAGTTTGTGGCATTCTTATGTGCCATGGAAACATTTTGGAGGCAATACAAAAGACGCCACATAATGGTTTTGAGGCATTTTTTAGAAATGCCACAAAAATGTCTTGAAGGCAGTATGAGAGATGCCAGGCACAATTTTTAGAGGCATTATGAGAAATGCTACAAATATTCTTTGGAGGCATTCTGTAAAAATGCCTTCAATTGAGCTTGTTGGCGTTCTGGAAAAATGCCTGCGTTTAATCTTTTTGAGGCGTTGTGGAAAAATGCCTCAAATTGAGCTTGCTGGCGTTTTAAACATGCCTCTGTGTTGACCTTTGGAGGCGTTTTGAAAAAATGCCTTAAAAGACCTTTCCCTTCGTGACCATCTCTAGCATATTTGGAAAATGCCTTCTTTTCTCTAAGCTGGCATTATAGGGGCTTTTTGAGGCATTTTAAAGTGCCTGCAAATGACGTACGTGTTGTAGTGACGGGGGCCGTTTGCTTGACCATCGGGCATGTGATGCAGGAACACTAGGTAGGTAGCTTGGTGTGTTCAGAACTAGTGTGAGATGTTATGCTCCATGGAGGCATGATCTTCTTCAATATAAGGATGGAAATTAAGTGTTATGATCGATGGAATCAGCCGTGCTTTTATACCTGTATCAACGCTATCATTCCAACATAAATTTGCCCGTTTAATTAGTTGCTCTGAATATTATGCTATTAATTTCTCTGAATATCCCGTATTAGCTAGCTGTCTGTTTTTATGTGTGTGTGTGTGTGTTGGAGTTGATTGTGTGCATCCTAACTATGCAGAGGCCGGGTGTGTTGCTCGTTGTGTTTGTATCTCCTTGATGCTTCATTCTGAGCTAACCAAACTCACCCTTTGTCGAAAAAGAGCGCAAATGTTTTTGACTGCAATAATCGTGATTTACCTGCCCTTTTATATTGCCAAAAAAAATTAGTTACGAACTAAATCAACACCTATTGAATTACCAATAAAAGTATGATTTGCCAATGAAACATGTTGTTATGTAAAAAGATGTGGCACTTGAGATGATTTTTTGAAGAAAAAACGGAAGTGAAAAAATCAGATGTGGTTGGGACAAAATCAAAAGAGAAGGTAGAACGTTAGGGGTGGACGAAGGCAGAGTAGGAGAGATACGGAACTGCATAATAATAGTTTGTCCCCGAAGGGACATTTCACAGTTGGTATGATAGAATTATATCATCGAAATCCTTTAGGAAGAAACTTCATTGTCCCTCCAAAAAAGGAAAAATACTTTATTGGGTTAGATTATATCCTATTTTAGGATGATTCCCCCCCTTTTTTTAGATCAACATGTAAAGTTTTAAGGGAATCAAAATGATTATAGGTTTATTTTAGAAAAAGACATGAGACGGCATCTTATCTGATAACTATCATTCGAAACATACTACAATGAAAATGATAACAAGAGGACCAAACAACCATCAAAAATTAAATTTCAACCAAAACCACACTAACCGTCTTCTGATTTCAATTGTACGTCGCCGGTGGGAGCTTGAAAACCACACTAAAACCATAGTAAGGTAAATGCATACCTGCAAATGCCCTCTTCATACTAGACTTTGTAGACCACAATTGATGAGAGGAGGATATCTATTACTCCTATTATTTCACCACGTCATGATATTCTGAAGCTTGGATCCTTTTGCTTTGCAATTCCTCCTACGAATGAGGTGAAGCCCAATTTTAGAACACCACCAATGTGTTTCGGCAATGTAATGCCCAGGATGGAGTTATACCTCCTACGTGTCGAGGCACGACTTAAAGGCATAAGTCCATCCTAGAATGATCTCAAGTTTGGTAATCTTTGCACAACTCATGAAAAAGAGGGGATAGTAAACTGAAAATAGTTGGCTTACAATCGCCACGTCACAGAATACAGTACAAGTCTCAAACATCATACATTAAGAGCACTACAACCCTCTAAGGGCAAAAGCCAAAAGTCAAAGTACCAAACTCAGATAAATAAACCACAGGCAGATCGAATCCTAGTAAGAGACTCCACTACTGATCGTCCGGGTAGCGCACGTAGTAACGACTACGCTCCTCGTCGTACTCCCAATCCAGCTCGGTGCCATCACCTGGATAGCTCACAGCTGGACCTGCATCTGGTGTGTGAAGTAACTGTGAGCCACAGAGGACTCAGCAATCCCGTTCCTGGGTAACAGAACTATTTAAGCCTTTAGGTGAGGGAAAGGCTGAAGAAAGAACAAGTCTGCAGCAGCAACTAGCATCTAGCTTACGCAAGTGAGAGCGAGAAGAGAAGGCATCGGCGAGAAGTGATCACGAAGTGATCCTAGCTACAAGCTCACAAACATAACCCCTCCGTGTTCAACTTCCGAATCCCGATTCGGAAATTGACAGTCACGGAACACACGCTGGTAGTGTATTAGTATCATTGTGTCAAGTTATCTACAACCGGAATTAACAAGCTCCCATCTGCCACATAACCGCGGGCACGGCTTTCGAAAGTTCAAACCCTGCAGGGGTGTTCCAACTTGACCCATTACAAGCCCACGATCCGCGGAGTCGCAACTCCAAAGTGGGAAGACCCGAGTATCCTCAGAATCCCGTGCTCAAGATATACCGAGCTAAGGTAAGGCTAATCCAGCAAATCCTCCCGGTGTGTCGACACCCTGATAGTAGCCGCGCGTATCTAAGTCTCAGGACACGACCGGATGGGCGAAGCTACGGGTGGATACCAGATACCTCGAGTTGCCTCAAGGCGGCCCCGCAGGCTCCCCGTTTCGGACCAACACTCATGTGGAGCACTGGCCCGGGGTTGTTGATTAAGAAAGAGGGTTAATTACTCCCTATGCATGTTTAGTTTGTTATTAGGCAAATAGTACCAATGTTGGGATTTGCTGGAAAAGTCTTAGCACTTAGCGGTTTATCGAGGGGGTCCCATACACCCCAACCGTGTTAGGAACGCATAAATCAAGGAACATAATACCGGCTTATACGGATCCTAACGGCATGAGTGGAACAAATCACCAAGCAAAAGGCTTAGCCTTCCACCCTTGCCAATATATAGATGATTTCAATTAAAGCATTTATATAGTGTGATATAACCCAACCAAACTTCAACATGGAGCAAGCATCTTCACTTCACCTGCAACTAGCAACGCTATAAGAAGGGCTGAGCGAAGCGTACTTAGCCAAGCAACGGTTTGCATAGGTAGGGTGGTTAAACATGGCAAATGGTTACAAGTAGGAGGCTGACAAGAAGAACATGGGCATCGAGGCAAAACTATAGATCGAGACTACTAGAAATAGGCAAAGATAGTAATGTTATCGGGGTTCGGTCATCTTGCCTGAAGAGAATTAGTTCGGATCGTAAGAAGGGTCCTCGTGCTCAACCTCGTTGGAAAACTCGTGCTCAACTTCGTACCCGGTCTCAGCTTCCGGCTCTAGACACAACAAACACACCAAGCACCAATCAACAAAATGCAATGCGCACTCGAAAAACATGAATGCATGATGGATGCACTAAAGATGCACATGGAGCACGTAAAACATCACTCAAGCAAAACACCTCAAAACAAGATAACAAGCTGATATTATTAATCTACACAGAAAAACACCCAAGTTTGATATAAGATTCTCTGAAATCGGAGTTACGGGCTAAAAGTTATGCCCGAAACAAGATTTGAGCGAAAGCTGAAAATTACAGCAACATAGCAACTTTGGAGCTCAAAATAATTAATCTACAGCACCCAAAAAGCATGGCAAAGGACATGAACACAAACTAGATATATAGTACAGCAACTAGGTCCAAAGTGCACCCCCAACGGAGTCACGGATCAATAGCAATGATCTTGGACATATTGAACTTTGAAATAAAATTCTGGCAGCAGAATTTTATTGAAACTTTTGAGCAAAAGATAAACATGCTACAGCCACTCAAATGGACATGTGAGGGCATGAATGGAAAGAGAACAATATATACTTCAAGGAACATTCAAAATCCACCCCAAAACTAACATGCTTTGTCCTAGAACATCACACGAACATGGCATCGGAACGTTACAGATTTCAGACTTAGTGAAAATTCACTAAGTCCCAAAACAGCAATATCATCATAGCATCAAAAAGAGCATGTTTAAGTCACCTCGAAACTAAACATGGCAAAGGGTAAGCACCTCATCAAAATACATATGAAGGTGATCCCGAAACACACAAGCATGCTTCATTGAGGTGAACACAACGATTGCAACGAGCTCAACAAGATGGCATTTCATAACAAGTGAAAACACAACATGTGAACATGGCACTTTGCAACGATGACAACAAGGCAATAATAAATCTACCATGCAACCTATCACACACAACACGTAGTTCGTGGCAAGACGAACACGTGGACATGTCATTTGCATCGTTTGGACAAACGAGCTAAAAGATATCACATGTCAAAGGTGGCATGAAAATAACACATAACAGCAGTTTATATCATCATGCACTCTTGCAACAGCAAAACAAGTGTCTAGAAGACCTCTAACATGCATGACAACAACAGGTAAAACGTAGAGGACATCTCCACGAACATCTGGACATGCTACACGCGCAAAGCGGAGCACCACAGTCAAAGTTAGAGCAGATCAAAGTTTGCATCTCAGATCAAAATACAGAAAGATCTAGGGTTTGGAAAAGAGGTAACAACCTCAGATCTGGAAGTCCACGGGCCCGGGAGGCCGGATCTGTCCCAGGGCGGAGGAAGAAGTGGCCCGGCGGCGGCCCACCGCGGAGCGGGGCGGCGGCCCGCGCGGTGCGGAGCGGAGGCCCGCGGCTCGGTGGCGCACAGCCCGGCGCGGGGCGCTGGGAAGGAGCCGTGCGACGCCCTGGGGCCCGGGAGGCGGCGGCCCACCGGAGGGAGGCGCGAGGCGAGCCCGCGGGGATCCGCGGCCCGGCAGCGCGAGCGCCCGGCGGCTCGGAGGCGCCCAGCTGGCGGGAGGGAGTGGTGGCGCACGGGCCCGAGGCGGCGATGAGGCCCAAAAGGAGGAGAAGGCGAGACGCTGAGGGAGTGGTGGGCCGTGCGGCTGTACGGGCCTGCGGCGGCGTCGAAGTGGTCCAGGCACTGGATCGGGCGGCCTGGACCGATCGGAAGGAGCGGGGAGGCGCTGGCGTGCGTTGACCCTGGCGCGCCGCTCGGGGTCGGATCGAGGTTCGATCTGGTCGAGGCTCCTTTGACCCCCAGGAGCGACGGCGGAGGGAGTTCCTCGGGATCCGGCCAGATCTGCGGGAGGAAAACTTTGGGGAACTGGGGAAAAGAAAAAAAAAGGAAGGGGATCTAGAGGAGGAAGAAGAAGGGGATAGGGATGCCCAAATAGACCTAGGGGGTCTATATGTAGCAGTTTTTAGGGTTAGGAGGGGATTTAGGGGCGTTAGGAGCCCTCCGATCGCGATCCGACGGATCCGATCGCGGGGATAGATTAAAAGGGCCTAGACGGAGATAAAAGAAAGCAGCAGGGGTGTTTCCGGGACACGAAGTGAAGGCAACATCGGACCCACACGGACAACGGAAGGAAAAGTCAACGGAGTCCAAACGAGACGAGATTTGGGAGGCGGGTTGCACACAACAAAACAACAACACAGACAACAACCTCGCGGCACACCGGTAACGAAAAACGCCCGAACAACAAAGTAGGCCTACGGGACGTCACGGACACGTGAGGGAGCTCCGGAACGCGAAACGGACAACGGGAAGAAACACGACGAACCGGATGCAACCCACAACACAAATGCAATGCAATGCACATGTCTACATGATATGAATGAATGCCACACACTCACACAACAAAACGACGAAAGCCCGAAAGACAACGAACCCGAAATGGAAATAGATGAAGCCGGAGATATATTATATACCCAAAAGGGAAAGTATTACATCCGGGGCATTACAAACTCTCCTCTACTACAAAAAGATCTCGTCCCGAGATCTAGGACTGGAAAAAGGAAGGGTACTCGGAACGAAGATGATCTTCTCGTTCCCAGGTAGCTTCTCGGTCTGTGTGATGTGACCACTTGACTTTCAGAAACTTGATGGACTTGTTGCGAGTCTTGCGTTCGGTTTCTTCGAGAATCGCAACTGGATGCTCTCGGTAGGAAAGGTCTTGTTGAAGATCAATCTCCTCAAACGGAATCATGCGCTCAGGTGCCTTGAAGCATTTGCGAAGCTGAGACACATGGAAGACATCATGAACATTTGCAAAGTTGGAAGGGAGCTCGAGCTGATAGGCTAGATCGCCTCTTTTGCCAAGAATCTTGAAAGGACCGACGTATCTAGGAGCAAGCTTTCCTTTGATACCGAATCTTTGGGTTCCTTTCATCGGAGACACTCGGAGATAGACATGATCACCGATGTCGAAAGCCAAATCACGATGCTTTCCGTCATAGTAGCTCTTCTGACACGACTGAGCGGCCTTGAGATTCTCACGTATGACTTTGCACATTTCTTCGGCTTCTGAGATCAAGTCATTGCCAAGAAGTTGGCGTTCGCCTGTTTCAGACCAGTTGAGAGGGGTACGACACTTTCTGCCATAGAGAATTTCAAACGGTGCTTTGCCTGCACTTGCTTGAAAGCTGTTGTTGTAAGAGAACTCGGCAAATGGAAGACAGTCTTCCCATTTCATGCCGAAGGAGATGACACAGGCTCTTAGCATATCTTCAAGGATCTGATTCACACGCTCGACTTGACCACTAGTCTGAGGGTGAAAAGCAGTGCTGAACCTGATCTTCGTGCCCATGGCGGACTGAAAGGAGTCCCAGAACCTTGATGTGAACAAGCTGCCACGGTCTGAGGATATCACTTGAGGAATGCCATGTAGGGACACAATTCTGGAAGTGTACAGCTCTGCAAGTTGAGCTGCATTGATTGATTCTTTGACTGGAAGAAAGTGAGCAACTTTGGTAAGCTTGTCAATCACCACAAAGATAGCATCATTGCCTCGCTTGGATTTAGGAAAACCAGTGACGAAGTCCATTTCAATGTGGTCGAACTTCCACTCGGGAATAGGAAGAGGTTGGAGAAGACCGGCTGGACGTTGATGTTCTGCTTTCACTCTTCTGCATACATCACATTCATTCACGAATTGGGCAATCTCCCTTTTCATGCGTGTCCACCAGTAAGACTGCTTGAGGTCTTGGTACATCTTGGAACTGCCAGGATGAATGGAAAGGAGAGAGTCATGAGCTTCTTCCATTATGAGCTTCCTGAGATCACCTTTGGGAACAACGAGTCTATCCTCGAAGAACAAGGTATCTCTCTCATCAACACGGAAGCACTTATATTTTGGAGTGCCCTTTGTAATCCCATGTTTCACCTTCTTCACCATGGTATCACTGAGCTGGGCCTCACGGACTTGATCTTCCAAGGTAGGAGCAATTTGGAGATTTGCAAGAAAACCCTGCGGAACAACTTGAAGGTTGAGCTTCCTGAAAGCTTCACAAAGCTCAGGCTGGTGTGGCTTGATAAGAAGGCTGTTGCAATATGCCTTTCTGCTCAAAGCATCCGCAATCACATTCGCCTTGCCTGGAGTGTATTCGATGCTGGGGTTGTACTCTTGGATCATCTCGACCCAACGAGTCTGGCGGAGGTTCAGATGCGGCTGTGTGAAGATGTACTTCAAGCTCTTGTGATCAGTGAAGATGTCGACCTTTCTGCCCAACAACAGATGTCTCCACGTAATCAGAGCATGTACCACAGCTGCTAGCTCGAGATCATGTGTGGGATAGTTCTTCTCAGCTGGCTTTAGCTGACGAGAAGTGTATGCCACAATTCTCTTCTCTTGCATAAGCACACCACCAAGGCCTTGAAGAGAAGCGTCACAGAACACTTCATAGGGCTTGGATTCATCTGGAGGAATCAGAACTGGAGCAGAGACAAGCTTATCTTTGAGGGTTTTGAAAGCCACTTCACATTCGGGAGACCAAAAGTATTTGACATTCTTCTGAAGGAGGTTGGAAAGAGGCTTGGCAATCTTGGAGAAGTTCTCCACAAACCTTCTGCAATAGCTGGCAAGACCCAGAAAACTGCGGAGCTGCTTGACGTTCTGAGGAGCTTCCCAGTTGACAATTGCTTCAACTTTCTCGGGATTAACCGCAATACCGTCAGCTGAGATGATGTGGCCCAGGTACAAAACCTTATCGAGCCAAAACTCACACTTGGAGAACTTGGCATAGAATTTATGCTCTCTGAGTCGATCAAGAACCAGACGCAAGTGCTTTTCGTGATCTTCTTCATTCTTGGAAAACACCAAAATATCATCCAGATACACAAGCACGAATTCGCCAGTATAGGGGTTGAAGATGTAATGCATCATCCTTGAAAAGGTAGGAGGAGCATTGGCGAGACCGAAGGACATGACGGTATACTCATATGAACCGTAGCTCGTTCTGAAGGCCGTCTTGGGAATGTCTTCCTCGCGAATGCGAATTTGATGATAGCCCATTCGGAGGTCAAGCTTAGAGAACACTTTAGCTCCTTTGAGCTGCTCAAAGAGTTCGTTGATGTTGGGGAGCGGATACTTGTTCTTAATCGTCTTCTTGTTCAATGGCCGGTAGTCAACACAGAGACGCTCCGTGCCATCTTTCTTCTTGACAAATAAGACACCACAGCCCCACGGAGATGTACTCGGTCTGATGAGACCCATACGCTCCTGTTCATCCAACTGTTTCTTCAATTCCTTCAATTCATCTGAAGAGAGCTTGTATGGACGCCGGCAAACAGGTTCGGTGCCCGGCTCGAGTTCAATGACAAACTCCACCTGACGGTGTGGAGGCATGCCTGGAAGTTCTTCTGGAAAGACGTCTTGATATTCGTTCACCACTGGAATTTGCTCTATGGCATTAATTTCACCCTTATCATTAAGAGAGAAAAGCCGAATAGTATTATCCCTGGAGGCGAAGATAATCACATCTTCATCAGAATGCGTCAACTTGACTTCCTTTTGAGCACAATCAATGTGAGCATCGTGCTGAGAAAGCCAATCCATTCCGAGAATGAGGTCGATGTCAGAATGACCAAGAACCACCAGAGAAGCCAAAAATCGATAATCACCCAAGCGAATAGAAACATCCGGAGCATAAACAGTAGAAGACATACGTCTCCCTGGAGAAATAACTTCCAACCTCTGAGGCAAATTTGAAGTGGCAATACTGTGCTTGGATGCAAATGGTTGAGACATGAAAGAGCATGATGCACCCGAATCAAATAACACTTTAGCTGGAAAAGAGTTCACTGGAAGGTTACCCAGAATGACATCAGAAGAAGCCTCCGCTTGTGCTGCATTCATCAGATTGACCCTGGCAGCCTTTGGATCATGCCTGACAATAGCTGAACTCACAGGTGGTGGAGGAGGAAGACGCTTCGGATTCGGGCATCTGTTGGCATAATGACCCTTCTGGCCACACTTGTTGCACACCACTTCAGAGAGAGGACGGAAATGAGAGCCACTGGACTTGGAGCCTTGAGACTGAAACTGCTTCTTCGACTGGTTGCTTGGGTTGGGTGGGTGGGAGAAACCACGACCACTAGAGTTCTTGTTGTTGGAGTTGTTGAAGTTGCTGGAGTTGTTGTAAGGAGCTCGAATCACTGGAGGAGGAGGAAGCCAGAATTTCTGTTGTTTCGCAGCCAACTGAGACGATGAGGTAGAGTGAACAGCATCTCGAATTCTCTTCTTAGAAGCCTCCATCTTGAGCTGAGCTGCTTCTTGTTTCAAAGCCATATTATAGAACTTATCGAATTCGTCTGGCTCGAACAAAGTGAGAGCAAGCTGAAGTTCATCTTTGAGACCTCCACGGAACTGATAGATTTTGCTCTTTGCATCAGGAATGTCTTGCTTTGCATAGCGAGCGAGGTTTTGGAACTTGACATTATACTGATAGACTGTCATGGAGCCCTGCTTGAGGTTGCGGAATTGCTCACGCATACCCTCGATAACACTTGTAGGAATGTGATGCGAGCGGAAATCCTTGCAGAAATTCTCCCATGAGATCACTTGACCCGGCCTTGAGTCTTTGTACTGCTGCCACCAATCAGCTGCTTGATCTTTCAGTTGGAAGGCTGCAAACTTCACATAGTCATCTTCTTTCACGTTACTGCACTCAAAATGCTTCTTGATATCGGTCAGCCAATCCTCAGCATCAAGAGGGTCGACACAGTAACTGAAAGCTTTAGGATTGTTAGCCAGGAACTGGTTGAGGGTAGCATGGTGCTGCTGGAAGAAGTTGCCTTGGTTCATAGGAACGCCCTGATTAGCTTGATTAGCTTGCATAGCTTGCATTTGCTGCATCATCTGCATCATCAACTGAGTGTTCTGAGCAGTAGTCTGCATAATTGCTCTCCAAGCCTCAGGCGGAGGAGGAGGTGAAGGAGGATGCTCTGGGACCTCTTCCACCTCTGGGTTGGCATTCGGAACCTTTTTCGGAGCCATCCTGTAAGAGATGACCACGAATCAGCAATTGATTGACAAAAGGAATAAGCGGAATCAATGGAATGAATTGCAACAAGTCTTCACAATAATCATTCGAACAATAAGAACGAATGAAATCATCCGAACAAGAGGAACGAATGAATTTCTCAGTTAATTGATAACATCAGTCTTCACGAGAAGCCACATAGGGATCAAAAGGATAAAATAATAAAACAACAAGGTACGGAAAGGAACAAACACAAGAGAGGAGTTTCGTTCTAACATCTTTGTGCTGAAAGCATATGAACGCGTTACGAAAAGGTTTTGCAATCCCCGGATCAGCATAGCCAAGGACCCTTTAAGATGCAACTCCTGATAGTAACCTCGGTCATATAACCCCTTCACTCAATGTCGAACCCCGAACTCACTAACCTGCATTCGTTGGAAGAATGCCTACGATCTACTGGATAAAACCCACCTATAGTTTTCCGAAAGATTCCAGTTATGCAATCAGGTGTTGGGGATACACGGTAAGCACCGCGCAATCAACTCTAACCTACATCCAGGTGTATCCATCCTTCAACACATAACCAGTCTTTCTCGGAAACTGTGTACCTCGGACCTTCGAAAAGCATCCACTATAACAAGCTATGGCAATACTCCCGAACTACCTCCCCAGTACTGGGTGATGTCGGGGTTATCTTGCCACTGGCCGTATAGGGGAGATTTTCGATGTCGGCCGTCTTAAGTATTTAGTACTGTCGCGATATGCTTGTTACAATGATACCCCGAAGCTCAACTCCTCGGTAACAGGAGGCATCGGGAACAATATCCTTGTCACAAGAACATCGAAACAATCCCAGAATACTCGCGGGATTCCTAAAAAAAAATTTTGTGCAAATTTTGAAGATAGGAGAGACAAGAGTAGACGTCAGGAGTCCTCACCAGAGAGAAAGGGGGTGAGAAGCAAAGAAATCCTACTCTCCGATATAATATAAGACTCAAAAGTTTTCAGTGTGTGCCTAGACTCAACCGTCAACGGTTCGATCAAACAGTGGGGGCTCCTAGGTCGGAGAAGGCTCTGAATACCAACTTGTAATGCCCAGGATGGAGTTATACCTCCTACGTGTCGAGGCACGACTTAAAGGCATAAGTCCATCCTAGAATGATCTCAAGTTTGGTAATCTTTGCACAACTCATGAAAAAGAGGGGATAGTAAACTGAAAATAGTTGGCTTACAATCGCCACGTCACAGAATACAGTACAAGTCTCAAACATCATACATTAAGAGCACTACAACCCTCTAAGGGCAAAAGCCAAAAGTCAAAGTACCAAACTCAGATAAATAAACCACAGGCAGATCGAATCCTAGTAAGAGACTCCACTACTGATCGTCCGGGTAGCGCACGTAGTAACGACTACGCTCCTCGTCGTACTCCCAATCCAGCTCGGTGCCATCACCTGGATAGCTCACAGCTGGACCTGCATCTGGTGTGTGAAGTAACTGTGAGCCACAGAGGACTCAGCAATCCCGTTCCTGGGTAACAGAACTATTTAAGCCTTTAGGTGAGGGAAAGGCTGAAGAAAGAACAAGTCTGCAGCAGCAACTAGCATCTAGCTTACGCAAGTGAGAGCGAGAAGAGAAGGCATCGGCGAGAAGTGATCACGAAGTGATCCTAGCTACAAGCTCACAAACATAACCCCTCCGTGTTCAACTTCCGAATCCCGATTCGGAAATTGACAGTCACGGAACACACGCTGGTAGTGTATTAGTATCATTGTGTCAAGTTATCTACAACCGGAATTAACAAGCTCCCATCTGCCACATAACCGCGGGCACGGCTTTCGAAAGTTCAAACCCTGCAGGGGTGTTCCAACTTGACCCATTACAAGCCCACGATCCGCGGAGTCGCAACTCCAAAGTGGGAAGACCCGAGTATCCTCGGAATCCCGTGCTCAAGATATACCGAGCTAAGGTAAGGCTAATCCAGCAAATCCTCCCGGCGTGTCGACACCCTGATAGTAGCCGCGCATATCTAAGTCTCAGGACACGACCGGATGGGCGAAGCTACGGGTGGATACCAGATACCTCGAGTTGCCTCAAGGCGGCCCCGCAGGCTCCCCGTTTCGGACCAACACTCATGTGGAGCACTGGCCCGGGGTTGTTGATTAAGAAAGAGGGTTAATTACTCCCTATGCATGTTTAGTTTGTTATTAGGCAAATAGTACCAATGTTGGGATTTGCTGGAAAAGTCTTAGCACTTAGCGGTTTATCGAGGGGGTCCCATACACCCCAACCGTGTTAGGAACGCATAAATCAAGGAACATAATACCGGCTTATACGGATCCTAACGGCATGAGTGGAACAAATCACCAAGCAAAAGGCTTAGCCTTCCACCCTTGCCAATATATAGATGATTTCAATTAAAGCATTTATATAGTGTGATATAACCCAACCAAACTTCAACATGGAGCAAGCATCTTCACTTCACCTGCAACTAGCAACGCTATAAGAAGGGCTGAGCGAAGCGTACTTAGCCAAGCAACGGTTTGCATAGGTAGGGTGGTTAAACATGGCAAATGGTTACAAGTAGGAGGCTGACAAGAAGAACATGGGCATCGAGGCAAAACTATAGATCGAGACTACTAGCAATAGGCAAAGATAGTAATGTTATCGGGGTTCGGTCATCTTGCCTGAAGAGAATTCGTTCGGATCGTAAGAAGGGTCCTCGTGCTCAACCTCGTTGGAAAACTCGTGCTCAACTTCGTACCCTGTCTCAGCTTCCGGCTCTAGACACAAAAAACACACCAAGCACCAATCAACAAAATGCAATGCGCACTCGAAAAACATGAATGCATGATGGATGCACTAAAGATGCACATGGAGCACGTAAAACATCACTCAAGCAAAACACCTCAAAACAAGATAACAAGCTGATATTATTAATCTACACAGAAAAACACCCAAGTTTGATATAAGATTCGCTGAAATCGGAGTTACGGGCTAAAAGTTATGCCCGAAACAAGATTTGAGCGAAAGCTGAAAATTACAGCAACATAGCAACTTTGGAGCTCAAAATAATTAATCTACAGCACCCAAAAAGCATGGCAAAGGACATGAACACAAACTAGATATATAGTACAGCAACTAGGTCCAAAGTGCACCCCCAACGGAGTCACGGATCAATAGCAATGATCTTGGACATATTGAACTTTGAAATAAAATTCTGGCAGCAGAATTTTATTGAAACTTTTGAGCAAAAGATAAACATGCTACAGCCACTCAAATGGACATGTGAGGGCATGAATGGAAAGAGAACAATATATACTTCAAGGAACATTCAAAATCCACCCCAAAACTAACATGCTTTGTCCTAGAACATCACACGAACATGGCATCGGAACGTTACAGATTTCAGACTTAGTGAAAATTCACTAAGTCCCAAAACAGCAATATCATCATAGCATCAAAAAGAGCATGTTTAAGTCACCTCGAAACTAAACATGGCAAAGGGTAAGCACCTCATCAAAATACATATGAAGGTGATCCCGAAACACACAAGCATGCTTCATTGAGGTGAACACAACGATTGCAACGAGCTCAACAAGATGGCATTTCATAACAAGTGAAAACACAACATGTGAACATGGCACTTTGCAACGATGACAACAAGGCAATAATAAATCTACCATGCAACCTATCACACACAACACGTAGTTCGTGGCAAGACGAACACGTGGACATGTCATTTGCATCGTTTGGACAAACGAGCTAAAAGATATCACATGTCAAAGGTGGCATGAAAATAACACATAACAGCAGTTTATATCATCATGCACTCTTGCAACAGCAAAACAAGTGTCTAGAAGACCTCTAACATGCATGACAACAACAGGTAAAACGTAGAGGACATCTCCACGAACATCTGGACATGCTATACGCGCAAAACGGAGCACCACAGTCAAAGTTAGAGCAGATCAAAGTTTGCATCTCAGATCAAAATACAGAAAGATCTAGGGTTTGGAAAAGAGGTAACAACCTCAGATCTGGAAGTCCACGGGCCCGAGAGGCCGGATCTGGCCCAGGGCGGAGGAAGAAGTGGCCCGGCGGCGGCCCACCGCGGAGCGGGGCGGCGGCCCGCGCGGTGCGGAGCGGAGGCCCGCGGCTCGGTGGCGCACAGCCCGGCGCGGGGCGCTGGGAAGGAGCCGTGCGACGCCTTGGGGCCCGGGAGGCGGCGGCCCACCGGAGGGAGGCGCGAGGCGAGCCCGCGTGGATCCGCGGCCCGGCAGCGCGAGCGCCCGGCGGCTCGGAGGCGCCCAGCTGGCGGGAGGGAGTGGTGGCGCACGGGCCCGAGGCGGCGATGAGGCCCAAAAGGAGGAGAAGGCGAGACGCTGAGGGAGTGGTGGGCCGTGCGGCTGTACGGGCCTGCGGCGGCGTCGAAGTGGTCCAGGCACTGGATCGGGCGGCCTGGACTGATCGGAAGGAGCGGGGAGGCGCTGGCGTGCGTTGACCCTGGCGCGCCGCTCGGGGTCGGATCGAGGTTCGATCTGGTCGAGGCTCCTTTGACCCCCAGGAGCGACGGCGGAGGGAGTTCCTCGGGATCCGGCCAGATCTGCGGGAGGAAAACTTTGGGGAACTGGGGAAAAGAAAAAAAAAGGAAGGGGATCTAGAGGAGGAAGAAGAAGGGGATAGGGATGCCCAAATAGACCTAGGGGGTCTATATGTAGCAGTTTTTAGGGTTAGGAGGGGATTTAGGGGCGTTAGGAGCCCTCCGATCGCGATCCGACGGATCCGATCGCGGGGATAGATTAAAAGGGCCTAGACGGAGATAAAAGAAAGCAGCAGGGGTGTTTCCGGGACACGAAGTGAAGGCAACATCGGACCCACACGGACAACGGAAGGAAAAGTCAACGGAGTCCAAACGAGACGAGATTTGGGAGGCGGGTTGCACACAACAAAACAACAACACAGACAACAACCTCGCGGCACACCGGTAACGAAAAACGCCCGAACAACAAAGTAGGCCTACGGGACGTCACGGACACGTGAGGGAGCTCCGGAACGCGAAACGGACAACGGGAAGAAACACGACGAACCGGATGCAACCCACAACACAAATGCAATGCAATGCACATGTCTACATGATATGAATGAATGCCACACACTCACACAACAAAACGACGAAAGCCCGAAAGACAACGAACCCGAAATGGAAATAGATGAAGCCGGAGATATATTATATACCCAAAAGGGAAAGTATTACATCCGGGGCATTACAGGCAAGGCCAAATAGTAGTGGCTTTATATCCAGGCCATGTCTTGGGCCATAGAGTTTTATTTTTTAGTTCTGATATTTTAATTCGGTCGGGCCTGTCCAATCCAAATGTTTCTTTTTCGTTTTAGGGTTTACCTATATAAGTTAGCCGCCGGCTATTGTAATAGGGGAGTTGAATTTTCGAGTTAAGAATAGACATGAAAAATGTCCCAAGTCGGGGACACCTATATCGCTTGTTTTGCTTGCTGATTCGCAAGAATCTGTTCTACGGTTTGAGGAGTAGATTTAACCTGCTCAACAATCGAAGTTATTTGATGGTTCTATCGTTCCCCGTGAAAGATTGGGCCAAACACCTTAGGATCTCTACTTGATCATTATCATCTTGGTATCAGACTCATCGGGTTTCTCACGGCGTATCCTTGCTGAGAATTATTTGCTGCTGGAAGTATTGCTGTCGGAGGCGATCTAGCCACCACACTGGCGTTGGAAGATTTTTTTCGTTTCTGTTGGAGGCACGCTGTGGATCGTGAAGGCGTTGGAGTTCTGCCGCCGCCACGATAGTTGATCTGCTGTTTTGTTTTGCTGGAGACATCAAATCCTGCCGTCGCAATACCTATTTCCTGCATTGCTAGGTATTTTGAGGTTGAATCGGTTCAGCCTAGTTTCTGATTGCGTGCGGGGCAGAAAATCACATCAGGAAAGTGAAAAGAGAAAACGAGATTGGATCGGAGTCCTACACGTGAGTACACTTCAATTCCAAATTGCCCTCAATAATTTATTGGGGACGTGGGCATCCCTTCCTTGCTCTCATCCTTTCCTTGCTATGATCGAGCGTCGTGACCAGCTTGGAGACCTGCAATCAAGGAGCCAACTCTCGTTTGTCTAGCATGGATTTCTGGACGTGATTGTCACCGCGAGACTCTTCTGCTTCTGCGGATTGCAGTCTGTGTTCCGTCGTTCCGCAATTATCTGTCGTACGCATACTGCTGCTGCTACGGACGTCTAATGCGCCACGATATTCCGTTCGCAATTGTGAACTCGGTTAATGGCGAGAATTCAGTAGCTGCTGGAGTCCACTCGAAGGAGCCTGTGCTTCCAACCTTTGCTGATGATTTGTCTCCTAATGTTCGAGCTGGCTTTGACAGTACGTGCGAGTACATTAAGCAAAGCCATGATTCTTTGGTTGCGCTAATTGCAGGCTTGTCTACCCGGATTGATGCATTGGGAGATGTTGTTCCCCGTGCACAGGTGCAACCCCCCCTGTTGTACAACCCCATGACATGCTGCCACGCCGCCATACTGATGTTCCTGCTCGCCGACACGGAACCCATGGACATGCTGATGGTGAAGACCTTGAGGATGACCGTGATTATGCACCACAAAGGCGACCTTTTGATGCCCGTCTTGCAGGTGCTCATCGTGCTCTGCAACATGATCGTAATAGTGTTGGTCAAGCTGTTCGTGTTCCCATTGATGATGGTGGTATTGGACGTGTCAAGCTGTCCATCCCTCCTTTCTCTAGTGACCGCGGACCTGACGATTATTTGGAGTGGGAGATGCGTGTGGATCAGATTTTTGCTACCCACCATTATACCGAGGAGAAAAGACTTCAACTTGTTGCAGTTGAATTCATCAGTTACGTGCTGATTTGGTGGAGTCAAATTTTGCGTATGCCAAACCGCCCCATGTCTTGGATAGGTATGAAAGAACTCATGCGACGTCGTTTTGTTCCTGAACATTACAAGCTGATATGTACCACAAGTTGCAGCGGCTCACTCAAGGTAATAAATCGATGGATGACTATTATAAAGAGATGGAGTTGCTGATGATACGTACAGGAACAAATGAGGACCCGGAGGCCACTATGTCTCGATTCTTTCATGGGCTGAATGTTGAGGTGCAGGATCGTGTGGAGATGATGGTCTACTACAACATCCAAGATCTTGTGCACCAAGCTGAGCGTGCAGAGCAACAGCTCAAACGACGCCAAGTTCCAGCTACGAACACATGGCGTCATTCCCCCACCACGGCGGCTGGTTCTAGTGCTAAATCAGCACCTTCTGCATGCTCCAACAATTTTTCCCATGGTGAGTCGCCAAAATCAGGAGTGTCCAAAGCTGCGTCCACTCAATCCACCGCTGGTATAAAGTACTTTACTTGTGGGGGCCGAGGACACATGAGGCGTGATTGCACTAATACAAAAAGGGTGATGCTCACACAAGATGGATATGTGTCTGCTAGTGATGATGACAAGGCTGTTGATCCATCGAGTGAGGAGTCTGAGGAACTTGAACATTTGGACGTGTATCCAGAGAATGCTGCTCCTAATTGCACTAACTTGATGGTGTACCGTGTGCCCGTGGATCACATAGAAGGACAAGGGCAGCGCTGGAATATTTTTCAGACCCAATGCACCGTTCAAAACACTACCTGCAAGCTGATTATTGATGGTGGAAGCTACACCAACATTATCAGCAAGAGTTTGGTGGATTCTCTCTCGTTGCCTACATGGAAACACCCGCAGCCCTATTGCGTTCAGTGGTTGTATAATTCTGGGAAGCTGAAGGTCACACATAAGGTGCGTCTTACATTTTCTGTAGGTACTTATGAGGACACGGTCGTCTGCGATGTTTTGCCTATGGATGCATGTCATGTGCTGCTAGGCCGACCATGGCAATTTGATAGGCGTTCCACTCATGAAGGAAGATCCAATGTTTATTCCTTGTGGCATAAAGGGAAGCGTCATGTTATACAGCCTATGCTTGACAAGGATATCAAAGTGGATACGGTTGCTGTGAAGAAGAAGGTCCAACACATTAAGGCAAAACCGAGGACGGTTTCCTCTCAAGTTGGGTGGGATGATGAGGGGAGGATATCTATTACTCCTATTATTTCACCACATCATGATATTCTAAAGCTTGGATCCTTTTGCTTTGCAATTCCTCCTACGAATGAGGTGAAGAACAATTTTAGAACACCATCAATGTGTTTCGGCAAGGCCAAATAGTAGTGGCTTTATATCCAGGCCATGTCTTGGGCCATAGAGTTTTATTTTTTAGTTCTGGTATTTTAATTCGGTTGGGCCTGTCCAATGCATATGTTTCTTTTTCGTTTTAGGGTTTACCTATATAAGTTAGCCGCCGGCTATTGTAATAGGGGAGTTGAATTTTCGAGTTAAGAATAGATAGGAAAAATGTCCCAAGTCGGGGACGCCTATATCGCTTATTTTGCTTGCTGATTCGCAAGAATCTGTTCTACGGTTTGAGAAGTAGATTTAATCTGCTCAACAATCAAAGTTATGTGATGGTTCTATCGTTCGCCGTGAAAGATTGGGCCAAACACCTTAGGATCTCTACTACGTGGGGAGCACAAGTGAACTAGATAAAATGGAAGCATAGATGCACTATGTGGGGAGCACAAAGTGCATTACGAAAAGAGAAGTATAGAGTGCACTATGTAGGGAGCACAAGCACAATACTACGTGCCGGAGGGATCACGGAGTTCACTGTGTGGGGAGCACACGCAAAATACAGGAGGGGGCATAGAGTGCATTATGCGGGACTAGAAAGTGCACTATGCAGGGAGCACAGCTGAAGTACATCATGGAGCTTAGAGTGCACTACGCAAGGAGCACAAAGTGCACTACAGAAACGGAAGCACAAGTGCATTACTGTAGGGAGCACAAGTGCATTACATAAGGGAGGACAAGTTTAGTATAGTAGGAAGCACAAAAAAAGGACGTCGAATCCTATCAACGTGAGATATAGTTTCAAACATCTCGCAAAAGTAACATAGTGGTGAAAAGTTGCAGTTATGAACTTATGATGCACAGTTCAAAGAGGTTCGTCATTTTGAAACACCAGATATATATAGAAAAGATACACATGTATACCCCCACCCCATTTTCCTCCTGGGAAAAATATCACCAAAACTCCCTCATGGCGACAACTAGCGCACATACTTACACACTTGTCATCATGAGAGGCATTTTGGGGTAACCTTTGCAGAAGATACCTCCCAAATAGTGATTTTCAATTTAAAAAAAAACTAGAGCAGGCCTGGAATGTTTCGCCACAAAATGCAATTATAATTTTTTTATCAGCCTTCAAGATTCAAAAAATAGTTTTCCACCCAAACTAATGTCTAGTGTATGCTTACACAAGTGCTCACAAACACCCGTTTAGATATATTATAACTGCACACTAACCGAGCTCTCTCAGACCATTAGCGTCTTGAACCGTTGGATCTGCTACTTTGACCATTGCTGCCCGTTGGATGCTATTCTGGTCCCCCGCGGGCTCTGTACGCTATCACGGTAGTCTCAACTGAATTGGGCCGCTGCTCCAGGAACTATTTCGGGAGTTTCCTGTTATTTTGGGCCAAATGAGCTGGATATCGAAACTCGAAAATTTCTGTCGTGGAGAAGACGAGACGCAGCCCCACCTGCGCCGAGCACTGCCTGTGTCGATGCGGGCATCAATCGACGAGTGGTCTGCTCGGTCGGCGTCTCCAGTGAGGGGACTAGACCGGTCTATGCGGAGGGGAGGTTGCGGATGATGCATGTGGAGGGGAAGCGGCAACGGACTGTTTGAGTGAAACTGAACCGCAAGTATTGAAGGAGGCAATCAATCTTCAGTTTTCAGGAGCATTCATTGTGATTGATGCGTGCCACTCGCCCATGGCCATTAAATAAGTGCAGGTGTGTGTTCCTTTTTCACGGCCTCTTCCTAGAGCACCCCCACCCCAGGTTTATATGTAGCTCCATCCCCAGGATTTCTTCATTGCCCTTCATTTCGGCTCTCTCTGGATCTCTGCTACTTGCCGCCAATACTACTGCCGACTGTGTCGCTGGTGTCCCTCGGCACGCTGAAGTCCAAGACAGCCGCTACGCTTCTCCACTGCTCACTTGGGAGGATCTGAGAGGCTCGTGGGCTGCAGATCCAGAGAATTATTTTACCTGTCACATCGACACATCTTAGAAAACCTTGGCTGCATTTCTTCAGTTCTCAGATTCTTCAATCTGCACATGGTTTGATCTGGAACACCTGCTATACTTTCTTTCTCCATGTCTTTTTTTGGTTCTGTATAATGTTTGCCGATGACAATGCAAGAAATATCTTATATTAGGATAACACGTGCAACACACTAATATCTTTGAGAGTACAGCAAAGTCAATATCATGTTGCTGCCAGATGGTGTCTCTAGACCAGTTCAGTGATGTGAATTTCAGAGAATGAACGATGTGAGTTTTAGAGAATGTAATTGTTCTATTGGGCTCAAAACGACCACTTTTGATTATATTTTTTTTCTCAACTGTAACTTGAACTTATGTGGTTTCGTTAAATTAAATCAGGGAGGAATCCCTTCTTAAAAAGAGCACTGAAACTAACATACTGGTGACCACATCATATTTATCCGAATGATATTTATATCGATTAGCATGGGATGCGTACATGTTATGTTACTTCTGCTCGAATTCACAACATCATGCTTTCTACATGGGAACAATTAGAGTGAGCCGCTCGAGACCAATACATTTTAAGCCATGGAAACAGACTGATCATGCTGTAATAATGATTTTCCTTGTTCTCCGTAGATTATTCGCACAAAGTTTTCCCTGCTGGTTTCTAACTGAGCTTAGTAATTTTGTGTTTTTTCCATTAGGCTGAATTGTCTTAATATACATCACTATGAAAGTTTTACTTGGTTTCCAACAAACTATAGTAGAGGTGAATTTTTGCAAGTTGATTTCATTATCACTAAAGGTGGATATGAACTAGAGTTGCAAATAAGGACAACGTAGTCATATTTTTTTTTATTGCATGCATGTCTCATTTACATTATATCCTATATTGACATCTGTTTATTCTTTGTTAGTCTTTAACTCCAACTATCTCCACATTCATGCTAAGGTATGGTGCCCATTGGTTCTTGGTATGTCTTTGCATCCACTGTTTTCGCTTTATCCATTCAGGTAAATCTGAATACTTCGTATAGGTCATGTTAGTCCACTTGACCATTCCATAATATGTGGCAACACTGAAATTATACATGTATGGTGTTACATTTCTGTTTCTTGTAATGGTTCTTACCCTCTTTGCTGGAAACACAACTACCATTTGTCAAGACCACCTGCCATATAGTTGTTGTTCAGGTTTTGGTTTTACAAGTTTCTACTAGCATTATTAGCTCTTAAAATTTACGATGCACCGGATAAATGTTACATGTGCTACTTGTGTTCATAGACCTACAAGGAAATGTGCTTTCATTAATATCGTCTTTACATCTTCCTCAAAAAAACACTTTGATTCAAAGTGACATGCCTGGAGGTAGACATTGTCCTTGTTGGAACCGCCAGCCCCTTACCTCGCTCCTCCTGGCTCTCTCACTCGCTGTGGCTCACACAAGGGAGAAGAAGATCGGAGGAAGAAGAAGAACACAGAGACGCAGTGGTTTTCCCGGCGCACGAACGCCAACTCCACGAGCTCGTACTCGTTCTTCCCGCACCGTTACAACGATCAGCCGCAGCGACTTTATGCCTGGAGCCAGCGACTGGGCACGCACCCACGCTCCCTCCTCCCTCGCGCCCGCGATCCGCTCGCCTCGCTCGTGCCCACGACGCGCTCCGACGCGCACGGTCACGGCGGGCCACCAACAGATCGCCCGCGAACACACCGCGCAGCTCGCCAACGGCCTGCGATCACGCACACGCACACTGCACTCGTCCGCACGGACACACCCGTGCTGGACCTACACGCACGCACACACTCCCCGCCACGGACCCGACGCGCCCAACGTGCCCGGTGCGCGCCCATACACGCACCCGGCTCGTTCGACGCGTCGTCGCGGCTTATTGCCTAACATACTGTTGGAAATATGCCCTAGAGGCAATAATAAAAGAGTTATTATTATATTTCCTTGTTCATGATAATCGTTTATTATCCATGCTATAACTGTATTGATTGGAAACTCAAATACACGTGTGGATGAATAGACAGACTTTGTGTCCCTAGTGAGCCTCTACAGGACTAGCTCGTTGATCAAAGATGACTGCGGTTTCCAGGTCATAGACATGAGTTGTCATTTGATAACGGGATCACATCATTAGGAGAATGATGTGATGGACGAGACCCAAACGTAAACATAGCTTTTGATCGTGTCAGTTATCGCTATAGTTTTCTGCATGTCAAGTATAAGTTGCTATGACCATGAGATCATGTAACTCACTGACACCGTAGGAGTGCTTTGTGTGTGCCAAACGTCACAACGTAACTGGGTGACTATAAAGGTACTCTACAGGTATCTCCGAGGGTGCCTGCTGAGTTGACATGGATCGAGACTGGGATTTGTCACTCCGTGTGACGGAGAGGTATCTCCGGGCCCACTCGGTAATACGTCATCTCAATGAGCTCAAGGTGACTAAGTAGTTGGTCACGGGATTATGTATTACGGTAACGAGTAAAGAGACTTGCCGGTAACGAGATTGAACTAGGTATAGAGATACCGACGATCGAATCTCGGGCAAGTAACATACCGACGAGACAAAGGGAACTGTATACGGGATTACCTGAATCCTTGACATCGTGGTTCATCCGATGAGATCATCGAGAAACATGTAGGAGCCAATATGGGTATCCAGATCCCGCTATTGGTTATTGACCTGGGAGTGTCTCGGTCATGTCTACATGGTTTCCGAACCCGCAGGGTCTACACACTTAACGTTCGGTGACGCTAGGGTTGTTAGTGAGAAAAGTGCATGGTTACCGAAGGTTGTTCGGAGTCCCGGATGAGATCCCGGACATGACGAGGGTCTCCGGAATGGTCCGGAGACGAAGATTGATATATAGGATGAAAGGTTTCGGAGTACCGGAAGTGTTCCGGGGAGTATCGGGAAATCGGCGGAGTACCGGAAGGGTTTTCGGGGGGTCCGGAAGTTGTTCTGGGCCTATTGGGCCACAAGGGGGAACACCACAGCCCTCAGGGGGCTGTGCGCCCCCCCCTGGGCCCTCTTCCCATGCGGCTAAGGGGGTGGGACCCCCTAGGGCTGGCCGCACCCCTTGGCCTTGGGGGGCAAGGCACCTAGGGGGGAAACCCTAGGGCCTGGGCGCCCCCCCCTGCCCTGGCCGCCGCCCCCTCCCCTTGCCCTGGCCGCCGGCCCCTAGGGGGAAACCCTAGGGCGCCCTCACCTCTCCACCCCCCTATATATAGTGGGGCAAAGGGAGGGCAGCCAACACAGTTTGTGCCTCGGTGCTGCCCTCCCTCTCCCGTTACATCTTCCTCTCCCGCGGTGCTTAGGCGAAGCCCTGCTGGAGTTCTTCTCCACCATCACCACCACGCCGTCGTGCTGCCGGTTCTCCATCAACCTCTCCTCCACCCCTTGCTGGATCAAGAAGGAGGAGACGTCCCCGAGCCGTACGTGTGAAGAACGCGGAGGCACCGTTGCTTCGGTGCTAGGTCTTCGGCGATCTGAATCGCGACGAGTACGACTCCATCATCCGCGTTCATAACGCTTCCGCTTAGCGATCTACAAGGGTACGTAGATCACACTCCCCCCTCGTAGTTGCATCTACTAGATTGATCTTGGTGAACGGTAGGAAAATTTTTGTTTCCCATGCAACGTTCCCCAAAAGTGGCATCATGAGCTAGGATCTTGCGTAGATGCTTTCTCGAGTAGAACACAAAAGGGTTTGTGGCGTTGATGTTTAAATTGCTGCCCTCCTTAGTCTTTCTTGATTCAACGGTATTATAGGATGAAGCGGCCCGGACCAACTTTACATGTCCACGTACATGAGACCGGTTCCATCGACAGACATGTGACTTTTGTTGCATAAGATGGCTGGCGGGTGTCTGTCTCTCCTATCTTAGTTGAATCGGAATAGAACAAGGCGGTCCTTGTAGAAGGTTAAATAGCAACTTGAATATCACCGTTGTGGTTTTGCGTAGGTAAGAAGCGTTCTTGCTAGATACCCATAGCAGCCACGTAAAACATGCAACAACAAATTAGAGGACGTCTAACTTGTTTTTGCAGGGTATGTATGTGATATGATATGGCCAATGACATGATGAAATATATTTGATGTATGAGATGATCATGTTGTAATAGTTAATATCGACTTGCATGTCGATGCATACGGCAACCGGCAGGAGCCATAGGGTTGTCTTTAATTTTTTGTATGACCTGCGTGTCAATCTTCAAGCGCTTTGTAATGCTTTACTTTATCGCTAAACGGTAGCAATAGTAGTAAGAGCATGGTGGGCGCCGACAACCCCGATGGCGACACGATGATGGAGATCATGATGATGGAGATCATGGTGTGGCGCCGGTGACGATGGAGATCATGCCGGTGCTTTGGAGATGGAGATCAAAAGCACGAGTTGATGGCCATATCATGTCACTTATGATTTGCATGTGATGTTAATCCTTTTATGCATCTTATTTTGCTTAGGACGACGGTAGCATTATAAGATGATCCTTCACTAAAATTTCAAGATAAAATTGTGTTCCCCCCGAGTGTGCGCCGTTGCGAAGGTTCGTCGTTTCGAAGCACCACGTGATGATCGGGTGTGATAGACTCTACGTTCGCATACAACGGGTGCAAGCCAGTTTTGCACGTGCAGAACACTCGGGTTAGACTTGACGAGCCTAGCATGTACAGACATGGCCTCGGAACACGGAGGACCGAAAGGTCGAGCATCAGTCATATAGTAGATATGATCAACATGTTGATGTTCACCATTGACACCACCTCATCTCACGTGATGATCGGACTTGGGTTGGTGAATTTGGATCATGTCACGCTCGAATGACCGGAGGGATGTCAATTTGAGTGGGAGTTATAATTAATTTGATTAGGTAATAACTCACTTATCATGAACAATAGTCTAAAATGTCTTTGCAAATTTTTGGTTGTAGATGGCTCGCGCAGTAGCTCCCCTGAATTTTAATGCGTTCCTAGAGAAAGCTAAACTGAAAGATGACGGGAGCAACTTTGTGGACTGGCTCCGCAATCTGAGGATCATCCTCACAGCTGCCCAAAAGGTTTATGTCCTAAATGCACCGCTAGGTGAACCCCCCGCTCCTGGAGCCTCTGCGGACGTTATGAACGTCTGGCAGACGCGTTCGGATGACTATTCGATAGTGCAGTGTGCCATGTTGTACGGCTTGGAAGGAGGACTTCAAAGGCGTTTTGAACGTCATGGTGCATATGAGATGTACACGGAGTTGAAGTTCATCTTTGAGAAGAATGCTAAGATCGAGAGGTATGAGACCACCGATAAATTCTTCGCTTGCAAGATGGAGGAGAATTCGTCTGTCAGTAAGCACTTACTGAAGATGTCTGGGTACTATACCCGCATAGCTGATCTGGGACTTGTGTTCCCGGATGAGGCTATCATTGACAGAATTCTCCAGTCACTCCCTCCAAGCTACAAGAGCTTCGTGCAGCAGTATAACATGCAAGGGATGAACAAGACCATCGCCGAGCTGTTTTCGATGCTGAAAGTCGCTGAGGCAGACATCCAGAAGGAGTATCAAGTGTTGATGGTCAATAAGACCACCAGTTTCAAGAAGAATGGCAAGGGCAAGAAGGGTAACTCTAAGAAGGGTGGCAAAGCAGTTGCTAATCCAGTGAAGAAACCCAAGGCTGGGCCCAAGCCAGAGACTGAGTGTTTCTATTGCAAGGGGAATGGCCACTGGAAGCGGAACTGCCCCAAGTATCTGGCGGACAAGAAGGGGGCCAACAACAACAAAGGTATATGTGATATACATGTTATTGATGTGTACCTTACCAACTCTCGTTGTAGTGCCTGGGTATTTGATACCGGTTCGGTTGCTCACATTTGCAACTCTAAACAAGAACTGCGGAATAAACGGAGGCTGGCGAAGGACGAAGTGACGATGCGCGTGGGAAATGGTTCCAAGGTTGATGTGATCGCCGTCGGCACGCTCGCTCTTCGATTACCATCGGGATTAGTTATGAACCTGAATAATTGTTATTTAGTGCCTGCGTTAAGCATGAACATTATATCTGGATCTTGTTTATTGCGAGACGGTTACTCATTTAAGTCAGAGAATAATGGTTGTTCTATTTATATGAGTAATATCTTTTATGGTCATGCACCCGAAGTTAGGGGTTTATTCTTATTGAATCTCGATAGTGATGATACACATGTTCATAACATTGATGCCAAAAGATGTAGAGTAGATAATGATAATACCACTTTCTTGTGGCACTGCCGTCTCGGTCATATCGGCGTGAAACGCATGAGGAAGCTCCATGCTGATGGACTTTTGGAGTATCTTGATTTTGAATCACTTGACACGTGCGAGCCGTGCCTCATGGGCAAGATGACAAGGACCCCGTTTTCAGGGACAATGGAACGGGCAAGTGACTTATTGGAAATCATACATACTGATGTGTGCGGTCCGATGAGTGTAACGGCGCGCGGTGGATATCGTTATTTTCTCACCTTCACTGACGACTTAAGTAGATATGGGTATATTTACTTGATGAAGCATAAGTCTGAAACTTTTGAAAAGTTCAAGCAATTTCAGAGTGAAGTAGAAAATCATCGTAACAAGAAGATCAAGTTCCTACGATCTGATCGAGGGGGAGAATATCTGAGTTATGAGTTTGGTGATCACTTAAGAAAATGTGGAATTGTTTCACAGTTGACGCCACCTGGAACACCACAGCGTAATGGTGTGTCCGAACATCGTAATCGAACCCTATTAGATATGGTACGTTCTATGATGTCTCTTGCCGATTTGCCACTATCGTTTTGGGGATATGCGTTAGAGACAGCTGCATTCACTTTAAATAGGGCTCCATCTAAGTCCGTTGAGACAACACCGTATGAACTGTGGTTTGGTAAGAAACCGAAGTTGTCTTTTCTCAAGGTTTGGGGTTGCGATGCTTATGTCAAAAGGCTTCAGCCAGAAAAGCTCGAACCCAAAGCGGACAAATGTGTCTTCATAGGATACCCAAAAGAAACAGTTGGGTACACCTTCTATCTCAGATCCGAGGGCAAAGTGTTTGTCGCTAAGAACGGGTCCTTTCTCGAGAAAGAGTTTCTCTCGAAAGAATTGAGTGGGAGGAAGGTAGAACTTGATGAGGTTATTGAACCTCTGCTTCAACCAGAAAGTAGCGCAGCACAGAAAGATGTTTTTGTGGAGCCTGCAGAGGTTGAAGAGGAAGCCAATGATGATGATCAAGAAGCTACTGATCAAGTTACTACCGAACCTCGTAGGTCGACAAGGGTACGCACTGCACCTGAGTGGTATGGTAACCCTGTCTTGGAGGTCATGTTGCTAGACAACGGTGAACCTACGAGCTATGGAGAAGCGATGGTGGGCCCAGATTCCGACAAATGGTTAGAGGCCATGAAATTCGAGATGGGATCCATGTATGAAAACAAAGTATGGACTTTGGAAGTATTACCTGAAGGGCGGAAGGCCATTCAGAATAAATGGATTTTTAAGAGGAAGACAGACGCTGACGGTAATGTCACCGTGTATAAAGCTCGACTTGTGGCAAAGGGTTTTTCACAAGTTCAAGGGATTGACTACGATGAGACTTTCTCACCCGTAGCGATGCTTAAATCCGTCCGAATCATGTTAGCAATAGCTGCATATTTCGATTATGAAATTTGGCAGATGGATGTCAAAACAGCGTTCCTTAACGGTTTTCTTAAGGAAGAGTTGTATATGATGCAACCAGAGGGTTTTGTCGATCCAGAGAATGCTGACAAAGTATGCAAGCTCCAGCGTTCCATTTATGGGCTGGTGCAAGCATCTCGGAGTTGGAATCTTCGCTTTGATGAGGTGATCAAAGCGTTTGGGTTTATACAAGTTTACAATGAAGCTTGTATTTACAAGAAAGTGAGTGGGAGCTCTATAGCGTTTCTAATATTATATGTGGATGACATATTGCTGATTGGAAACAATATAGAATTTTTTGATAGCGTGAAGGGGTATTTGAACAAGAGTTTTTCGATGAAAGATCTCGGTGAAGCTGCTTTCATATTGGGCATCAAGATCTATAGAGATAGATCAAGACGCTTGATAGGACTTTCACAAAGCACATACCTTGATAAAGTTTTGAAGAAGTTCAAAATGGATCAATCCAAGAAGGGGTTCTTGCCGGTATTGCAAGGTACGAAGTTGAGTAAGACTCAATGCCCAGTGACTGCGGATGACAGAGAAAAGATGAGTGTCGTCCCCTATGCTTCAGCCATAGGCTCTATCATGTATGCAATGCTGTGCACAAGACCAGATGTCAGCCTTGCCATAAGTATGGCCGGAAGGTTTCAGAGTAATCCTGGTATGGATCACTGGACAGCGGTCAAGAATATCCTAAAGTACCTGAAAAGGACTAAGGATATGTTTCTCGTTTATGGAGGTGATCAAGAGCTCGTCGTAAAGGGTTACGTTGATGCAAGCTTTGACACTGATCCGGATGACTCTAAGTCACAAACCGGATACGTATATATTCTCAACGGGGGAGCGGTAAGCTGGTGCAGTTCCAAGCAGAGCGTGGTAGCTGATTCTACATGTGAAGCGGAGTATATAGCTGCCTCGGAGGCGGCAAAGGAAGGTGTCTGGATGAAGGAGTTCATGACAGATCTTGGAGTTGTGCCTAGTGCACTGAACCCAATGACTCTGTACTGTGACAACACTGGTGCCATTGCTCTAGCCAAGGAACCAAGGTTTCACAAGAGGACCAGACACATAAAGCGACGCTTCAATTCCATCCGCGATTCGGTCAAGGAGGAGGACATAAACATTTGCAAAGTACACACGGATTTGAATATTGCAGATCCGTTGACTAAGCCTCTTCCACGGGCTAAGCACGATCAACACCAAGACTCTATGGGTGTTAGATTCATTACCTTGTAATGCTAGATTATTGACTCTAGTGCAAGTGGGAGACTGTTGGAAATATGCCCTAGAGGCAATAATAAAAGAGTTATTATTATATTTCCTTGTTCATGATAATCGTTTATTATCCATGCTATAACTGTATTGATTGGAAACTCAAATACACGTGTGGATGAATAGACAGACTTTGTGTCCCTAGTGAGCCTCTACAGGACTAGCTCGTTGATCAAAGATGACTGCGGTTTCCAGGTCATAGACATGAGTTGTCATTTGATAACGGGATCACATCATTAGGAGAATGATGTGATGGACGAGACCCAAACGTAAACATAGCTTTTGATCGTGTCAGTTATCGCTATAGTTTTCTGCATGTCAAGTATAAGTTGCTATGACCATGAGATCATGTAACTCACTGACACCGTAGGAGTGCTTTGTGTGTGCCAAACGTCACAACGTAACTGGGTGACTATAAAGGTACTCTACAGGTATCTCCGAGGGTGCCTGCTGAGTTGACATGGATCGAGACTGGGATTTGTCACTCCGTGTGACGAAGAGGTATCTCCGGGCCCACTCGGTAATACGTCATCTCAATGAGCTCAAGGTGACTAAGTAGTTGGTCACGGGATTATGTATTACGGTAACGAGTAAAGAGACTTGCCGGTAACGAGATTGAACTAGGTATAGAGATACCGACGATCGAATCTCGGGCAAGTAACATACCGACGAGACAAAGGGAACTGTATACGGGATTACCTGAATCCTTGACATCGTGGTTCATCCGATGAGATCATCGAGAAACATGTAGGAGCCAATATGGGTATCCAGATCCCGCTATTGGTTATTGACCTGGGAGTGTCTCGGTCATGTCTACATGGTTTCCGAACCCGCAGGGTCTACACACTTAACGTTCGGTGACGCTAGGGTTGTTAGTGAGAAGAGTGCATGGTTACCGAAGGTTGTTCGGAGTCCCGGATGAGATCCCGGACATGACGAGGGTCTCCGGAATGGTCCGGAGACGAAGATTGATATATAGGATGAAAGGTTTCGGAGTACCGGAAGTGTTCCGGGGAGCATCGGGAAATCGGCGGAGTACCGGGAAGGTTTTCGGGGGGTCCGGAAGGTGTTCTGGGCCTATTGGGCCACAAGGGGGGACACCACATCCCTCAGGGGGCTGTGCGCCCCCCCTGGGCCCTCTCCCCATGCGGCTAAGGGGGTGGGACCCCCTAGGGCTGGCCGCACCCCTTGGGACTTGGGGGGCAAGGCACCTAGGGGGGAAACCCTAGGGCCTGGGCGCCTCCCCCTGCCCTGGCCGCCGCCCCCCTCCCCTTGCCCTGGCCGCCGGCCCCTAGGGGGAAACCCTAGGGCGCCCTAGCCTCTCCACCCCCCCTATATATAGTGGGGCAAAGGGAGGGCAGCCAACACAGTTCGTGCCTCGGTGCTGCCCTCCCTCTCCCGTCATATCTTCTTCTCCCGCGGTGCTTAGGCGAAGCCCTGCTGGAGTTCTTCTCCACCATCACCACCACGCCGTCGTGCTGCCGGTTCTCCATCAACCTCTCCTCCACCCCTTGCTGGATCAAGAAGGAGGAGACGTCCCCGAGCCGTACGTGTGAAGAACGCGGAGGCACCGTTGCTTCGGTGCTAGGTCTTCGGCGATCTGAATCGCGACGAGTACGACTCCATCATCCGCGTTCATAACGCTTCCGCTTAGCGATCTACAAGGGTACGTAGATCACACTCCTTCCTCGTAGTTGCATCTACTAGATTGATCTTGGTGAACGGTAGGAAAAATTTTTGTTTCCCATGCAACGTTCCCCAACAGTGGAAATATGCCCTAGAGGCAATAATAAAAGAGTTATTATTATATTTCCTTGTTCATGATAATCGTTTATTATCCATGCTATAACTGTATTGATTGGAAACTCAGATACACGTGTGGATGAATAGACAGACTTTGTGTCCCTAGTGTGCCTCTACAGGACTAGCTCGTTGATCAAAGATGACCGCGGTTTCCAGGTCATAGACATGAGTTGTCATTTGATAACGGGATCACATCATTAGGAGAATGATGTGATGGACGAGACCCAAACGTTAACATAGCTTTTGATCGTGTCAGTTATCGCTATAGTTTTCTGCATGTCAAGTATAAGTTCCTATGACCATGAGATCATGTAACTCACTGACACCGTAGGAGTGCTTTGTGTGTGCCAAACGTCGCAACGTAACTGGGTGACTATAAAGGTACTCTACAGGTATCTCCGAGGGTATTTGTTGAGTTGACATGGATCGAGACTGGGATTTGTCACTCCGTATGACGGAGAGGTATCTCCGGGCCCACTCGGTAATACGTCATCTCAATGAGCTCAAAGTGACTAAGTAGTTGGTCACGGGATTATGTATTACGGTAACGAGTAAAGAGACTTGCCGGTAACGAGATTGAACTAGGTATAGAGATACCGACGATCGAATCTCGGGCAAGTAACATACCGACGAGACAAAGGGAACTGTATACGGGATTGCCTGAATCCTTGACATCGTGGTTCATCCGATGAGATCATCGAGAAACATGTAGGAGCCAATGTGGGTATCCAGATCCCGCTATTGGTTATTGACCTGGGAGTGTCTCGGTCATGTCTACATGGTTTCCGAACCCGCAGGGTCTACACACTTAACGTTCGGTGACGCTAGGGTTGTTAGTGAGAAGAGTGCATGGTTACCGAAGGTTGTTCGGAGTCCCGGATGAGATCCCGGACATGACGAGGGTCTCCGGAATGGTCCGGAGACGAAGATTGATATATAGGATGAAAGGTTTCGGAGTACCGGAAGTGTTCCGGGGAGTATCGGGAAATCGGCGGAGTACCGGAAGGGTTTTCGGGGGGTCCGGAAGTTGTTCTGGGCCTATTGGGCCACAAGGGGGAACACCACAGCCCTCAGGGGGCTGTGCGCCCCCCCCTGGGCCCTCTTCCCATGCGGCTAAGGGGGTGGGACCCCCTAGGGCTGGCCGCACCCCTTGGCCTTGGGGGGCAAGGCACCTAGGGGGGAAACCCTAGGGCCTGGGCGCCCCCCCCCTGCCCTGGCCGCCGCCCCCTCCCCTTGCCCTGGCCGCCGGCCCCTAGGGGGAAACCCTAGGGCGCCCTCACCTCTCCACCCCCCCTATATATAGTGGGGCAAAGGGAGGGCAGCCAACACAGTTTGTGCCTCGGTGCTGCCCTCCCTCTCCCGTTACATCTTCCTCTCCCGCGGTGCTTAGGCGAAGCCCTGCTGGAGTTCTTCTCCACCATCACCACCACGCCGTCGTGCTGCCGGTTCTCCATCAACCTCTCCTCCACCCCTTGCTGGATCAAGAAGGAGGAGACGTCCCCGAGCCGTACGTGTGAAGAACGCGGAGGCACCGTTGCTTCGGTGCTAGGTCTTCGGCGATCTGAATCGCGACGAGTACGACTCCATCATCCGCGTTCATAACGCTTCCGCTTAGCGATATACAAGGGTACGTAGATCACACTCCCCTCTCGTAGTTGCATCTACTAGATTGATCTTGGTGAACGGTAGGAAAATTTTTGTTTCCCATGCAACGTTCCCCAACACATACGCGCCCTAAGCCGCGGCTCAGAGCAGGCCGCTGTCCTCGACGTCGCCGTCGACCAGCAGCGCACGCTCCTCCGCTGGACCTTTCTTCCACTGCGGGCATTCCCGCTTGAAGTGGCCGCGGACGCCGCACTTATAGCAACGGCCGTGCCGGTTCCCGCCTGAGCCCGACGACTCGCTGGCCGTCCCGTCGTCGTCGACCTCTCCACGCGCACCGCCCCGACGCCGCTCGCGCGCCCGCCACTCTGCTGCGGTGTACAGCAGCTGGCCGTCCGCGCGCTCGCCGCCCGCCTGTCCGCGTCGCCGTAGCCGTTCGTCGAATGCCTTCAGGCGACCCAGGGCATCCTCGAACAGCAGTTCATCCAGGTTGCAGAACTGCTCCATGCCAGCGACCGCCGCATACAGCCGATCAGGGACGCAGTCCAGTAGCTTTTTCACCATTGCTGTGTCTTCCAGCGTCGCGCCGAGCCCTGCAAAACGTGCCGCCATGGCCCCGAGCTTGCCTGCGAATGCGTCCAGCGACTCGTCGCTCGCCATGCGCAGAAGCTCGAACTCCCCTCGGAGTGTGCCGAGCCGCGCCGCGCGCACACGGTCCGCGCCTACGAACCGCGCCCTTAGGCTCGCCCAGACCTCCGCCGCCGTCTCCTTGGACGCCACCTGCAGCAGCAGGTCTTCCGCGAGCGCACTGAGCAGGTACGCCCGTGCCGGTTTGTCTTTCTTCGCGATCACCCCCGTCGCCGCATCCTCCGGCACCACCACTGCTTCCCACAGCCCGGCCGCATCAAGGTTCGCCTCCAGCTTGATCGACCACGCCGTGTAGTTGTCGTCGGTGAGCAACGGCACCGGCTGCGGCAGTGCTCCGCCCGAGCCACCGGCGTATGGGACGACGGACATCGCCGGCGCGCCCTGAGCTAACCTGGCTCTGATACCAAATGTTGGAACCGCCAGTCCCTTACCTCGCTCCTCCTGGCTCTCTCACTCGCCGTGGCTCACACAAGGGAGAAGAAGAACGGAGGAAGAAGAAGAACACAGAGACGCAGTGGTTTTCCCGGCGCACGAACGCCAACTCCACGAGCTCGTACTCGTTCTTCCCGCACCGTTACAACGATCAGCCGCAGCGACTTTATGCCTGGAGCCAGCGACTGGGCACGCACCCACGCTCCCTCCTCCCTCGCGCTCGCGATCCGCTCGCCTCGCTCGTGCCCACGACGCGCTCCGACGCGCACGGTCACGGCGGGCCACCAACAGATCGCCCGCGAACACACCGCGCAGCTCGCCAACGGCCTGCGATCACGCACACGCACACTGCACTCGTCCGCACGGACACACCCGTGCTGGACCTACACGCACGCACACACTCCCCGCCACGGACCCGACGCGCCCAACGTGCCCGGTGCGCGCCCATACACGCACCCGGCTCGTTCGACGCGTCGCCGCGGCTTATTGCCTAACAGTCCTACTTGGCTGAAAATAGCTTGCATATGCTCCGCAGACAATATCTTTCTTGAGGCTCTTATAGAACAATAGAAGATCAACTAATGGTTTGGTTCCATGGTTACGTACAACTTTGTATTCCTTTACCTAGCCTTAGTCTGCTTACTTTACGAAGAATTTATCTTATGAAATCTATTTGGGGTTGCCCTATTTGGCCTGGCTGCGCATGTTGCTACTCTGCTATGCGGCATGTCATATTAGGTTATTACTACTTTGTACTATCCTAATTTTGGAGGTCACTCTGGTTTTATGTGTTGCTTACCTAGGGAATATTCATCGGCAAGATTAGTTGACTGAAGGCATATCTAAGTTTTGTTGGTTCAAAGTAGTAATTTTTGTAAACTATTTTTTTTTTTGATGGAATGACAGTAGGAGAGGCTCCTACTGTGTGTATATATATATGATGTAAAGTGTTACAGGTATGTTACATTTTGCATTACATATTTGTGGACATCCTAATTTTTGTAAACTATTAATACCGTCAACACTTTTACATAATATTATTATCCACCTTTCGTTTTTTTTAAATTTCTATTATCCAATTGCAAAAACAGATGGGCGCAGCAACTCGCGCCAATCATGATCTAGTTAACATTATAACTCCGCGGTAACTAGGCAGTTTTGAACAACGCGCACCCAAGTCGTCTCAGATTGCAGGAGCTGAGCGGTGGGAAGGCCACGACGTGTCGACGTAATAGAGGTCTCCCAGCATCAACAAGAGGAAGCAGAGTGACACCACCGAGAGGCTCAACAAGGTTATTATGGAGGTGGAGGACATGGACTCTGACACCATAAAATGCGAGCTGGTGTAGGAGCCAACGACGTTCACTCTCACGATATCAAGTTAGCGTGGCGGCGGGTGACTGTAATCTTGTTTTTTTTTTTAAGATGAACCGAGGAATATGACTGATGTTGGCCAGCGGTGAGGTGCCGAATTGACTTTTTTGCGATGTGCCCTCTTCCCATAAGAATAAGCCCTGCGACAGTCCAATGCAGTCTTGTGCAGCCCAGCCCAACGGACGAAACATTGAAGAAGCTATTGCAGTCTGCAACGAGCTTCCTGAAGCATTGAACTAGGGCAAATCCTATTCGGCGAGGCGCCTGATAGACTTTTTTTGCGATGTGCCCTATTCCCATAAGAACAAGCCCTGGGACAGTCCAGTGGAGTGTTGTGCACCCCAACCCAACAGACGAAACATTGAAGAAGCTACTGCAGTCTGCAGTGAGCGTCCTGAAGCTATTCGGCGCTGCTGGCGCCGGTTACTATTGTTTCTGCAAAACGGCCGAAGAGCGAACTCGCGACCTATTCCTCCAGAACAAACGACAGTAACCACCGCGCTATTGAACAACTAGTGATTGCAAACTTGTTTTTCTTTTCCATTTATTTGTTTCTTAAGTCGCGGGAGCCCCCGGTTTTGGGAAGCTCCCTGAAGATTCCAAAGCCGGCCTTTTCCCAGTTCGCTGGTCATTTCGGGGCGGTTTTTTTCGGATTTCCTTTTTTCTTTTTTATCCTTTCTTTTTCTTTTTTTCTTCGTTTTATTAAATGCATGATTTTTTTCCTTCTTTTCTTTTCTTTATTCAGGTTTTCCTTCTTTTATTTTGAACTTTTATTGAAATGCGTTGAACTTTTTTTTTAAAATCGATGAACTTTTTTCAAATGGATGAACATTTTTCAAACCCCATTAACTTTTTTTCAAACTCAATGAACTTCTATTCAGATTCGATGAACCTTTTTCCAAATTCGATGAAACTTTCTCCAAATTCGATGGCCCTTTTTTCAAATTTGTGAACTTTTTCTGAAACTTTCATGCACATTTTCGAATACCTTTTTTTTTTCATTTTTCGTAAGTCAATGCAGTTGACTGGTTGTGCGGGGGCTGGAACCCCTAGTTGGCACCAAAGGCGCTGACTAGGAGCTCCCGTATACTAGGCCAGCCCAAGACACAGTTTTGGGAAGCTTCTGAGGACACTGATTGATGTAACCTTCCACCCAGTCTTGGCAGGGCCGGCCCATAGGCCGGGGCAATGGGGCGACCGCCCTGGGCCCCTGGGAGGTAGGGGGCCCAGCCCAGGTTGTAGTACAGTATACGTATTAGGATATTTCTTCTTTAGATCCAGAAAATAAGAGGGAAAAATAAGGCCCAAGCCCACCACGTAGCTAGCACTTATATGGACCGTAAGAATCGATCGCTACGCTGCTGCAGCACTCCATCGATCTCCTCCAGTTTCCTCGCCTCCTCGACTCATGCCCCAAATTCTTCAATTCCAGATAACAACGCCATCACTCCCTTGCACTTCCAAATTCAAGGGGTCGCTCCATGCATCCATTAATGGAGACCAATGATGCTAGTATTTCCTTCCCCAATCATCTGTCTTTGCATCCTCGACGTTCCCCGTCAAGTAGACGTTTGATGCATCACCGCATCAGAGATGGTACATCTGCCTCCTTCCCCTAATCAAATACTCTAGTCTTTTGATTCGCTGCTAAATAGCCCGGCGCTGCGCCTCTGATTGCTCTCGAATTCTTCTCTTCCTTGTTCCTACTCTTTTGTGGCATGTTCTTCAAAGCTTCATTTGGATGCAGCGATGAGAAGGGGGACGGGGAGTGAGTGTTGTAGCCTTGCAGATCTGGGAAGCTACATCGGCAATTCGACATCAAGCCATATGCCCATATTCAGGTGCTCTTGTTCCCTCTATTGACAGTTTTGTTGCAATTGTTTGGTGACATGTCTTCTAAAAAATGTTTATCAGTGAGAGAAGAAAGTGAAAATAACAGAGATATGAACAGGAAGAATCCTAAAAGATTCAATTAACTTATTTTTTAGAACCGCTAGTTCTTTGAAGAGCTTAAAGTGTTCAGGAGTATATTTGGCTTCTTACTTAGCTCAAAAGACTGATGTTATTGAATGATATTGATTATTGAATTACACAAATTTTGTGCTAAATCTGTAGAAACGTATTCTCAAAGTTATGTTGAATTAGATGATCTCTTCTCGAAATTACGACTACGGCAAATACTAACAGGGCCACAAGGGCCTCATTTTGTCGTCTCGCCCCAGGGCCCCGGATATTTATGGACCGGCCCTGAGTCTTGGTAAGGTTCGACGTGGTGTTTTCTTTATGTTTTTTCCTATTGATTTTCAATTTTCATTTTTCCAAATACAGGTCTACTTTTTTAGTACACATTGAACATTTTTTTATTTACAAATTAAACATTCTTTAGATATACATTGAACATCATCTAAATACTTGAACATTTGTAGAATGTGCATTGAACATTTGTAGAATGTGCATTGAACATTTTTTAGATATACATGTTGACGTTTTTACAAGAATGTCATAAACACTTTTTTAAGATGTGCAAAAATTTGTGAAGTATTAGAAATGTTCTTAAATGTCAGGGTCATTTTTATACATTATGATTTATTGAAAATTGTGCGAACAGCTTTTGACATTTCACAAAGTTTAAAAAAAATCATGAAACATATTTTTAAAGGCATGGATTTTTTAATATCATGAATACTTTCTTCGACAGTACAAACACTTTTTTTACAAGTTTTTACATTTTCATGAATATTTTCTAAAATGACATATTCTTAAGTAAAGAGGGTAGAGGTGCCCACAAAACAAGTGCTCGACAGCGACGATGCCACGGCCATGGCTAGACCGCTCATTCATTTTATATGGTCGACTACTTCTTATGATCGAGCAATGCCGCTACGATAAAGCCGGCTGGCGGCGAAGCATGCAGTAGGAGGTTCTGATCTCAAGGCGATAAAAGATTCTGCAAAAAGCTTATGACGCCGCTCGGTAGGAAAACCAGTGGTACCTAGTTTTTGTATTTCACAATATCACATCGGTTCGTGGATTATACATCTCTTTGGAGAAAAAATCACGAAATATATTTTCAAAATGCATGGATATTTTTTGATGTTATGAATACTCTCTTCAACGGTAAAAACACTTCAAAAATTACCCAATTCCAATTACATTTTCATGAATATTTCCTAAAAAAGTCATATTCTCAAACATGCAGACATTTCTTTAGTTTTAATAATTCTCTTTGAATGATGCGTACATTTTCTAAAGATTGCGTGAATAATTTTTTATACTACATTCTCATTTTTTCAAAATATACTCCTAGGAAAAACTTGTTATTTCAAAATATCACATTCTCCGTGGGTTATACATCTCTTTGGAGAAAGAACAAGGCAGCTAATTAAGCTAGCGGCGGAGAGGTGCCGCCCCCGGCCGATGGCGGCGCGGCCAAGTTCTTGACGCACTGCCTCTTGCAGGCGTCCATGGACTGGTAGCAAAGCTCCCAACCCACGCGACAGCAGTAGCAGAACGGCTTGTCGCCCCGGCAGGCAGTCGACGTCTCGTCGTGGACGCACAGCCCGTTCGGCAGACTGATCTTTTCGCCGGCGCCGTCGACGGTCCGGCCTGCATAAGTAGAAACGGATGGTGCTTGAATAACCGAAATCGAGCGCCATGCGTGCGTGATCATATTAACAAAACGATACGAGACGAGAATTCACGAATATTACCTCGCGCCTCGGTAGCGAGCAGGAGGCATAGGATGAGAAGCGGCGTAACTGCGAGCTTGGCCATTGCGTCGTGCGATGACGATGACGATGACGACGACGACGACGACGTGATCGATACAGTGCTAGGCAGCTAGGCGGATGAGTGTTGTGAGATGTTTTAGCCCCACGTCCGGTGGTATGAATGATATTGGTGGGCATATATATAAGGATGGATCGAATGAAGTATATGACCGATCGACCTAATTAATCAGCGGGCGAAGTTTAGGCGACGCTATAATTTCACATCCCGGATATTTGGGTATTTTATTAATTGCTCCGAATATTTGGCCGCCAGGATTTTTTGTTTGTTTGAACTAGAACTTATGACCGTTGTTTTTTTGTTTTTTTTTTGCTATGTGTTATTCGATGATATAGATGGAAATCTTATTATGATGTTCTTTCCTTTTTTTTTCAACAAAAGGTCAGACTCAACATTGTCTCATATCTTGTTCCCTTCCTACATCGAACCCCCCCATTACTGTCTGCTGAGTAAATAGGTAATTTTTCGATTAATTTAATCTAAGAAGTAACTACTAGCATGGCATTGACACAAGTAATTGCATACTGATATTCAATCATGCAAGCACATACTACGCTAATTGTAGTCAGATCTACGTATAACGCTAGCATGCCTAAAACAGAAAACAGTAGGAGCGGGATAAACGAGTTATACCCTCCAGTAGGCCATGCAGAGGCCGCGGCGGCGGTGACGGCATCAGCATCCTCGGCTGCCTTCTTGTCGGCTTCGATCTTCTCGGCGGCGGCACGTTCGGCGTCGGTGGACATAGTGATGACGAGGGCGACGCGGACGTAGAGGAAGTAGACGAAGGCGAGCAGTCGCGTAGTCGCTTCCCAAAAACCTATTCGCCCCTCTCCTGTACATGATCCAGAGAGGCGGGGTTTTGGAGACCTGCTCTCCCGTCGACCGTGTACGCGGCGGACGGGATGGAGTCACCGGCGGCAGCAGCAGCAAAGGAACGACGGCAGGCGTGGAGGCAGATGCGTTCTGTTAGGCGGTGGCTAGGGTTGGCAGCGCCCCACATATATATGTGCGGCCGCGCGTGGAGACACGTGGGCTGAACCCACGTCCAAGTCGGTAGCTCACGATCCGACGTCTCAGATCGTGGCCCTACCTGTCAAAGACTCTCCATTCCTGACCGGCAAAAAGAAGCCCATAGGAGTGAGCTCGGCTCGGCTCAATCCCGCGGCGCGTCGTGACGAGGCGAGCGGAGGAGGAGGAGTGCCCGAGGGCCTCATCTCTTCTCAAGCTCCAATAGCATGAGGAAGAGAATCCCTTATAAACCACTTCAACTCTCCTTCCACTTCCGGGGTGGGACTAAACTTCCCACCACTTTGTCATGCCACCTACATGGGCCCTTAGTGATCAAATCTGAAATTGTCATATGGGCTCTAGGCCCATCTCATATTTCAACAATCCCCCACCAGATCTCGAGGGCCCATTGTGTCCTTTGTTCCAATTAATGTTTCGATATACCAGTGTTTCAACGAAGACCTGTTAAGGTTGAGCTTCACCTAGAGCAAGTAGCTACACTCCTTCACAACTGAACAATGGACTATGCCTTGAATTGTCAGTTTGGCATAAAGAAGCTTCACCACATGTCTTACTGATACTAGGCTGCCGAAGGCTGACCCCTCGGGTGGAGCATATAAGTCACACTCCTGGCCTGTTCATGAGCTTACTAGAGATCACCCCAATCTCATAGACTGTGACCAGCAGTTGGGCTCATATAGGTGTGTTCCTCCAAAGATCGCTCTGTAGGATAGCATCTTGCTTATACATATAAGCCTTGGAACACATTAAGACAGTAGTCATCCTTCCATATAGTATTGAGAGTATTGCATCTCCAACGGAGTGGGTTAGTATAGTTACTCTCCTCAGTTCACCACTGGATTGTTTTCCCAGGTCCTACTTCACGGGATCTCCGATCACATAGATTGGGTTACCACCATGGCAACTCATGTGGGTCTCATTGTTGGGGAACGTTGCATGGGAAACAAAAATTTTCCTACCGTTCACCAAGATCAATCTAGTAGATGCAACTACGAGGGGGGAGTGTGATCTACGTACCCTTGTAGATCGCTAAGCGGAAGCGTTATGAACGCGGATGATGGAGTCGTACTCGTCGCGATTCAGATCGCCGAAGACCTAGCACGGAAGCAACGGTGCCTCCGCGTTCTTCACACGTACGGCTCGGGGACGTCTCCTCCTTCTTGATCCAGCAAGGGGTGGAGGAGAGGTTGATGGAGAACCGGCAGCACGACGGCGTGGTGGTGATGGTGGAGAAGAACTCCAGCAGGGCTTCGCCTAAGCACCGCGGGAGAAGAAGATGTAACGGGAGAGGGAGGGCAACACCGAGGCACAAACTGTGTTGGCTGCCCTCCCTTTGCCCCACTATATATAGGGGGGGTGGAGAGGTGAGGGCGCCCTAGGGTTTCCCCCCTAGGGGCCGGCGGCCAGGGCAAGGGGAGGGGGCGGCGGCCAGGGCAGGGGGGCGGCCAGGCCCTAGGGTTTCCCCCCCTAGGTGCCTTGCCCCCCAAGGCCAAGGGGTGCGGCCAGCCCTAGGGGGTCCCACCCCCTTAGCCGCATGAGGAGAGGGCCCAGGGGGGGCGCACAGCCCCTTGAGGGCTGTGGTGTTCCCCCTTGTGGCCCACTAGGCCCAGAACCACTTCCGGACCCCCCGAAAACCCTTCCGGTACTCCGCCGATTTCCCGATGCTCCCCGGAACACTTCCGGTACTCCGAAACCTTTCATCCTATATATCAATCTTCGTCTCCGGACCATTCCGGAGACCCTCGTCTTGTCCGGGATCTCATCCGGGACTCCGAACAACCTTCGGTAACCATACACTTTTCTCACTAACAACCCTAGCGTCACCGAACGTTAAGTGTGTAGACCCTGCGGGTTCGGAAACCATGTAGACATGACCGAGACACTCCCAGGTCAATAACCAATAGCGGGATCTGGATACCCATATTGGTTCCTACATGTTTCTCGATGATCTCATCGGATGAACCACGATGTCAAGGATTCAGGCAATCACGTATACAGTTCCCTTTGTCTCGTCGGTATGTTACTTGCCCGAGATTCGATCGTCGGTATCTCTATACCTAGTTCAATCTCGTTACCGGCAAGTCTCTTTACTCGTTACCGTAATACATAATCCCGTGACCAACTACTTAGTCACTTTGAGCTCATTGAGATGACGTATTACCGAGTGGGCCCGGAGATACCTCTCCGTCATACGGAGTGACAAATCCCAGTCTCGATCTATGTCAACTCAACAGACACCCTCGGAGATACCTGTAGAGTACCTTTATAGTCACCCAGTTACGTTGCGACGTTTGGCACACACAAAGCATTCCTACGGTGTCAGTGAGTTACATGATCTCATGGTCATAGGAACTTATACTTGACATGCAGAAAACTATAGCGATAACTGACACGATCAAAAGCTATGTTAACGTTTGGGTCTCGTCCATCACATCATTCTCCTAATGATGTGATCCCGTTATCAAATGACAACTCATGTCTATGACCTGGAAACCGCGGTCATCTTTGATCAACGAGCTAGTCCTGTAGAGGCTCACTAGGGACACAAAGTCTGTCTATTCATCCACACGTGTATCTGAGTTTCCAATCAATACAATTATAGCATGGATAATAAACGATTATCATGAACAAGGAAATATAATAATAACTCTTTTATTATTGCCTCTAGGGCATATTTCCAACACTCATACCCATCTCCCTTGATGCATTATCTATCACAACACGTGATAGCCCTTTTGTAAAGGGATCTGCCAGATTCTTAGCCATATGGACATATTCCAACGCTATCACTCCGGAGTTTCTCAATATTCTGACAGCTTTTAATCTCATTCTTATGTGTTTGTTGGACTTCATGTTGTCCTTTGAACTCTTCACATTGGTGATGATGGTCTGATTGTCACAGTTCATAAGGATAGCCGGAACCGGTTTATCAACCAATGGCAAGTCCATCAATAGATCTCGAAGCCATCCCGCTTCGACACCAGATGTGTCTAATGCTGTTAATTCTGCTTCCATTGTCGATCTCGTTAAGATCGTTTGCTTGCAAGATTTCCAGGAAACAGCGCCACCTCCAAGAGTAAACATATACCCAGTTGTGGCCTTCATCTCATCAGCATCAGAGATCCAATTCGCATCACTATACCCTTCAAGTACCGACGGGTATCCGGTATAGTGAAGTCCATAGTTCATAGTACCCTTCAGATAACACATAACTCTTTCAACATCATGCCAATGTACATCACCCGGTTTTGATACAAACCGACTCAGTTTGCTCACAGCAAAAGCGATGTCAGGCCTCGTAGCGCTAGCTAGGTACATCAGTGAACCAATGATTTGAGAGTATCTCAATTGATCTATAGCCGTGCCTTTGGATTTTCGAATCAACGCGCTAGGATCATATGGTGTTTGAGATGGTGTGCAGTCCGAGTATCCAAAACGACTCAACACCTTCTCAACATAATGGGATTGCAAAAGTGTAATCCCACCCTCATTATCTCTCAGTAGCTTGATGTTCAAGATAACATCAGCCACACCAAGGTCTTTCATCTCAAAGTTCTGAGATAGAAACAACTTGACCTCCTCAATGACTTTGAGGTTGGTTCCGAATATCAGTATGTCATCAACATACAAGCACAATATAACTCCTTCGCCCCCACCATGGCGATAGTATACACATTTGTCAGCTTCATTAACAACAAAGCCAACAGATGTCAGTGTTGTATTAAACTTATCATGCCATTGCTTAGGTGCTTGTTTCAGGCCATATAAATTTTTTATCAACCTACACACTTTTCCTTCCTGACCATCTATCACAAAGCCATCTGGCTATTGCATGTAGATTTCCTCGTTTAGCTCTCCATTCAGGAAAGCTGTCTTAACATCCATCTGGTGGACGAGAAGACCATGCGAGGCCGCCAACGAGAGCAATACTCGAATGGTGGTCAGTCTGGCCACAGGTGAATAAGTATCAAAGAAATCTTCCTCTTCTTTTTGGTCACAGCCCTTGGCCACAAGCCTAGCCTTGTACTTTTCAATCGTACCATCGGGCCTAAGCTTATTTTTGAACACCCACTTACATCCCAATGGTTTGCAACCATAGGGACGCTTAGCAATCTCCCATGTCCCGTTAGCCATGATGGAATCCATCTCGCTACGGGCCGCTTCCTTTTAGTAGTCAGATTCTGGAGAGGCATACACTTCTGAAATAGAAGTGGGAGTATCATCCACGAGGTACACGAAGAAATTATCACCAAAGGTCTTTGCAGTCCTTTGTCTCTTTCCCCTACCAAGGGTTTCCTCGTCATCCTCCTCAGGATTTTCATCATGTGTTCGTTAATAGTATTCCATAGGAATAGCAGGCTTAGGAGTCTCCTCAAATTCCTGTCTAGAAAGTGCTTTGCATATATCTCATAGGAAATATATCCTCGAAGAATGTAGCACCCTTAGAGTCCATAATTGTACCAACCTTTTGGTCAGGTACCTCAGATTTCACTACCAGAAATCTATAGCCAACGCTATTCTTAGCGTAGCCCAAATTAACGCAGTCCACGGTCTTCGGTCCAAGCTTGCGTTTTTTGGGGATCGGCACATTGACTTTCGCCAAACAGCCCCAAGTACGCAAGTACGAGAGTGTTGTCCTTCTCTTCGCCCATTTCTCATAGGGAGTGATCTCATTGTCCTTTGTCGGAACTTTATTCAGGACATGACATGCCGTCAATATAGCCCCCCCCCACCATGCCTTGGATAAACCCGACGTATCTAACATGGCGTTAACCAAATCAGTTAGAGTATGGTTTTTCCGCTCGGCAACCCCGTTTGACTGGGGTGAATAGGGAGGCGTTGTAATGCCCCGGATGTAATACTTTCCCTTTTGGGCTTATAATATATATCCGGCTTCATCTATTTCCATTTCGGGTTCTTTGTCTTTCGGGCTTTCGTCGTTTTGTTGTGTGAGTGTGTGGCATTCATTCATATCATGTAGACATGTGCATTGCATTGCATTTGTGTTGTGGGTTGCATCCGGTTCGTTGTGTTTCTTCCCGTTGTCCGTTTCGCGTTCCGGAGCTCCCTCACGTGTCCGTGACGTCCCGTAGGCCTACTTTGTTGTTCGGGCGTTTTACGTTACCGGTGTGCCGCGAGGTTGTTGTCTGTGTTGTTGTTTTATTGTGTGCAACCCGCCTCTCAAATCTCGTCTCGTTTGGACTCCGTTGACTTTTCCATCCGTTGTCCGTGTGGGTCCGAAGTGCCTTCACTTCGTGTCCCAGAAACACCCCTACTGCTTTCTTTTATTTTCCTCCTAGGCCTTTTATTCTATCCCCGCGATCGGATCCGTCGGATCGCGATCGGAGGGCTCCTAGTGCCCCTAAATCCCCTCCTAACCCTAAAAACTGCTACATATAGACCCCCTAGTCTATTTTGGGCATCCCCTTCTTCTTCCTCCTCTCTCCCCTCTTTTTTTTTTCATTTTCTACTTCAGATCCAGATTTCTGCCCGGATCCCGAGGGGATCCTTCGATCCAGCCGCAGCCGACCGGAATCCTCGATCTGGGCGAGGTCAACGCCCTTCCGCACCGACCGCCGTGGGCCACCGCTCCAGCCGCGGGCCGTCGCCCCTCCGCGCCAGGGTCGGGGTCCCGCCAGGACCACTTCCCCGAGGAAGCCCACCGCATCGCCAGCTCTTCGCCACCTCGGGCCAGCCAGGCCCCGAGGCCGTACGCCGCCAGCGCCGCGCCTGGGCCTCCGCCCGAGCGGGCCTCCTCCACCCCAGCCGCGCGCCACGGGCCGCGCCGGCCGGTACACCGCCGCATCCCCGCGCTCCAGCCGCGCCTCCGCGGGCCGCCCCGCGCCGCCACTCGGGCCGGGCCCGCACCGCCTCCACCGCGCCGCCTTCTCCCTCCAGGCGTGGGCCGCCGCCGCTGCAGTTCCTCCGGGCCGAAGCCCGTGGAAGTTTTTCCCAGATCTGAATCTTTTGAGGTTGACCCCCCTAAAACTTCTAAGTCCCTTTTATTTCTGTTCTGAGATGCTATCTTTGACCTGCTGTAACTTTTACTGTGGTGCTCCGTTTTGCGCGTGTAATATGTCCAGACGTTCGTGGAGATGTCCTCTACGTTTTACCTGTTGTTGTCATGCATGTTAGATGTCATCTAGACACTTGTTTTGCTGTTGCAAGAGTGCATCATGATATAAACTGCTGTTATGTGTTATTTTCATGCCACCTTTGACATGTGATATCTTTTAGCTCGTTTGTCCAAACGATGCAAATGACATGTCCACGTGTTCGTCTTGCCACGAACTACGTGTTGTATGTGATAGGTTGCATGGTAGATTTATTGTTGCCTTGTTATCATCGTTGCAAAGTGCCATGTTCACATGTTGTGTTTTCACTTGTTATGAAATGCCACCTTGTTGAGCTCGTTGCAATCGTTGTGTTCACCTCTATGATGCATGCTTGTGTGTTTCGGGATCACCTTCATGTGCACTTTGATGAGGTGCTTACCCTTTGCCATGTTTAGTTTCGAGGTGACTTAAACATGCTCTTTTGTGTGCTATGATGATATTGCTGTTTTAGGACTTAGTGAATTTTCACTAAGTCTGAAATCTGTAACGTTCCGATGCCATGTTCGTGTGATGTTCTAGGACAAAGCATGTTAGTTTTGGGGTGGATTTTGATTGTTCCTTGTAGTATATTTTGTTGTCTTTCCATTCATGTCCTCACATGTCCATTTGAGTGGCTGTAGCATGTTTATCTTTTGCTCTAAAGTTTCAATAAAATTCTGCTGCCAGAATTTTATTGTAAAGTTCAAAATGTCCAAGATCATTGCTATTGATCCGTGACTCCGTTGGGGGTGCACTTTGGACATAGTTGCTGTACTATATGTCTAGTTTATGTTCATGTCCTTTGCCATGCTTTTGGGTGCTGTAGCTTAATTATTTTGAGCTCCAAAGATGCTATGTTGCTGTAATTTTCAGCTTTCGCTCAAATCTTATTTAGGGCATAACTTTTAGCCCGTAACTCCGATTTCAGCGAATCTTATATCAAATTTGATTTTTTTCCGTGTAGATTAATAATATCAGCTTGTTATCTTGTTTCGAGGTGTTTTGCTTGAGTGATGTTTTACGTGCTCCGTGTGCATCCGTAGTGCATCCATCATGCATTCATGTTTTTCGAGTGCGCATTGCATCTTGTTGATTGGTGCTTGGCGTGATTGTTTTGTTTAGAGCCGGAAGCTGAGACCGGGTACGAAGTTGAGCACGAGGTCTCCAACGAGGTTGAGCACGAGGACCCTTCTTACGATCCGAACGACTTCTCTTCAGGCAAGATGACCGAACCCCGATAACATTACTATCTTTGCCTATTGCTAGTAGTCTCGATCTATAGTTTTGCCTCGATGCCCATGTTCTTCTTGTTAGCCTCCTATTTGTAACCAATTGCCATGTTTAACCAACCTACCTATGCAAACCGTTGCTTGGCTAAGTACGCTTCGCTCAGCCCTTCTTATAGCGTTGCTAGTTGCAGGTGAAGATCGAAGATGCTTGCTTCATGATGAAGTTTGGTTGGGTTATATCACACTATATAAATGCTTTAATTGAAATCATCTATATATTGGCAAGGGTGGAAGGCTAAGCCTTTTGCTTGGTGTTTTGTTCCACTCATGCCGTTAGGATCCGTATAAGCCGGTTTTATGTTCCTTGATTATGCGTTCCTAACATGGTTGGGGTGTATGGGACCCCCTCGATAAACCGCTAAGTGCTAAGTCTTTTCCAGCAAATCCCAACATTGGTACTCTTTGCCTAATAACAAACTAAACTTGCATAGGGAGTAATTAACCCTCTTTCTTAATCAACAACCCCGGGACAGTGCTCCACATGAGTGTTGGTCCGAAACGAGCAGACCTCGGGGCCGCCTCGGGGCAACCTGAGGTATCTGGCATACACCTGTAGGATGACTCATCCGGTCGTGTCCTGAGACTTAGATACGCGCGGCTACTATCAGGGTGTCGACACGCCGGGAGGATTTGCTGGATTAGCCTTACCTTAGCTCGGTATATCTTGAGCACGGGATTCCGAGGATACTCGGGCCTTCCCACTTTGGAGTTGCGACTCCGCGGATCGTGGGCTTGTAATGGGTCAAGTTGGAACACCCCTGCAGGGTTTGAACTTTCGAAAGCCGTGCCCGCGGTTATGTGGCAGATGGGAGCTTGTTAATTCCGGTTGTAGATAACTTGACACAATGTTACTAATACACTACCAGCGTGTGTTCCGTGACTGTCAATTTCCGAATAGGGATTCGGGAGTTGAACACGGAGGGGTTATGATTGTGAGCTTGTAGCTAGGATCACTTCGTGATCACTTCTCGCCGTTGCCTTCTCTTCTCGCTCTCACTTGCGTAAGCTAGATGCTAGTTGCTGCTGCAAACTTGTTCTTTTCTTCAGCCTTTCCCTCACCTAAAGGCTTTGATAGTCTTGTTACCCGGAGACGGGATTACTGAGTCCTCTGTGGCTCACAGTTACTTCACACCAGATGCAGGTCCAGCTGTGAGCTATCCAGGTGATGGCACCGAGCTAGATTGGGAGTACGACGAAGAGCGTAGTCGGTACTATGTGCGCTACCCGGACGATCAGTAGTGGAGTCTCTTACTAGGATTCGATCCGCCGGTGGTTTATTTATCTGAGTTTGGTACTTTGACTTTTGGCTTTTGCCCTTAGAGGGTTGTAGTGTTCTTAATGTATGATGTTTGAGACTTGTACTGTAATTCTGTGACGTGGCGAGTGTAAGCCAACTATTTTCAGTTTACTATCCCCTCTTTTACATGAGTTGTGCAAAGATTACCAGACTTGAGATCATTCTAGGATGGAATTATGCCTTTAAGTCGTGCCTCGACACGTAGGAGGTATAACTCCATCCTGGGCATTACAAGTTGGTATTCAGAGCCTTCTCCGACCTAGGAGCCCCCACTGTTTGATCGAACCGTTGACGGTTGAGTCTAGGCACACACTGAAAACTTTTGAGTCCTATATTATATCGGAGAGTAGGATTTCTTTGCTTCTCATCCCTTTCTCTCTGGTGAGGACTCCTGACGTCTACTCTTGTCTCTCCTATCTTCAAAATTTGCACAAATTTTTTTTTAGGAATCCCGCGAGTATTCTGGGATTGTTTCGATGTTCTTGTGACAAGGATATTGTTCCTGATGCCTCCTGTTACCGAGGAGTTGAGCTTCGGGGTATCATTGTAACAAGCATATCGCGGCAGTACTAAATACTTAAGACGGTCTACATCGAAAATCTCCCCTATACGGCCAGTGGCAAGATAACCCCGACATCACCCAGTACTGGGGAGGTAGTTCGGGAGTATTGCCATAGCTTGTTATAGTGGATGCTTTTCGAAGGTCCGAGGTACACAGTTTCCGAGAAAGACTGGTTATGTGTTGAAGGATGTATACACCTGGATGTAGGTTAGAGTTGATTGCGCGGTGCTTCCCGTGTATCCCCAACACCTGATTGCATAACTGGAATCTTTCGGAAAACTATAGGTGGGTTTCATCGAGTAGATCGTAGGCATTCTTCCAACGAATGCAGGTTAGTGAGTTCGGGGTTCGACATTGAGTGAAGAGGTTATATGACCGAGGTTACTATCAGGAGTTGCATCTTAAAGGGTCCTTGGCTATGCTGATCCGGGGATTGCAAAACCTTTTCGTAACGCGTTCATATGCTTTCAGCACAAAGATGTTAGAACGAAACTCCTCTCTTGTGTTTGTTCCCGTCTGTACCTTGTTGTTTTTCTTATTTTATCCTTTTGTTCCCTATGTGGCTTCTCGTGAAGACTGATGTTATCAATTAACTGAGAAATTCATTCGTTCCTCTTGTTCGGATGATTTCATTCGTTCTTATTGTTCGAATGATTATTGTGAAGACTTGTTGCAATTCATTCCATTGATTCAGCTTATTCCTTTTGTCAATCAATTGCTGATTCGTGGTCATCTCTTACAGGATGGCTCCGAAGAGGGTTCCGAACGCCAACCCAGAGGGTGAAGAGGTTCCAGAGCATCCTCCTTCACCTCCTCCTCCGCCTGAGGCTTGGAGAGCAATTATGCAGACTACTGCTCAGAACACTCAGTTGATGATGCAGATGATGCAGCAAATGCAAGCTATGCAAGCTAATCAAGCTAATCAGGGTGTTCTAGTGAACAAAGGCAACTTCTTCCAGCAGCACCATGCTACTCTCAACCAGTTCCTGGCTAACAATCCTAAAGCTTTCAGTTACTGTGTCGACCCTCTTGATGCTGAGGATTGGCTGACCGACATAAAGAAGCATTTTGAGTGCAGTAACGTGAAAGAAGATGACTATGTGAAGTTTGCAGCCTTCCAACTGAAAGATCAAGCTGCTGACTGGTGGCAGCAGTACAAAGACTCAAGGCCGGGTCAAGTGATCTCTTGGGAGAATTTCTGCAAGGATTTCCGCTCGCATCACATTCCTACAAGTGTCATCGAGGGTGTGCGTGAGCAATTCCGCAACCTCAAGCAGGGCTCCATGACAGTCTATCAGTATAATGTCAAGTTCCAAAACCTCGCTCGCTATGCAAAGCAAGACATTCCTGATGCAAAGAGTAAAATCTATCAGTTCCGTGGAGGTCTCAAAGATGAACTTCAGCTTGCTCTCACTTTGTTCGAGCCAGACGAATTCGATAAGTTCTATAACATGGCTTTGAAACAAGAAGCAGCTCAGCTTAAGATGGAGGCTTCTAAGAAGAGAATTCGAGATGCTGTTCACTCTTCCTCATCGTCTCAGTTGGCTACGAAACAACAGAAATTCTGGCTTCCTCCTCCTCCAGTGATTCGAACTCCATACAACAACTCCAGCAACTTCAACAACTCCAACAACAAGAACTCTAGTGGTCGTGGTTTCTCCCACCCACCCAACCCGAGCAACCAGTCGAAGAAGCAGTTTCAGTCTCAAGGCTCTAAGTCCAGTGGCTCTCATTTCCGTCCTCTCTCTGAAGTGGTGTGCAACAAGTGTGGCCAGAAGGGTCATTATGCCAACAGATGTCCGAATCCGAAGCGTCTTCCTCCTCCTCCACCTGTGAGTTCAGTTATTGTCAGGCATGATCCAAAGGCAGCAAGGGTTAATCTGATGAATGCAGCACAAGCGGAGGCTTCTTCTGATGTCATTCTGGGTAACCTTCTAGTGAACTCTATCCCTGCTAAAGTGTTATTTGATTCGGGTGCATCATGCTCTTTCATGTCTCGACCATTTGCATCCAAGCACAATATTGCCACTTCAAATTTGCCTCAGAAGTTGCAAGTTGTTTCTCCGGGCAAGCTTATGACTTCTAGTGTTTATGCTCCGGATGTTTCTATTTGCATGGGAGATTATCGTTTTCTGGCTAAACCGGTGATTCTTGGTCATTCTGACATCGACCTCATTCTCGGAATGGATTGGCTTTCTCAGCACGATGCTCACATTGATTGTGCTCAAAAGGAAGTCAAGTTGACTCATTCTGATGAAGATGTGATTATCTTCGCCTCCAGGGACAATACTATTCGGCTTTTCTCTCTTAATGATAAGGGCGAAATTAATGCCATAGAGCAAATTCCAGTGGTGAATGAATATCAAGACGTCTTTCCAGAAGAACTTCCAGGCATGCCTCCACACCGTCAGGTGGAGTTTGTCATTGAACTCGAGCCGGGCACTGAGCCTTCTTGCCGGCGTCCATACAAGCTCTCTCCGGATGAATTGAAGGAATTGAAGAAGCAGCTTGATAAGCAGGAGAGTATGGGTCTCATCAGACCGAGTACATCTCCGTGGGGCTGTGGCGTCTTATTTGTCAAGAAGAAAGATGGCACGGAGCGTCTCTGTGTTGACTACCGACCATTGAACAAGAAGACGATTAAGAACAAGTATCCGCTCCCCAACATCAACGAACTCTTTGAGCAGCTCAAAGGAGCAAAAGTGTTCTCTAAGCTTGACCTCCGAATGGGCTACCATCAAATTCGCATTCGCGAGGAAGACATTCCCAAGACGGCCTTCAGAACGAGCTACGGTTCATACGAGTATACCGTCATGTCCTTCGGTCTCGCCAATGCTCCTCCTACCTTTTCAAGGATGATGCATTACATCTTCAACCCCTATACTGGCGAATTCGTGCTTGTGTATCTGGATGATATTCTGGTGTTTTCCAAGAATGAAGAAGATCACGAAAAGCACTTGCGTCTGGTTCTTGATCGACTCCGAGAGCATAAATTCTATGCCAAGTTCTCCAAGTGCGAGTTTTGGCTCGATAAGGTTTTGTACCTGGGCCACATCATCTCAGCTGACGGTATTGCGGTTAATCCCGAGAAAGTTGAAGCAATTGTCAACTGGGAAGCTCCTCAGAACGTCAAGCAGCTCCGCAGTTTTCTGGGTCTTGCCAGCTATTGCAGAAGGTTTGTTGAAAACTTCACCAAGATTGCCAAGCCTCTTTCCAACCTGCTTCAGAAGAATGTCAAATACTTTTGGTCTCCAGAGTGTGAAGTGGCATTCAAAACCCTCAAAGAGAAGCTTGTCTCTGCTCCAGTTCTGACTCCTCCGGATGAAACCAAGCCCTATGAAGTGTTCTGTGACGCTTCTCTTCAAGGTCTTGGTGGTGTGCTTATGCAAGATAAGAAAATTGTGGCATATACTTCTCGGCAGCTCAAGCCAAGTGAGAAGAACTATGCCACACATGATCTCGAGCTAGCAGCTGTGGTACATGCTCTGATTACGTGGAGACATCTGTTGTTGGGCAGAAAGGTCGACATCTTCACTGATCACAAGAGCTTGAAGTACATCTTCACACAGCCGCATCTGAACCTCCGCCAGACTCGTTGGGTTGAAATGATCCAAGAGTACAACCCCAGCATTGAATACACTCCAGGCAAGGCGAATGTGATTGCAGATGCTTTGAGCAGAAAGGCATATTGCAACAGCCTTCTTATCAAGCCACACCAGCCTGAGCTTTGTGAAGCATTTAGGAAGCTCAACCTCCAAGTTGTTCCGCAGGGTTTTCTTGCAAATCTCCAAATTGCTCCTACCTTGGAAGATCAAGTCCGTGAGGCCCAGCTCAGTGGTACCATGGTGAAGAAAGTGAAACATGGGATTGCAAAGGGCACTCCAAAATATAAGTGCTTCCGTGTTGATGAGAGAGATACTTTGTTCTTCGAGGACAGACTCGTTGTTCCCAAAGGTGATCTCAGGAAGCTCATAATGGAAGAAGCTCATGATTCTCTCCTTTCCATTCATCCTGGCAGTTCCAAGATGTACCAAGACCTCAAGCAGTCTTACTGGTGGACACGCATGAAAAGGGAAATTGCCCAATTCGTGAACGAATGTGACGTATGCAGAAGAGTGAAAGCAGAACATCAATGTCCAGCCGGTCTCCTCCAACCTCTTCCTATCCCCGAGTGGAAGTTCGACCACATTGAAATGGACTTCGTCACTGGTTTTCCTAAATCCAAGCGAGGCAATGATGCTATCTTTGTGGTGATTGACAAGCTTACCAAAGTCGCTCACTTTCTTCCAGTCAAAGAATCAATCAATGCAGCTCAACTTGCAGAGCTGTACACTTCCAGAATTGTATCCCTACATGGCATTCCTCAAGTGATATCCTCAGACCGTGGCAGCTTGTTCACATCAAGGTTCTGGGACTCCTTTCAGTCCGCCATGGGCACTAAGATCAGGTTCAGCACTGCTTTTCACCTTCAGACTAGTGGTCAAGTCGAGCGTGTGAATCAAATTCTAGAAGACATGCTCAGAGCCTGTGTCATCTCCTTCGGCATGAAATGGGAAGACTGCCTTCCATTTGCCGAGTTCTCTTACAACAACAGCTTTCAAGCAAGTGCAGGCATAGCACCGTTTGAAATTCTCTATGGCAGAAAGTGCCGTACCCCTCTCAACTAGTCTGAAACAGGTGAACGCCAACTTCTTGGCAATGACTTGATATCTGAAGCCGAAGAAATGTGCAAAGTCATACGTGAGAATCTCAAGGCCGCTCAGTCGCGTCAGAAGAGCTACTATGACGGAAAGCATCGTGATTTGGCTTTCGACATCGGTGATCATGTCTATCTCCGAGTTTCTCCGATGAAAGGAACCCAAAGATTCGGTATCAAAGGGAAACTTGCTCCTAGATACGTCGGGCCTTTCAAGATTCTTGGCAGCCTATCAGCTCGAGCTCCCTTCCAACTTTGCAAATGTTCATGATGTCTTCCATGTGTCTCAACTTCGCAAATGCTTCAAGGCACCTGAGCGCATGATTCCGTTTGAGGAGATTGATCTTCAACAAGACCTTTCCTACCGAGAGCATCCAGTTGCAATTCTCGAAGAAACTGAACGCAAGACTCGCAACAAGTCCATCAAGTTTCTGAAAGTCAAGTGGTCACATCACACCGACCGAGAGGCTACCTGGGAACGAGAAGATCATCTTCGTTCCGAGTACCCTTCCTTTTTTCCAGTCCTAGATCTCGGGACGAGATCTTTTTGTAGTAGAGGAGAGTTTGTAATGCCCCGGATGTAATACTTTCCCTTTTGGGCTTATAATATATATCCGGCTTCATCTATTTCCATTTCGGGTTCTTTGTCTTTCGGGCTTTCGTCGTTTTGTTGTGTGAGTGTGTGGCATTCATTCATATCATGTAGACATGTGCATTGCATTGCATTTGTGTTGTGGGTTGCATCCGGTTCGTCGTGTTTCTTCCCGTTGTCCGTTTCGCGTTCCGGAGCTCCCTCACGTGTCCGTGACGTCCCGTAGGCCTACTTTGTTGTTCGGGCGTTTTACGTTACCGGTGTGCCGCGAGGTTGTTGTCTGTGTTGTTGTTTTATTGTGTGCAACCCGCCTCTCAAATCTCGTCTCGTTTGGACTCCGTTGACTTTTCCATCCGTTGTCCGTGTGGGTCCGAAGTGCCTTCACTTCGTGTCCCAGAAACACCCCTACTGCTTTCTTTTATTTTCCTCCTAGGCCTTTTATTCTATCCCCGCGATCGGATCCGTCGGATCGCGATCGGAGGGCTCCTAGCGCCCCTAAATCCCCTCCTAACCCTAAAAACTGCTACATATAGACCCCCCTAGTCTATTTTGGGCATCCCCTTCTTCTTCCTCCTCTCTCCCCTCTTTTTTTTTTCATTTTCTACTTCAGATCCAGATTTCTGCCCGGATCCCGAGGGGATCCTTCGATCCAGCCGTAGCCGACCGGAATCCTCGATCTGGGCGAGGTCAACGCCCTTCCGCACCGACCGCCGCGGGCCACCGCTCCAGCCGCGGGCCGTCGCCCCTCCGCGCCAGGGTCGGGGTCCCGCCAGGACCACTTCCCCGAGGAAGCCCACCGCATCGCCAGCTCTTCGCCACCTCGGGCCAGCCAGGCCCCGAGGCCGTACGCCGCCAGCGCCGCGCCTGGGCCTCCGCCCGAGCGGGCCTCCTCCACCCCAGCCGCGCGCCACGGGCCGCGCCGGCCCGTACACCGCCGCATCCCCGCGCTCCAGCCGCGCCTCCGCGGGCCGCCCCGCGCCGCCACTCGGGCCGGGCCCGCACCGCCTCCACCGCGCCGCCTTCTCCCTCCAGGCGTGGGCCGCCGCCGCTGCAGTTCCTCCGGGCCGAAGCCCGTGGAAGTTTTTCCCAGATCTGAATCTTTTGAGGTTGACCCCCCCTAAAACTTCTAAGTCCCTTTTATTTCTGTTCTGAGATGCTATCTTTGACCTGCTGTAACTTTTACTGTGGTGCTCCGTTTTGCGCGTGTAATATGTCCAGACGTTCGTGGAGATGTCCTCTACGTTTTACCTGTTGTTGTCATGCATGTTAGATGTCATCTAGACACTTGTTTTGCTGTTGCAAGAGTGCATCATGATATAAACTGCTGTTATGTGTTATTTTCATGCCACCTTTGACATGTGATATCTTTTAGCTCGTTTGTCCAAACGATGCAAATGACATGTCCACGTGTTCGTCTTGCCACGAACTACGTGTTGTATGTGATAGGTTGCATGGTAGATTTATTGTTGCCTTGTTATCATCGTTGCAAAGTGCCATGTTCACATGTTGTGTTTTCACTTGTTATGAAATGCCACCTTGTTGAGCTCGTTGCAATCGTTGTGTTCACCTCTATGATGCATGCTTGTGTGTTTCGGGATCACCTTCATGTGCACTTTGATGAGGTGCTTACCCTTTCCCATGTTTAGTTTCGAGGTGACTTAAACATGCTCTTTTGTGTGCTATGATGATATTGCTGTTTTAGGACTTAGTGAATTTTCACTAAGTCTGAAATCTGTAACGTTCCAATGCCATGTTCGTGTGATGCTCTAGGACAAAGCATGTTAGTTTTGGGGTGGATTTTGATTGTTCCTTGTAGTATATTTTGTTGTCTTTCCATTCATGTCCTCACATGTCCATTTGAGTGGCTGTAGCATGTTTATCTTTTGCTCTAAAGTTTCAATAAAATTCTGCTGCCAGAATTTTATTGTAAAGTTCAAAATGTCCAAGATCATTGCTATTGATCCGTGACTCCGTTGGGGGTGCAATTTGGACCTAGTTGCTGTACTATATGTCTAGTTTATGTTAATGTCCTTTGCCATGCTTTTGGGTGCTGTAGCTTAATTATTTTGAGCTCCAAAGATGCTATGTTACTGTAATTTTCAGCTTTCGCTCAAATCTTGTTTCGGGCATAACTTTTAGCCCGTAACTCCGATTTCAGCGAATCTTATATCAAATTTGATTGTTTTTCCGTGTAGATTAATAATATCAGCTTGTTATCTTGTTTTGAGGTGTTTTGCTTGAGTGATGTTTTACGTGCTCCGTGTGCATCCGTAGTGCATCCATCATTTATTCATGTTTTTCGAGTGCGCATTGCATCTTGTTGATTGGTGCTTGGCGTGATTGTTTTGTTTAGATCCGGAAGCTGAGACCGGGTACGAAGTTGAGCACGAGGTTTCCAACGAGGTTGAGCACGAGGACCCTTCTTACGATCCGAACGACTTCTCTTCAGGCAAGATGACCGAACCCCGATAACATTACTATCTTTGCCTATTGCTAGTAGTCTCGATCTATAGTTTTGCCTCGATGCCCATGTTCTTCTTGTTAGCCTCCTATTTGTAACCAATTGCCATGTTTAACCAACCTACCTATGCAAACCGTTGCTTGGCTAAGTACGCTTCGCTCAGCCCTTCTTATAGCGTTGCTAGTTGCAGGTGAAGATCGAAGATGCTTGCTTCATGATGAAGTTTGGTTGGGTTATATCACACTATATAAATGCTTTAATTGAAATCATCTATATATTGGCAAGGGTGGAAGGCTAAGCCTTTTGCTTGGTGTTTTGTTCCACTCATGCCGTTAGGATCCGTATAAGCCGGTTTTATGTTCCTTGATTATGCGTTCCTAACACGGTTGGGGTGTATGGGACCATCTCGATAAACCGCTAAGTGCTAAGTCTTTTCCAGCAAATCCCAATATTGGTACTATTTGCCTAATAACAAACTAAACTTGCATAGGGAGTAATTAACCCTCTTTCTTAATCAACAACCCCGGGCCAGTGCTCCACATGAGTGTTGGTCCGAAACGAGCAGACTGCGGGGCCGCCTCGGGGCAACCTGAGGTATCTGGCATACACCTGTAGGATGACTCATCCGGTCGTGTCCTGAGACTTAGATACGCGCGGCTACTATCAGGGTGTCGACACGCCGGGAGGATTTGCTGGATTAGCCTTACCTTAGCTCGGTATATCTTGAGCACGGGATTCCGAGGATACTCGGGCCTTCCCACTTTGGAGTTGCGACTCCGCGGATCGTGGGCTTGTAATGGGTCAAGTTGGAACACCCCTGCAGGGTTTGAACTTTCGAAAGCCGTGCCCGCGGTTATGTGGCAGATGGGAGCTTGTTAATTCCGGTTGTAGATAACTTGACACAATGTTACTAATACACTACCAGCGTGTGTTCCGTGACTGTCAATTTCCGAATAGGGATTCGGGAGTTGATCACGGAGGGGTTATGATTGTGAGCTTTTAGCTAGGATCACTTCGTGATCACTTCTCGCCATTGCCTTCTCTTCTCGCTCTCACTTGCGTAAGCTAGATGCTAGTTGCTGCTGCAGACTTGTTCTTTTCTTCAGCCTTTCCCTCACCTAAAGGCTTTGATAGTCTTGTTACCCGGAGACGGGATTGCTGAGTCCTCTGTGGCTCACAGTTACTTCACACCAGATGCAGGTCCAGCTGTGAGCTATCCAGGTGATGGCACCGAGCTGGATTGGGAGTACGACGAAGAGCGTAGTCGGTACTATGTGCGCTACCCGGACGATCAGTAGTGGAGTCTCTTACTAGGATTCGATCCGCCTGTGGTTTATTTATCTGAGTTTGGTACTTTGACTTTTGGCTTTTGCCCTTAGAGGGTTGTAGTGTTCTTAATGTATGATGTTTGAGACTTGTACTGTAATTCTGTGACGTGGCGAGTGTAAGCCAACTATTTTCAGTTTACTATCCCCTCTTTTACATGAGTTGTGCAAAGATTACCAGACTTGAGATCATTCAAGGATGGAATTATGCCTTTAAGTCGTGCCTCGACACGTAGGAGGTATAACTCCATCCTGGGCATTACAGGCATCCTCTCATGAATAATGCCGTGTTCCGCACAAAAGGAGTCAAACTCACTCGAGAAGTACTCTCCACCACGATCTGACCGGACTCGTTTAATTTGTTTTTCAAGTTGTTTCTCAACTTCTGCCTTATAGATTTTAAAGTAGTGTAGAGCCTCATCTTTAGTATTTAACAGATACACATAGCAATATCTAGTGGAATCATCTATCAATGTCATGAAGTATTTCTTTCCACCTTTAGTCAACACACCATTCATCTCACAAAGATCAGAATGTATGAGTTCTAATGGTGCCAAGTGTCTCTCCTCCGCGGCCTTGTGAGGCTTGCGAGGTTGCTTAGCTTGCACATATGAAAGGCACTTAGAACTTTTGGCTAAAGTGAAACTCGGGATTAAATCCAACTTAGCTAGCGGCGTCATAACACCGAAACTAATGTGACAAAGACGTGAATGCCAAACTTCTGATTCATTAACATTCGAATGAATATGGTTCACGACTTTATTACAAAAATCTGCGAGGGAAAGGTGGAACATTCCTTCGCTCTCATAACCTTTTCCAACAAAGAGTCCATATTTCGTAACAACTAATTTATTAGACTCGAAAACCAACTTAAACCCTTCTCTACATAGAAGGGAGCCACTAACGAGGTTCTTCTTGATGGCAGGGACATGCTGCACGTTCTTCAGCTGCACGATCCTTCCCGAAGTAAACTTCAGATCGACCGTACCAACACCATGAACAGAAGCACTCGCGCCATTCCCCATCAATACGGACCCGTGGCCTGTGACCTAGTAAGAAGTGAACAATGAAATATCAGCACACACATGAACACCTGCACCTGTGTCCACCCACCAATCGTTGGGCCGAAACACCGAAAAAACAGTAAATAAATTACCGTGCCCAGATGCACCATTGTCATTGTTGCCCACAATCATGTTGACAGACTTGGAGTCCTGTCCTGTCTTCTTATACTTGTTTGGGCACTTGTTGGCCCAATGTTCAGCCGAACCACAAGTAAAGCAGCCCTCATCCTTCTTGTTCTTCTTGAAGGTCTCCTTACCCTTATTCTTAAAGTCGGCATTGTGTTGGACACCGTTCTTTCCCTTGGGCTTGTGGGAGTTGGAGTTCCTCTGGTTCACCATGTTGGCGACATAAGTCCCCTCAACCGCTTTCCCGTTCGAGTCCTTTCCCCTTGAGTTCTGCTCAACACTCAGATGGCCAATGACATCCTCCACTGAGAATTCACGCCTCTGATGTTTCAGAGTAGTGGCAAAGTTCCTCCAGGACAGCCCGCGACAAACTTGCCCGGTAACTCGCACTTCAGAAGCTCAAGCTCCTTAACAATGCATATTATCTCATGAGCCTACTCCAGCACAGGACGGTTTTCAACCATCTTGTAATCGTGGAACTGCTCTATAATATACATCTCACTCCCAGCATCGGTGGCCCCAAATTTAGATTCGAGCGCCTCCCACAAGTCCTTGGCGACACGCACATTTAAATATGCGTCGACTAGTTTATCTCACGCTAAGAAGTACTCCGAGAAATACGACGGTGGCCTTCCTGAACGCCTTCTCCTGTTCAGGAGCAATCGTTCCCGTGGGCACACCGGCGACCCAGAATACGTTCATAGCCGTGAGCCATAAAGTGGTCTTAGTCTGCCAACGCTTAAAGTAAGTACCGGTAAACTTATCCGGTTTCAGTGCAGCGGCAAAGCCACTTGTCGAAAAAATTCCTACACATAATAGGTTTTTGGATTGCTGAGTAAATAGGCAATTTTCCGATTAATTTAATCCAAGAAGTAACTACTAGCATGGCATTGACACAAGTAATCGCATACTGATATTCAATCATGCAACCACATACTACGCTAATTGTAGACAAATCTACGTATAACGCTAGCATGCCTAAAACAGAAAACAGTAGGAGCGGGATAAACGAGTTATACCCTCCAGTAGGCTATGCAGAGGCCGTGGCGGCGGTGATGGCATCAGCGTCCTCGGCTGCCTTCTTGTCGGCTTCGATCTTCTCGGCGGTGGCACGTTCGGCGTCGGTGGACATGGTGATGACGAGGGCGACGCGGACGTAGAGGAAGTAGACGAAGGCGAGCAGTAGTGTAATCGCTTCCCAAAAATCTATTCACCCCTCTCCCGTACAGGATCCAGAGAGGCGGGGTTTCGGAGACCTGCTCTCCCGTCGACCGTGTACGCGGCGGACGGGATGGAGTCACCGACGGCAGCAGCAGCAAAGGAACGACGGCGGGCGTGGAGGCAGATGCGTTCTGTTAGGCGGCGGCTACGGTTGGCAGCGCCCCACATATATATGTCCGGCCGCGCATGGAGAGACGTGGGGTGAACGTAGTCCAAGTCGGTAGCCCACGATCCGACGTCTCAGATCGTGACCCTACCTGTCAAAGACTCTCCATTCCTGACCGGTAAAAATAAGCGCATAGGAGTGAGCTCGGCTCAATCCCACAAACCACGCCGCGCCGCGCCGCGCGGCGAGCGGAGGAGGAGGAGTGCTCGAGGGCCTCATCTCTTCTCAAGCTCCAATAGCATGAGGAAAGAATCCCTTATAAACCACTCCAACTCTCCTTCCACTTCCGGGGTGGGACTAAACTTCCCACCACTTTGTCATGCCACCTACATGACCCCCTAGAGATCAAATCTGAAATTGTCATATGGGCTCTAGGCCCATCTCATATTTCAACACTGTCAGACTTCGACACCATTGTCATCCTCATCCACTGGAGGATCCGGAAGGAGTGGAACACTCGAATTTTCCAGCAAACGGCTTGTAACTTGGACAGGATCCTAGACCTCATTAGAGAGGACTTAGGAGTTTGGAGATCTGCGGGGTTGTAGCAGACCTGGGTGTGTAGCAGGCCTGGATAGCTGTTTTCCTACGTAACTAAAACCACGTCGAGTAAATCGGAACGGAGGGAGTAATAATTTTCTGCAGCCCCGCTTTTCTTGGGGATTATGCATGTACTAACAGTTCATGATCTCTGAACTGTGAGGCGCCTTTGTACTGCTTCCTTTCCTCTAATAAAGATCGGCTTTCGGCCCTTCGAGTCTTTTTTTACTGTCACACTTCATTCAGTGCGATGTCAATAATCTGGATGCTCGAGTGTGTTGTTTTGGCTCCCAGGCTCAGATGAGCCCGGGAGTGAACACAAATATTGTTAAAAATAGTAAATAAATTAAAGAATTCTGGTTTTTTTTGGAGAAAGATGCTAGGGTCCGTGATGTACTCCCTCCGTCCCATAATGTAAGACGTTTTTTGACACTACACTAGTGTCAAAAAACTTCTTACATTATGGGACGGAGGGAGTACGTGCCAACTTTTAGAACATTTGGATATCCGAGTAGCTCTCAGAAAAAGGACAAATTTTGGGTCTGTGAAAAAGTTTACTGTTTGTGCATCGTTCGGACCCGTTTTCGTTTTTTTGCTGAAAGCTACTCAGACGTCCAAATATTTTAAAATTTGGCATGCACCTCATGCATTAAAGTATCTTCCACTGAAAAAATGGATGTTTTTGATTTTTTTCTAGTTTTTTTTAATTTACTGTTCACCGGGTGTAGATGAGCCCGTGCTCAGAATTGGATATTCATGATGCTTCCACATATTTCACCTTGCTCTATGTTCCTACATTTCTTGTCCATCTTGTGTAATGTATTCCTAGATGTGTAGTCATCAAATCTGCTAAACTCCACATCATACTCAAGTTATGTTTTCAGCAGAACACAAAGCATGTTTGACAAAGCATGGTTTTTGCCTTCAAGTGCAATCACCATCTTGTTATTTCCTTTGTACTGTATGCATTTACAGATAGGATACTGGCATTCGTCCGTCAAAAACTTCTTCCCACCATCATAGTATAGTCAAAAACTTCTTTTACAATACGGAGCGGGTTCCGACCGAACAAGTGCCGTAAAAATCGTTTAAAAGCCAGATGTGAAGCCCAGTCGGAAAATAGCACGAAGCACCTTGAAAGCAAATATAAACTACAATTAGGTCAGTGACAAAGGACAGTCAAACGACCTAGCCTGCCGCAATGATGCGCAGGATGAGGGGCATGACGGTGTCGCACGACGGTCAGCACAGACATGTGGGATGAGTGCGAGAGGCGTGATTGCGTTGAGCTTGGCTGCTGCCATGGCTCCGGCATCAAGCGGCTCTTGACCGGCCGATGGCATGTGGTCGAGCAACTCTTGACCGGAAGCGCAATCGTGGCAGCCAGAGGCGCCACCGCCGCGATTTCCCCCATGGACGTGGTAATCAAGGGTAGATGCCTACGAAGGTAGTCCCAATCAGATTCAGGCGGCGCTGCCTCGGGATTGATGGTGGATGGCTCTGGCGGCTCCATGGTGATGCGCAGGTGGTGGGAAGAACGTTGGACGGTGCGGTGGCAGCGAGGCTAGCACCGGCACAGACGCAAGGGCGGGAAGCAGAGGTGGTGAAACTTCCCTCCCATCAAGCACACGTGCCGGCCCTATTCGGATCCTCTCCGCTCCCCAACTGCACCTCCCGTAGCGGGAGGGAGCGCCAGCACAATTGCAAGGAGCTGGTCGAACCGATCTTCTCGCATGGAGCGGAGTTACGAGACTGGAGAGCTTCCGAACAGGCAGCTAGTTTGGTCAGTTTTCTTGCCGCCAAAATGCTAAAACGGTAGTCTTACACGCAATCCGAGTAGGTCTAGATCTGCGGTCTAAGATGTGTATATATAAACACGATGCTACGAGATTGTAATCGTGTATAAAAATTAGAAGAAAATAAAGAGAAAAAGAAGGGTACAACATGTGCCCTTGCCCAAATAATTTTTTGGGCGTGTGTTCATCGCTTCGATGTGATTGATCCACGGACGAATTCTAACATATAGTCCACGAAATGCAGACCATGAGGCTGCTCGGTCCGGTCCGGTCCGGTCTAGCTCGTCAGCGGTCGGTGCAAATGGCGGCTCGCACACCTTACCGGGCTGAAGCTACACTTACTATCTTACTCTGGTCGTTTGATTCTATTTCCTAATAATAAGGTACGTCTGGTGACCGACCAAGCAGTCAGCTTGGTAATCTATCGACAACAAAAAAAGGTACGTCTGGTGACGGAGCAACACGAGGAAGCAGGCGAGGAAGCAGTAGGTTATCATCCAGAGGCGATCAAAGATTGTGCAGAAGCTTATGACGCCTCTTGCAAGAGAAGTAGGGAACCAGGGATCGATACTTGTATCTTATTTCAAAAACATCCATCGACGGTAGATTATACACTTGTCTCGAAGAAGAAGGCAGCTAAGTCATCGGAGAGGCGTTGCCACCGCCGCCCCAGGCCGCCGCAGGAGGCCCTGTTGGAATTGATCTTCGGTTGAAACAAACCGTGAGAGAAAAGGGGGAGTCTTTGACCCCAGGCGCACAATGATCGGAAGCACACCACACATTCACACGTTCGGTTTTGGTCCCATGTACCCAGCACACACATATATAAGGAAAAGGGGGTTTTCATTATGAAAAAACAGAATATCAATCTGAACCACCCAAACTGCCGATCCTGAATATGTGCTGAGGTACGTGAAGACCATCGACCATCACCGGCTGCCGTGAAGGCAGTGCCGGCGGTTTCCTGCTGCCATCAGCGAGGCTCCTGGACCAGCTGCTGCATCTGCACAAGCGCCTGATGCCATCTACATCACCCAGGTGGTGCTGCCCTTCTTCCTGGCCATGTCGCATGTCTTCACTGCCGGGAGACCCCAAGGTGCAGCCATGGGCTATCTCCTACTGATCCCTGCCAATCACGGTTAGTCAGTACTATATTCCGCATAAGAGGTGTTCTAATCACGAGATTAAGATCATGTGTTACGTTAATCTAAAGGTTTTTATCTAACATTGGTATCAGAGCCTGTTTGATCTATGTTTAAGAACCCCAATTAGACTCAGTTTATGTTAATTACTAGAGTCATGGTCTAATTCCTTACGAAATTGAGTAATGTTCATGTATAAATCGCTTCCGCTTACGGACTAATGATGGTGACATCTGGTTATGGCCTCGATTCAAATTTCAGAAAAGGATTCGAAAGTTTAAGAAAAGATCCCAAGTTTTGTTTTTCCCCAAGTCCCGAGCACTAGAAGAAAAGAATAAATCCTCAATGTGTTTAAGGCAAGGGGTGCTTACCCGCTCCAGATTGGAGGCGTTGCCGTGCCGCACACACATCATGCACGCCTACGAGCATGGCCACCACGCCATGCTGCAGCAGAACCGTTGAAGTAGTGTCGTCGCCATACGCGGCTGTGGACGGGGCGCAGGTTTACGACGCCTGTACCAGCGCGTGATGGATGACGCCGGGTGCCTCGCGTCGCCGCCGGCGGGCACTTATGGGCGACCTGGCACCAGTGCTCCCCGCAATAAACGCCGTGTAGCTGCACGGGTGGCCATGCTCGACGGAGTAGCGCGCGGGATCCCTCCGTTGCACGCTACTCCGGCGAGTGGAGCCGCCGAGCCGCCATGGACACAGGGATCTCGTGCCGTCAAGGACCGCCGCCTCTCCCGCAACGAACGAAAAAAACGGGAGAAGAGGTGCAAATGGCTAGGGTTAAGGTCGGCGCATATTTTGTTCTGCTCGGGGACGTGCATGACCGTCCGATCAGATCAGACGGCGGAGAGCAGCGCACATCAGTTCATGGGCCTTCGTGCGATGAAAGGGCCTGTAATCAGCTATGGGCTACGACCCAGGTTGTGTTGGCCCAGTATTTAACAAATCTAGCTGCTGGATCCTCCCTTTTATGGGTTGCTGTTGGTTTAGGCCGAAAATAAGTATCAAGTCGTTTTTGTTTATTTCCAGTACATTTGATGCGTTTCAAGTAGACTAAAAAAAAGGTGTTTCAAGTTTTCTAAATGATGGTTTATGCACTGTTTTATTAAGAAACAATATGCCCAAAAATGTGTAAGGGGTAGTGTTAATAATGATATTGTTTTTTTTATGGGCTGCCGTGGGTTCCTATCAGCCAAATTATGTCTTTTAGGCGATTGGTATTTTTTGGTGCTTTTGAATCATGTTGTTAATATTAGTGATAATGTTTATGCACCATTAACATGTCTTGATTGCCTAAAATTATGCTAAAGATAATGTTTGAATTTTCTGACTAAAATGGACAGATGAGAAATTTTATTTGGAAAATATTAATGTGGTATAATGCAAATGCCATTTATGGCATTTTTAGTGGTGATTTTTTTTGTGTCTTTTTAAAGTTTAAATATAAATGTGGTGAAATGATATTTATCCTGATCATAATCTAATGTTTCATTCCCTAATGTTTCAAATATTTTATACTGAAACTTTTTTTGAGTTTGAAGTTTATGGTGACTTAATGATGTGATCATTTCTAATGGGCTGAGGCCAGTTCAAGGAGAATGCGATCGTTGCATTGCTCGGTCTTCCGCATCGCACTATGTGTCATAATAATATTTGGGCATTATGTCTATTTGGCAAAATAAAGTTTTTAGTTGGTGAATTTCATGCCATTTTATTATGATATACACCACTGAAATATGCATAAAGACTCAAAATAATGTTTATGGGGTTATGTTCAATCCCCTAAACAAAATTTGCTTTCGAAAGTATATTTGTCATTTGTTTGACAACTCTTATTTGCCAAATAGTGTTATGTTGTGAGCCCTTACGAAAAATTTATGTCCAGTTTTTTTTAATGTTATGATATCCTGACGATAACATTAATGACATTTTTACTCTGAATGTCCTCTCTAATGTTTACTCGGTGGGAGTGACATTTATGTCTATATGTTAATTCCAATGTCATTTTCATTGTATGTCATTAAGAATTCTAATGATAATTTTGACACTTATGTTCAATATTAATATTATCGTTGTGAGAATTAGTGTCAAAAGGCATAATGTGCCTCATGGCACACATGATTATATTATGATGTTGCTTTATGTTAATGATGGCAATTAATTTAGTCGTAGTTCTTGCTGGTCATTACAAGATCTTACATCTCTCTAGTCAAAATGGAACCAACGAGAAGTTTTGATTAGAAATTTAGTGAGCAAATGTTTTAATGGCATATGATGATATTCTGGCCAACATTGATTATGTTTTTCATGTGTCCTTTACGAATAAATAAGGTTATTTTTTGTTATCTACCCAACGATGATACGGATTAAAATAAAATAAAATTAAGCATTTTTTATTCATCTCATTGCATGGTTAGATCATGCTTGATTCGTTGTTATGATGATCATAAAGTTATCTCCTCTTTTCCAGTAATAATAATGATGTCAAACTTTTGTTTGGCATAGCCGAACCTTATGTAAATAACTTTCCCACATGGAGAGCAGAGATCATTGTCTCATGTAAGCAACCTCCCAATGTTTTTTCTGCAACTAAGGTTGAAGGATGTTAATCCTAATGATAAGACATACATTGGGAGAGATCTCAAGACGCATGTGCCATCATGCACATTACTAATGGAAAGGAGATTAAAGTCAAAACTATCGGATTTATTCCACTAGCTTTTGGAGATGACTTAATTCTTTATCTTATTGATGTTTTTTTTGTTCATGCTCCTAGTTATTGGGCAACCTTAATTTCGTCTCTCGAATAGATGATGTGATTTATATGTTATTAAGTCAATTCAAATTATGTAATGTTAGTCCCACCTTATGGTGAGACGAGTTATGTTTTCACTAAATGAATCTTTGTAAAGATTATATGCTATGTTACCATTGAAGATGTAAGAGAAGTGTGATTAATGAGACCTCATCAAAATTGTGGTTTTCGACCACATTTCGAGGGGGAGAATGGAAGTCTCATTTAATATGATATATCACGTTCACTTCTGCTACTTAGGTCATAACATGCACAATTAAGCAAGCTATGTATCTCAATTCTCTAATTAAGATGAAACCAACGAGAAGTCTTGGTTGGAGAATGTATGAAAAGGACATTCTAGTGTTGGTTCTCTAATTAAGACGCAACAAGTCTTATTTAGAAGAATGACATAATAGCAGTGACAGAAGGACAGTGGAGGGCGACCCTGAGAGCCTGGCACGCCACTACTAGGCTTTTGCACCCCTACAGCTGGGCATTCCTACAGTAGTGTTGCCTGCTGCCATGGCCTCGGCATCTAGCGGCTCTTGACCAGCCGATGGCGCATAGTCGACCAACTCTTGACTAGCAGCGTCGTGGTGGCCAGAGGCGCCTCTGCCGTGATTTCCCTCGTGGAGGCAGTAGGCAGAGGCGGACGCCTATACAGATGGCAGTCCTGAGCCGATTCAGGCAGCGCGACCTCGGGATTAATGGTGGATGGCTCTGGTGGCTCCATGGTGATGCGCAGGTGGTGCGAAGGATGCGGGATGGTGCGGTGGCCGCGAGGCTAGCACCGGCACAGGCGCAAGGGTGGAAAGCAAAGGTGCTGAAACTTCCCTCCCGTCAAGCACATGGGCCTTTGGATATACGCATGACCTGACTGCCAGTACACTACATATCTGGTGCGGAGGCTCGTCTTTGAGTATACTGCAAAAACAAATTGAGTACGCCTGAGTTTACAGCATATAGTTTGGTCTTTTTTTCCCAAATGATAAATGTCACACGCACGGCATGAAACAACATGGCCCAATTTGGTTCACATACTTAAAAATGTTTTATCTCCTAAATAAAAAAATATGTTTTCATCATTAAATCCGTTTCGACGCGATCTTCAAAACTAGATCCCATATTGATATGTTTTTATGACTTTTTTTTTTGCCAAAAATTGACATGATGTTTACATTGAAGTTGGCGTAGTATTTACACTAAAGATTCCTTGATATGTTTCAATTTTTTCCAAGATTTCACATAAGACCTGATGGTTCGATGTTGATTTCAGGAAAGCGCCTAAATCAATTAGTTTTTGTATGTACAAGCTAAGGGTAGAGTCGGTAAAGAAAAAAAAAACCCTCTTTCGTAGGGTTTCGGCCCATTGAGAGCTTTCTCTCGATTTTGTCCATAGAGACAAACCCATCGGGCGCCACTGCCCCTCCATAGCCACCCTTACCCACACTGTGGCGAGGCGACCCCGCCTCTCCCTCGCCGATCCGGCTCCGCGTGGTAGCAACAACACATTTTTTGTCAGGTATATGAATTAAATATTAACATGTACTCCCTCCGTTCCGAAATATAAGTCTTTCTAGAGATTTCATCAAATGACTACATACGAAGCAAAATGAGTGAATCCACACTCTAAAACATGTCTACATGCATCCGTATGTTGTATTCCATTTGGAATGTCTAAAAAGACTTACATTTAGGAACGGAGGGAGTAGTAGTTAGTTGTTACTCTGTCATGTGATTACACATATTTTTATCTATTGATTGGTGTATTTATTGATAAAAATGTATTATTTTATTACTTCAAACTGACAATCTACCCGGTGAACTAGCGGTCCGACTGGTAAAAACCTGAATCTTTTTTTTTTCGGGAAACCTGAATCGCCTTTTAAACTCTGACTTACTCTGGTCGTTTGGTTCTATTTGCTGATAATAAGGTACGTCTGGTGACCAAGCAACACGAGCGGATCAAATATTGTGCAAGTAGGTTCTGATCTAGAGGCGATCAAAGATTGTGCAAAAGCTTATGACGCGGCTCGTAAGAGAAGTAGGAAACCAGTGATCGATCAATATACTTGTATCTTATTTCAAAAACATCCATCGTCGGTGGATTATACACCTAAGCTATCGGAGAGGCGTTGCCACCGCCACCGCCACCGCCACCGCCGCCCCCGGCCTTGGCGCACTCCGTCTGGCACTCCGCCATGGACAAATAGCAAACCTCTACGCCCACGCGACAGCAGTAGCAGCGCTCGCCCTTGCAGGCAACCGACCTCTTATCGTAGACGCACAGCCCGTAGGGCAAGCTGATCTTCTCGCCGCCGCCGCCGTCCATGGTCCGGCCTGCATGTGTGGCAACAGATAGTGATTGAGTAACCATAAGCCAACGCCATGATGAACGAGGCGGAATCAGGAGGGATTTTTACATTGCGCCAGGGTGGCGAGGAGGCATATGATGAGGAGCAGCGTGGCCGCGCGGACGGGGGCCGTGTGCTTTTCCATCGTGGCCTCGTGGGTATGGAATGGACGATGTCGATGAGGTGGTCGACACTGCAGTAGCCAGTAGGTAGCTAGGCGGACTAGTGCTGTGAGATGGTTTTGCTGCGTCCGGGGCATGGTCCGTATATATAAGGATGGAATTGGATCTAGGATCGTGATTTACTTTTCTTGCGAGCATTGGGAAGATTGTGCAAAAGATTGTGCAAAATCTCAGGATGCGGTTCTTCGGTATTAATTGCTCTGTGATCGCTTGCCAGATTTTTTTTTTGCTTGGCTACGTACCAGGCAATTGCCGTGGGTTGTAAGGGCATCTCCAACGACCACTCTTAAACCGCCCGCATACGTCTGAATCGTGTTGTTCAAACTGTGGAAGCCATCCAACGCGGTCTTGTATCTGTCCGGTTGGGGTCCGGACGTATTTGCTCCCGCAAACCGGAGACGGACGTGTGTGTGGGCTGGCACCGCGCCGTCCTTGCTCCCGCAAAGCGGAGACAAACTTGGAGGCTTTGCAGGCGTCCTGACATCAGCCACGCCCGCTTCTGAACGCCCTAGCCCACCCAAACCCCCACCGCCCCTCCCGTGTTTTCCTTTCGATGCGCGCGTCGCTTACCGCGCCACATTGATGCCACCTCAAAGCACGCAGCGGCCGACACTGATGTTGCATGATTTGACCGGCAGGAGGGAGGTGTTGACCGACGTGACATCTGGGTAGCCGCCGCTTCAAGCGAACGCAGCTTCCCGAGGAACCAACTCTGTCCGCTGCGCCGCATTGAAGTGACCTGACCGCCCATTCGTCTGGCCTGGCCGCGGCTATATAAGCCATGCTCCGGTGTTGCACATTCGCATCTCCTCTACGATCGCCTCCTCCACTCCGAGCTCGACCTCTACCCTCCGAGCCCCTCCTATAGCGACGATGTTGAAATCATGGTCGTCCACGCCGGCTGGTGGTGGCGGTGGGAGTTCATCCTCGGATGGATCTTGGCGGCGGCACCAACGCTCTCCGGCCTCCTCGGCGTCCACAGCCAATACACGTGCATTAGCGGGACCGACTCGCCAACCTGACCCATCCGCTGCCAAGCCATCGAGGAGCTGCCGCCGGCCATAAGGAAGGCGTGCGGACGCATCCTCCATTGCCTCAAAGGCGCCGATGTGGCGGCCCCTCGGGGTCGCGAGCCGGCGTCTCCGAGGAGGAGCGGGCGGCGCGTCAGCGGGCGTGTTACGACGGGCGCAACGCCGCCCACCGCTCCTCGTTCACCAAGACTGACGAGGCACCGGAATGGGCCCGCAACGAACCGGACATAACCGCCGTGTGGGCCTCGACCGTTTCATCACCACCAGTGAGACGAACGCCAGACATGAGGAGTGGTCTCTTAGCGAGACTTCCGCACTGGCAAGGGCAAGGCCGCCGCCAGGGCTCAGCCCGTGCCGTCGGCACTCCGCATCGTGCAGCAGGAGGCGGAGGCAGCAGCCGGAGAAGGCTACTGTCGAAAAGCCTTGCGCCGCTGGAGGGACGACGACGATGACGATGGTGGTGCGGATGGGGAGTATGATGTGGCAAGACAGGGCGGCCACGAGTACGAGGTTGTCGTCCAGTATAGAGTGTAGTTTTTCTAAAATGTTTTTAGTTAAATGGTCAAAATATTGACTTTTTATGTAAATTATGTCAGAATTTTAATGGAATCCTCCGTGTTTGCACGAATTCTGTCCAAGTGATTGAAATGTATGCGGGCCGTAAATATTTTGCTGGTCACCGTTGGAGATGCCCTAAGGGCAGTAAATTTTTTGTCTGCGATAATCATGATTTACCTTCCATTTTATTAACACAAATGAATTTTAGGTGCCAAATGAATCAATATCAAATATTTTATCAGCGGTAATCATGATTTATTGGTCGTTTTATTATCATAAAATGGATTTCAACTACCAATTAAATCAGCATTTATTGGCTTACCGAACAAAACATGAATTTGCCAATAAACTCGTCAGGAAAGTAATGTTTGGGTGGGTTTGAAAAAAACCCATTGGCGAAAAAACCTAATGTGGGAGGAAAAATATATCAAAATGAGGGTCGAAAGCTGAGGGAGGAGTAGGAGAGACATGTTCTTATCCCCGAAGGGACGTTTATGCATCTTCAACACTGACCCTCAAATCGGACACCGTATCTGCTCTTGGACCATGTGGGACCAGTGCACGAAAATTGATGCGTGACCCGGCCGTCCAAATCTTGCCGACTTTCGCCTCTTTTTTTAAAACCGAGAGCTTAAAATAACCGCATAAATCATAGTTCTAAATTAAATATATTACAATCGAACTGATGCTCTGGTTCACCCTATGTTTCTCGCAATGAAATTACATAGCATTGCTTAAGTACATAATCTCTTTATAGAAAATAGAATTATTTACTGATTATTTTAACATCAGTGGGTTTGCATCACTGAAAATTCTGCATATGTTCTCGCTAAAAAAGAAGAGGATTAATCGGTTTGTTGACTAAGAATTATTTCATCATATTTCTTTTATCTATCAGGTGAGCAGTTCAATAATCTAGAAGAGGAAATTATTATATACAATATATTTTACCAATGAAAATTAGGGTGTGTCTACTAAGTTCCAACTAAAAAAGTTCAGTTTGACAATTTCGCTCATTACGCCATACATAAGTACCTCCTTTTCGCCTGAGTAGGATTCAACAATTGCTGTGTAGGATTCGACAATGGGTCTGAGTCAGTGATTTAAAGGACAAGAACATCCTAAAGTACCTGAAAAGGACAAAGGATAGGTTTCTCATATATGGAGGTGACAAAGAGCTCGTCGTAAACGGTTACGTCGATTCAAGCTTTGACACTGATTTGGATGACTCTAAGTCACAAACCGGATATGTATTTTTATTAAACAGTGGAGCTGTTAGTTGGTGCAGTTCCAAGCAGAGCGTCGTGGCGGGATCTACATGTGAAGCGGAATACATAGCTGCTTCGGAAGCAGCAAATGAAGGAGTCTGGATGAAGGAGTTCATGTCCGATCTAGGCGTGATACCTAGTGCATCGGGTCTAATGAAAATCTTTTGTGACAACACTGGAGCAATAGCCTTGGCGAAGGAATCCATGTTTCATAAGAGAACAAAGTACATCAAAAGACGCTTCAATTCCATGCGCGATCTAGTCAAGGAGGGAGACATAGAAATTTGCAAGATACATACAGATCTGAATGTTGCAGACCCGTTGACTAAGCCTCTTCCATGGGCAAAACATGATCAGCACTAAGACTCCATGGGTGTTAGGATCATTACTTTGTAATCTAGATTATTGACTCTAGTTCAAGTGCGAGACTGAAGGAAATATGCCCTAGAGGCAATAATAAAGATGTTATTTGTATTTACTTATATCATGATAAATGTCTTTTATTCATGCTAGAATTGTATTAACCGGAAACTTAGTACATGTGTGAATACATAGACAAAACAGTATGTCCCTAGTATGCCTCTACTAGACTAGCTCATTGATCAAAGATGGTTATGTTTCCTAGCCATAGACATGAGTTGTCATTTGATCAACGGGATCACATCATTAGGAGAATGATGTGATGGACAAGACCCATCTGTTAGCGTAGCAATTTGATCGTTTAGTTTTACTGCTATTGCTTTCTTCATGACTTATACATGTTCCTATGACTATGAGATTATGCAACTCCCGAATACCGGAGGAACACCTTGTGTGCTATCAAACGTCACAACGTAACTGGGTGATTATAAAGATGCTCTACATGTGTCTCCGAAGGTGTTCGTGGTGTTGGCATAGATCAAGAATAGGATTTGTCACTCCGAGTGTCGGAGAGGTATCTCTGGGCCCTCTCGGTAATACACATCATAATAAGCCTTGCAAGCAAATGACTAATGAGTTAGTCATGGTATGATGTATTACGGAACGAGTAAAGAGACTTGCTGGTAACGATATTGAACTAGGTATTGAGATACCGACGATCGAATCTCGGGCAAGTAACATACCGATGACAAAAGGAACAACGTATGTTGTTATGCGGTTTGACCGATAAAGATCTTCGTAGAATATGTAGGAGCCAATATGAGCATCCAGGTTCCGCTATTGGTTATTAACCAGAGATGAGTCTCGGTCATGTCTACATAGTTCTCGAACCCGTAGGGTCCGCACGCTTAATGTTTGATGACGATCGGTATTATGATTTTATGAGTTTTTATGTACCGAAGGTAGTTCGGAGTCCCGGATGAGATCACGGACATGACGAGAGGTCTCGGAATGTACGAGACGTAAAGATTGATATATTGGACAACTATATTCGGACACTGGAAATGTTCCGAAAAGTTTCGGAATAAACCGGAGTGCCGGAGGGGTTACCGGAACCCCCCGGGGAAGCTATGGGCCCTAATGGGCTTTAGTGGAGAGAGAGAGGGCCGTCCAGGGCTGGGCCGCGCGCCCCTCCCCCTTGGTCCGAATTGGACAAACAAAGGAGGGGGGGGGGGGGGGCGGCGCCACTTTCCTTCTCCCTCTCCATCTCCTTCCTTCCCACTCTCTCCCTCTTGGTGGATTTCTACTATGAATAGGATTGGAATCCTATTCCTAGTAGGATTGCCTCTCTAGGCGCGCCATAGGGGGCCGGCCGGCCTCCCCACTTGCTCCTTTATATACGGGGGCAGGGGGACACCTCTACACACACAAGCTGATTTCTCCAGCCGTGTGCGGTGCCCCCTCCACAGAAACACACCTCGGTCATACTGTTGTAGTGCTTAGGCGAAGCCCTGCGACGGTAACTTCATCATCTCCGTCACCACGTCGTCGTGCTGACGAAACTCTCCCGCGAGTTTCTACTTGATCAAGAGCTCGTGGGACGTCATCATGCCAAACTTGTGCTGAACGCGGAGGCTCCGTACGTTCGGTGCTTGATTGGTTGGATCACGAAGAAGTTCGACTACATCAACCGCGTCACTAGACGCTTCCGCTTTCGGTCTACGAGGGTACGAAGACACACTCTCCCCCTCGTTGCTATGCATCTGGTAGATATATCTTGCGTCACTAGTAGAAAACATGGCTTTTGTCCAGGCCTGTCCAGCCCATTAGCCCCGGTTCAATCTAGAACCGGGTCCAATGGGGGCACTGGACCCGGTTTGTGAGCCCAGGGGCCGGCTGGGCCACGTGGGCCATTGGTCCCGGTTCGTCTGGACCTTTTGGTCCCGGTTGGTGCGACGAACCAGGACCAATGGGTCTTGCTCCTCGCCCACCACCATTGGTCCCGGTTGGTGGCATGAACCGGGACCAAAGGAACCGCTTTAGCCCTGGTTTGTAGCACCAACCGGGACCAATGAGGTGCCTATATATACCCCCTCGCTCAAGAGCAGAGCACACTGCTCTATTTTTTTTTCTGGCCGGAATGGGTCCGCAACGAACCGGACATCACCGCCGCATGGGCCTTGACCGTTTCGTCACCACCAGTGAGACGAATGCCAGACATGAGGAGTGGTCTCTTAGCGAGACTTCCGCGCTGGCAAGGGCAAGGCCGCCGCCAGGGCTCAGCCTGTGCCGTCGGCACTCCGCATCGTGCACCAGGAGGCGGAGGCAGCAGCCGGAGAAGGCTGCTGTCCAAAAGCCTTGCGCCGCTGGAGGGACGACGACGATGACGATGGTGGTGCGGATGGGGAGTATGGTGTGGCAAGACAGGGCGGCCACGAGTACGAGGTTGTCGTCCAGTATAGAGTGTAGTTTTTCTAAAATGTTTTTAGTTAAATGGTCAAAATATTGACTTTTTATGTAAATTATGTCAGTATTTTAATGGAATCCTCCGTGTTTGCACGAATTTTGTCCAAGTGATTGAAATGTATGCGGGCCGTAAATATTTTGCTGGTCGTCGTTGGAGATGCCCTAAGGGCAGTAAAATAATTGTCTGCGATAATCGTGATTTACCTTCCATTTTATTAACACAAATGAATGTTAGGTGCCAATGGAATCAATATCAAATATTTTATCAGCGGTAATCATGATTTATTGGTCGTTTTATTATCATAAAATGGATTTCAACTGCCATTTAAATCAGCATTTATTGGCTTACCGAACAAAACATGATTTTGCCAATAAACTCGTCAGGAAAGTAATGTTTGGGTGGGTTTGAAGAAAACCCATTGGCGAAAAAACCGAATGTGGGAGGAAAAATATATCAAAATGAGGAGGGTAGAAAGCTGAGGGAGGAGTAGGAGAGACATGTTCTTATCCCCGAAGGGACGTTTATCCATCTTCAACACTGACCCTCAAATCGGACACCGTATCAGCTCATGGACCATGTGGGACCAGTGCACGAAAACTGATGCGTGACCCGGCCCGGCCGTCCAAATCTTGCCGACTTTCGCCTCTTTTTTAAGACCGAGAGCTTAAAATAACCGCATAAATCATAGTTCGAATTTAAATATATTACAATCGAACTTATGCTCTGGTTCACCCTATGTTTCTCGCAATGAAATTACATAGCATTGCTTAAGTACATAATCTCGTCATAGAAAATAGAATTATTTACTGATTATTTTAACGTCAGTGGGTTTCCATCACTGAAAATTCTTCAAATGTTCTCGCTAAAAAAGAAGAGGATTAATCGGTTTGTTGACTAAGAATTATTTCATCATATTCCTTTTATCTATCAGGTGAGCAGTTCAAATCTAGAAGAGGAAATTATTATATACTCCCTCCGTCCCATAATGTAAGACGTTTTTTGACACTATACTAATATATTTTACCAATTGTTGAGTAGGATTCGACAATGGTGTGTACAATATATTTTACCAATATATTATACCATTATGGGACAGAGGGAGTACAATATATTTTACCAATGAAAATTATGGTGTGTCTACTAAGTTCCAACTAAGAAAGCTCAGTTTGACAACTTCGCTCGTTACGCCATACATAAGTACCTCCTTTTCGCCTGAGTAGGATTCAACAATTGTTGAGTAGGATTCGACAATGGGCCTGAGTTAGTGATTTAAAAACTTAATTAACTTAATTGCTTCAATCTGAATCTGGATTCACGTGGCAAATAGTGACAATACTAGGGAAATTGCTTTTCTACGCAGACCAAACTGAATAGCCGACAAAAGAATTTTACTACAAGTCCTATACCTTTGTAGTAGGTACAGCCCGTGTAGTTTTCAACATGCTTGTGAGATTTTATACGGGTATATGGGTATGGGTTATATGATTCCATACCCATACCCAATCTAGGGCATGGATTTGAGAATTGTAGGTTCTGATTTAGAGTTGATCAAGGATTGTGCAAAATCTTATGTAGTAGAAAACCTAATGTAAAAAAAACAGAGTTGAAAACCAGTGATCAATAGATGTTTCTTATTTCAAAAGAAACGCATTGTTCATGGATCATACAGCTCGCTGGAAGAACAAGGTAGCTAAGCTATCGGAGAGGTGTTGCCGACACCGCCCCCGGCCGGCGGCTGCGCCCCTAATTTCTTGCACTCCTTGATGCACTCGTCCATTGACAAATAGCAAACTTCCTCACCGACGGTACAGCAGTAGCAGCGCTCGCCCCTGCATGCATACGACTTCTCGTCGTGGACGCACAGCCCGTTGGGCAAATTAATCTTCTCGCCTTCGTCGTCGATGCTCCGGCCTGCATATGTGGCGACAAATAGTAATCGAGTAAATATAGTATAGCGTCATGATTAACGAACTAAACGAGAACGAGCAATCACAAATATTAGAGAGGAATCAGCATGGATTATTACATCGAGCCTGGGTAGCAAGGAGGAGGCACACGATGAGGAGTAGCGTGGCCGTGTGCTTGCCCATGGTGCGTATGAATGATGTCTATGAGTTGATCGACACAGCAGTAGGATGCTAGGCGGATGCGTGTTGTGAGATGGTTTTGCTGCATCCGGGGTATGGCCTTGCACACTTATATAAGCATGGAACTGAAGGTACGAAGGTAGGCCTCCAAGATACATTTGGGTATTAATTTCTGTATGATCGCTTGCCAGATTTTTTGGGGGGGTTGTATAAGGGCCGAAAATATTTTGTCTGCAATAATCCTGATTTACCTGCCATTTCGTTACCAGAAATGGATTTTAGGTGCCAATTGAATCAGCGTCAAATATTTTGTTTGCAATAATCATGATTTCCCTGTCATTTTATTAACAAAAATAAGATTTTAGCTGCCAACTGAATCGGCTTAGCGGAGAAAAGTTCATTTTTACAATAAGACGTGGGGCGGAAAATGAGTTTTTCAAGAAAAGCCGGAATTGAAAAACCAAATGCGGGAGGAAAAAGAAAATCTAAACAAGGAGGGTAGAAAGCCGACGAAGGAGGAGTAGGTGAGATACGACCAAACATTTTATCCCTGAAGTGACATTTTTTTTCATAATAACAGTTGGTGTAGCTGCGAGAACAATGTTGCGTCGGCTCGTTGCAAAGACAGTAATGATTGTTCAGTGGTCCAGGAACCTCACATAATTTTTATTTTGTTCGCGTGCTTTATACTTCTAGTAAATATTTATAATAGATTTTGTTCATTTTCTCAAAAAAGGTACCACTTAATAAGATATAAATATATCTTCGGAATGCATCTAGGGAAATACTTAAGTGTGCAGTGACAAAAATATACTCCCTCCCTTCCTTTATCGAAGGTGCATTTTTTCCAGCTCGGTGACCAAGGCAGCAATTTTTGGTCTAAGGTGCATTTTTTCCAGCTCGGTGACCAAGGCAGCAATTATTGGAGCATCTGGGAAAATACTACCCCTGATATTAGTTTAGTGTTGGAAATCAATTACGCGAGCCTCCACTGATTTGGCCGCTGCATGCAGATATGCTGCCGGCACATGCAATCCGATATCTCAACAATTCAGGGATGCAAATAACTGCCTTGGCTCCTATACGAAAATGAGTACCCATGTTCTCGCGGGGCCATCAGAAAAATGGAGGAAGTGGCTTGGCGCCAACACAATGAAGATTTCAAAATATGTTTTCGTGTACAAAATGAGTCAACTCCCCCTGGTTTCTTCATTTCCCCCTTCTTCCAGTACGTGGCCAACAAAAAAATGGTTGATCTAGACTTGCATCCAGCACCTAATTGGGATTCAATTGAGGAGAACTCAGACAGCGCCTCTGATCTTGGATCACTATTAGAAAACATGGCTTTGGTTGGGGCCTGGCCAGCCCATTAGTCCCGGTTCAGTCACGAACCGGGACCCATGGGGGCATATGTCCTGGTTCGTGCGCCCATGGGCCGGCCGGGCCTCGTGGGGCATCTGTCCTGGTTCGTCTGGACCCATTTGTTCCGGTTCCAGGCATGAACCGGGACCAATGGTCCTCGCTCCTGGCCCACACCCATTGGTCCCGGTTCGTGGTTGGAACCAGGACATAAGGGGCGCCTTTAGTCCCGGTTCCTGCAACGAACCAGGACCAATGAGTTGCCTATATATACCCCATCGCCGCAGAAGAGAGCAGTCCACACTGCTCTGTTTTTTCTGGCTGGCGAGGGGAGAGCTTTGTGGTGCTCTAGCTTACCTCCTATGCACATGAGGTGTTCGATGAAATGCCCGAGCCACACTAGTTAAGCTTTCTCCTCTCGAAGGTCGACCTCCAAGCTCCATTTTCTCCGAGATTTGTCTAGGTTTAGCGGGTCGTCACATCCCGTCCCCGTCTTCACCGGCGTCGATCGCCCCGCGCCGATCTCGTCGCCGGCACCACCGTGGTGAGCCTCTTGTTCTGTCTATGATTTTCTTACTTTTATTATTGCTTGTTATTATTGCTTTAGATAGATATTTGTCTATTTTTCTTACTTTTATTATTGCTTATTATATAGTGCGATAGTTTTTGTATCCGCCCACGTCGGCCCTTGTCCTGTCTATGATTCGGATGTGATATATTATCTTTAATTTATAACTATTTGGTTTAGTGTTTATGACAATTATGCCGACAAACGTGACATAGATGTTTTTATCTAGGAGGTAGTTGAACCAGAAATTCCAACGGACCCTCTTGTGGAGAGGTTAAATTTAGTTGAAAAACAAAACATTCACTTGAAGAAAAAATTGGAAAAAATTGAGGAGGAGAAGATGGAATTGGAGTTGCATGTTGCGGAAGTCGTCGATGATCACAAGATCAAGATGTACCCTATTGTCAAGAGGTTAAATTTAGTTGAAGAAGAAAACAATTACTTGAAGGAAAAAATAAAAAAAATGAGGAGGAGAAAATGATATTGGAGTTGCATGTTGCAGATGTCGTTGATGATCACAAGATCAAGAAGGATGCAATGCGTTTGAAGATTAGAAAGATTAGAAAATATGCCATTCATACCGAGGCTTGGTATCAATATGTTGTTGGATCAATTGTTACCTTGGTTGCGATTATGATCGCATTTATTGTTGCGTTCAAATATTTTACATAGTTTCAACGTATGGTTTAATTAGATGCTCTGGAGAGCTATATGTTGTTCAATGAGAACTATGTATGTACTTTGAATTTAATATGATGATGAACTTCTATTAATTTGATCACTTATCTATCCATGATGTTCTGTAATGGTTTTTGACACACTTAATTATATATAAAAGCACGCAGATGAACCGGCAATGGATGTACGGTGACATACACACCTCCGAGTACATTAATGACGTGCATAATTTTCTCGAAGTGGCTGAGGCAAACAAGCAGAATGGTTTTATGTGTTGTCCATGCCCTAGCTGTGGGAATACGAGGTCTTACTCTGACTCGAAAACCCTTCACACCCACCTGCTTTATAAGGGTTTCATGCCACACTATAATGTTTGGACCAAGCACGGAGAAATACGGGTTATGATGGAAGACAACGAAGAAGAAGAGGACGATGACAACTATGTGCCCCCGGAATACGGTGATGCTACAACGGGGGAAGCTGCTGAAGATCAAGAGGAACCAGACGATATTGTGCCCGATAATGATCTCCGCCAGGTCATTGTTGATGCAAGGAGACAGTGCGAAAGTGAAAAGGAGAAGCTGAAGTTCGATCGCATGTTAGAGTATCACAAAAAAGGGTTGTACCCCAATTGCGAACATGGCAAGACAAAAGCTCGGTACCGTACTGGAATTCCTGCAGTGGAAGGCAGAGAATGGTGTGCCTGACAAAGGATTTGAGAAGCTACTAAAAATATTGAAGCTTCCAAAGGATAACGAATTGCCCGGCAGTACGTACGCAGCAAAGAAGGTCGTATGCCCTCTAGGATTGGAGGTGCATACGATACATGCATGCCCTAATGACGGCATCCTCTATCGCGGTGCGTACGAGGATTTGAACGCATGCCCGGTATGCGGTGCATTGTGGTATAAGATCAGACGAGATGACCCTGGTGATGTTGACGGCGAGCGCCCAAGGAAGAGGGTTCCTGCCAAGGTGATGTGGTATGCTCCTATAATACCACGGTTGAAACGTTTGTTTAGAAACAAAGAGCATGTCATGTTGACCGTAAGAAAGACGGGAAGTTGAGATCACCCGCTGACGGGTCGTACTGCAGAAAAATTGAGAGAACGTACTGGGAGGAGTTTGCAGGTGACACAAGGGACGTATGGTTTGGTTTAAGCGCGGATGGCATTAATCCTTTTGGGGAGCAGAGCAGCAATCACAGCACCTGGCCCGTGACTCTATGTATCTATTGAAGGAAATATGCCCTAGAGGCAATAATAAAGATATTATTTGTATTTCCTTATATCATGATAAATGTCTTTTATTCATGCTAGAATTGTATTAACCGGAAACTTAGTACATGTGTGAATACATAGACAAAACAGTATGTCCCTAGTATGCCTCTACTAGACTAGCTCATTGATCAAAGATGGTTATGGTTCCTAGCCATAGACATGAGTTTTCATTTGATCAACGGGATCACATCATTAGGAGAATGATGTGATGGACAAGACCCATCCGTTAGCGTAGCACTTTGATCGTTTAGTTTTACTGCTATTGCTTTCTTCATGACTTATACATGTTCCTATGACCATGAGATTATGCAACTCCCGAATACCGGAGGAACACCTTGTGTGCTATCAAACGTCACAACGTAACTGGGTGATTATAAAGATGCTCTACAGGTGTCTCCGAAGGTGTTCGTGGTGTTGGCATAGATCAGGAATATGATATTTCACTCTGAGTGTCGGAGAGGTATCTCTGGGCCCTCTCGGTAATACACATCATAATAAGCCATGCAAGCAAATGACTAATGAGTTAGTCACGGGATGATGTATTACGGAACGAGTAAAGAGACTTGCCGGCAACAAGATTGAACTAGGTATTGAGATACCGACGATCGAATCTCGGGCAAGTAACATACCGATGACAAAAGGAACAACGTATGTTGTTATGCGGTTTGACCGATAAAGATCTTCGTAGAATATGTAGGAGCCAATATGAGCATCCAAGTTCCGCTATTGGTTATTGACCGGAGATGAGTCTCGGTCATGTCTACATAGTTCTCGAACCCGCAGGGTCCACACGCTATGGGCCCTAATGGGCTTTAGTGGAGAGAGAGAGGGCCGGCCAGGGCTGTTCTGCGTGCCCCTCTCCCTTGGTCCGAATTGGACAAGGAAAGGAGGGGGGCGCCCCTTTCCTTCTCCCTCTCCCTCTCCTTCCTTCCCCCTCTCCCCCTCTTGGTGGATTCCTACTAGGATTAGGATTGGAATCCTATTCCTAGTAGGATTGCCTCTCTAGGCGCGCCATAGGGGGCCGGCCGGCCTCCCCCTTGCTCCTTTATATACGGGGGTAGGGGGCACCTCTAGACACACAAGTTGATCTCTCCAGCCGTGTGTGGTGCCCCCCTCCACAGAAACACACCTCGGTCATACTGTTGTGGTGCTTAGGCGAAGCCCTGCGAGGTAACTTCATCATCTCCATCACCACGCCGTCGTGCTGACGAAACTCTCCCGCGAGGTTCTACTGGATCAAGAGCTCGTGGGACGTCATCAAGCTGAACGTGTGCTGAAGGCGGAGGCTCCGTACGTTCGGTGCTTGATTGGTTGGATCACGAAGAAATTTGATTACATCAACCGCGTCACTAGACGCTTCCGCTTTTGGTCTACGAGGGTACGTAGACACACTCTCCCCCTCGTTGCTATGCATCTGGTAGATAGATCTTGTGTGATCGTAGGATTTTTTTTGAAATACTATGTTCCCCAACAGTGGCATCATGAGACAGGTCTATGCGTAGAACATATGCACGAGTAGAACACAATGAGTTGTGGGCGATAATAGTCATACTTCTTACGAGCATGTCATACTTTGGTTCGGCGGTATTGTGAGATGAAGCGGCCCCGACCGACATTACGCGTACGCTTCCTCGAGACTGGTTTCACCGTTATGAGCACTCGTTTCTTAAAGGTGACTGGCGGGTGTCTGTCTCTCTCACTTTAGTTGAATCGAGTGTGGCTACGCCCGGTCCTTGTGAAGGTTAAAACATCACATACTTGACGAAAAATCGTTGTGGTTTTTGTATGCGTATGTAAGAACGGTTCTTGCTAAGCACGTAGCAGCCACCTAAAACTTGCAACAACAAAGTAGAGGACGTCTAACTTGTTTTTGCAGGGCATGTTGTGATGTGATATGGTCAAGACATGATGAGTTATACGTTATTGTATGCGATGATCATGTTTTGCAAAGTTATCGGCAACTGGCAGGAGCCATATGGTTGTCGCTTTATTGTATGAAATACAGTCGCCATGTAATTGCTTTACTTTATCACTAAGCGGTAGCGATAGTCGTGGAAGCAATAGTTGGCGAGATGACAACGATGCTACGATGGAGATCAAGGTGTCGCGCCGGTGACGAAGGTGATCATGACGGTGCTTTGGAGATGGAGATCAAAAGCGCAAGATGATGATGGCCATATCATGCCACATATTTTGATTGCATGTGATGTTTGTCTTATTATGCTTCTTATTTTGCTTAGTACGCCGGTATCATTATAAGATGATCCCTTACAAAATTTCAAGGTATAAGTGTTCTCCCTGAGTATGCACCGTTGCGAAAGTTCGTCGTTCCGAGACACCACGTGATGATCGAGTGTGATAAGCTCTACGTTCACATACAACGGGTGTAAGCTAGTTTTGCACACGCAGAATACTCGGGTTAAACTTGACGAGCCTAGCATATGCAGATATGGCCTCGGAACATTGGAGACCAAAAGGTCGAGCGTGAATCATATAGTAGATATGATCAACATAAGATGTTCACCTTTGAAAACTACTCCATCTCACGTGATGATCGGACATGGTTTAGTTGATTTGGATCACATGATCATTTAGATGACCAGAGGGATGTCTATCTAAGTGGGAGTTCTTTAAGTAATATGATTAATTGAACTTTAATTTATCATGAACTTAGTCCTGATAGTTTTTGCATATCTATGTTGTTGTAGATCAATGGCCCGTGCTACCGTTCCTTTGAATTTTAATGCATTCCTAGAGAAAGCTAAGTTGAAATATGATGGTAGCAATTACACGGTCTGGGTCCGTAACTTGAGGATTATCATCATTGCTGCATAGAAGAATTATGTCCTTGAAGCACCGCTAGGTTACAAGCCTGCTGCAGGAGCAACTCCGGACGTTATGAATGTCTGGCAAGCTCGTTCTGATGACTACACGATAGTTCAGTGTGCCATGCTTTACGGGTTAGAACTGGGACTTCAACGACGTTTTGAACGTCATGGAGCATATGAGATGTTCCAGGTGTTGAAGTTAATAGTTCAAGCAAATGCCCGGATTGAGAAATATGAGATTTCCAATAAGTTCTATAGCTGCAAGATGGAGGAGAATAGTTCTATCAGTGAACACTTGCTCATAATGTCTGAGTACTACAATCATATGACTCAACTTGGTTGCAAAGTTGACGAGGATAGTGTTATTGATAGAGTTCTTCAATCACTGCCACCAAGCTATAAAGGCTTCGTGATGAACTATAATATGCGAGGGATGCAAAATACAATTCCCGAGCTCTTCGCTATGCTCAAGGCTGCGGAGGTAGAAATCAAAAATGAGCATCAAGTGTTGATGGTTAACAAGACCACTAGTTTCGAGAAAAAGGGCAAGGGAAAGAAGGGGAACTTAAAGAATAATAGCAAGACAATTGCTACTCCCGCGAAGAAACCCAAGTCTGGAGCCGAGCCTGAAACTGAGTGCTTCTACTGCAAAGGGACTGGACACTTGAAGCGGAACTGCCCCAAGTATTTGGCGGATAAGAAGGATGGCAAGGTGAAAAAAGGTATATGTGATATACATGTTATTGATGTGTACGTTACTAATGCTCGTAGTAGTACCTGGGTATTTGATACCAGTTCGGTTGCTAATGTTTGTAACTCGAAATAGGGACTATGGATTAAATGAAGATTGACTAACGCCGAGGTGACGATGCGCGTGGGAAATGGTTCCAAAGTCGATGTGATCGCCGTCGGCACGCTACCTCTACATCTACCTTCGGGATTAGTTTAAGACCTGAATAATTGTTATTTGGTGCCAGCGTTAAGCATGAACATTATATCTGGATCTTGTTTGTTGCAAGACGGTTATTCGTTTAAATATGAGAATAATGGTTGTTCTATTCTTATGAATAATATCTTTTATGGTCATGCACATTTGTAGAGTGGTCTATTCTTGTTGGATCTCGATCGTAGTGATACACATATTCATAATATTGAAGTCAAAAGATGCAAAGTTAATAATGATAGTGCAACTTATTTGTGGCACTGCCGTTTAGGTCATATTGGTGTAAAGCGCATGAAGAAACTCCATAGTGATGGACTTTTGGAATCACTTGATTATGAATCACTTGGTGCTTGCAAACCATGCCTCATGGGTAAGATGACTAAAACTCCGTTGTCCGGAACAATGGAGCGAGCAACAGATTTGTTGGAAATCATACATACTGATGCATGTAGACCGATGAGTGTTGACGCTCGCGGCGGGTATCGTTATTTTCTGACCTTCACTGATGATTTGAGCAGATATGGGTATATCTACTTGATGAAACACAAGTCTGAAACATTTGAAAAGTTCAAATAATTTCAGAGTGAAGTAGAGAATCATCGTAACAAGAAAATAAAGTTTCTACAATCTGATCATGGAGGAGAATATTTGAGTTAGGAGTTTGGTCTTCATTTGAAACAATTTGGAATAGTTTCACAACTCACGCCAACCGGAACACCACATCGTAATGGTGTGTCTGAACGTCGTAACCGTAGTTTATTAGATATGGTGCGGTCTATGATGTCTCTTACCGATTTACCACTATCGTTTTGGGGTTATGCTTTAGAGACAACCGCATTCACGTTAAAGACAACCGCATTCACGTTAAATAGGGCACCATCTAAATCCGTTGAGACGACACCTTATGAACTGTGGTTTGGCAAGAAACCAAAGTTGCCGTTTCTTAAAGTTTGGGGCTGCAATGCTTATGTGAAAAAGCTTCAACCTGATAAGCTCGAACCCAAGTTGGAGAAATGTATCTTCATAGGATACCCAAAAGAGACTGTTGGGTACACCTTCTATCACATATCCGAAGGCAAGATATTCGTTGCTAAGAATGGATCCTTTCTAGAGAAGGAGTTTCTCTCGAAAGAAGTGAGTGGGAGGAAAGTAGAACTTAATGAGGTAATTGTACCTTCTCCCGAATTGGAAAGTAGTACATCACAGAAACTAGTTCCAGTGATTCCTACACCAATTAGTGAGGAAGCTAATGATGATGATCATGAAACTTCAGATCAAGTTTCTGCTGAACTTCGTAGATCAACCAGAGTACGTTCCGCACCAGAGTGGTACGGCAACCCAGTTCTGGAAGTCATGTTACTAGACCATGATGAACCTACGAACTATGAGGAAGCAATGATGAGACTAGATTCCGCATAATGGCTTGAGGCCATGAAATCTTAGATGGGATCCATGTATGAGAACAAAGTGTGGACTTTGGTTGACTTGCCCGATGATCGGCAAGCCATCGAAAATAAATGGATCTTCAAGAAGAAGACTGACGCTGACGGTAATGTTACTGTTTACAAATCTCGACTTGTTGCGAAAGGTTTTCGACAAGTTCAAGGAGTTGACTACGATGAGACTTTCTCACCCGTAGTGATGCTTAAGTATGTCTGAATCATGTTAGCAATTGTCGCATTTTATGATTATGAAATCTAGCAAATGTATGTCAAAACTGCATTCCTGAATGGATATCTCAAAGAAGAGTTGTATATGACGCAACCAGAAAGTTTTGTCGATCCGAAAGGTGCTAACAAAGTGTGTAAGCTCCAGCGATCCATCTATGGACTGGTGCAAGCATCTCGGAGTTGGAATATACACTTTGATGAAGTGATCAAAGCATATGGTTTTATATAGACTTTTGGAGAAGCCTGTATTTACAAGAAAGTGAGTGGGAGCTTTGTAGCATTTCTGATATTATATGTGGATGACATATTGTTGATTGGAAATGATATAGAATATCTGGATAAGCATAAAAGGATACTTGAATAAGATTTTTCAATGAAAGACCTCGGTGAAGCTGCTTACATATTAGGCATCAAGATCTATAGAGATAGATCAAGACGCTTAATTGGACTTTTACAAAGCACATACCTTGATAAAGTTTTGAAGAAGTTCGAAATGGATCAGTCAAAGAAATGGTTCTTGCCTGTGTTACAAGGTATGAAGTTGAGTAAGACTCAATGCCCGACCACTGCAGAAGATAGAGAGAAAATGAAAGTCATTCCCTATGCCTCAGCCATAAGATCTATCATGTATGCAATGCTGTGTACCAGACCTGATGTGTGCCTTGCTATAAGTTTAGCAGGGAGGTACCAAAGTAATCCAGGAGTGGATCACTAGACAACGGTCAAGAACATCCTGGAATACCTGAAAAGGACAAAGGATATGTTTCTCGTATATGGAGGTGACAAAGAGCTCGTCGTAAATGGTTACGTCAATTCTAGCTTTGACACTGATCCGGATGACTCTAAGTCACAAACCGGATATGTATTTTTATTGAACGGTGGAGCTGTCAGTTGGTGCAGTTCCAAGCAAAGCGTCGTGGCGGGATCTACGTGTGAAGCGGAATATATAGCTGCTTCGGAAGCAGCAAATGAAGGAGTCTGGATGAAGGAGTTCATATCCGATCTAGTGTAATACCTAGTGCATCGGGTCCAATGAAAATCTTTTGTGACAACACTTGAGCAATAGCCTTGGCGAAGTAATCTAGGTTTCACAAGAGAACAAAGCACATCAAAAGACGCTTCAATTCCATCCGCGATCTAGTCAAGGAGGGAGACATAGAGATTTGCAAGATACATACGGATCTGAATGTTGCAGACCCGTTGACTAAGCCTCTTCCACGGGCAAAACATGATCAGCACCCGGACTCCATGGGTGTGAGGATCATCACTTTGTAATCTAGATTATTGACTCTAGTTCAAGTGGGAGACTAAAGGAAATATGCCCTAGAGGCAATAATAAAGATGTTATTTGTATTTCCTTATATCATGATAAATGTCTTTTATTCATGCTAGAATTGTATTAACCGGAAACTTGATACATGTGTGAATACATAGACAAAATAGTATGTCCCTAGTATGCCTCTACTAGACTAGCTCATTGATCAAAGATGGCTATGTTTCCTAGCCATAGACATGAGTTGTCATTTGATCATCGGATCACATCATTTGGAGAATGATGTGATGGACTAGACCCATCCGTTAGCATAGCACTATGATCGTTTAGTTTTACTGCTATTGCTTTCTTCATGACTTATACATGTTCCTATGACTATGAGATTATGCAACTCCCGAATACCGTAGGAACACCTTGTGTGTTATCAAACGTCACAACGTAACTGGGTGATCATAAAGATGCTCTACAGGTGTCTCCGAAAGTATTCGTGGTGTTGGCATAGATCAAGACTAGTATTTGTCACTCCGAGTATCGGAGAGGTATCTCTGGGCCCTCTCGGTAACACACATCATAATAAGCCTTGCAAGCAAAAGACTAATGAGTTAGTCATGAGATGATGTATTACGGAACGAGTAAAGAGACTTGCCGATAACGAGATTGAACTAGGTATAGAGATACCGACGATCGAATCTCGGGCAAGTAACATACCGATGACAAAAGGAACAACGTATGTTGTTATGCGGTTTGACCGATAAAGATCTTCGTAGAATATGTAGGAGCCAATATGAGCATCCAGGTTCCGCTATTGGTTATTGACCGGAGATGAGTCTCGGTCATGTCTACATAGTTCTCGAACCCGTAGGGTCCGCACACTTAATGTTTGATGACGATCGGTATTATGAGTTTATGAGTTTTGATGTACCGAAGGTAGTTCGGAGTCCCGGATGAGATCACGGACATGACGAGGAGTCTTGGAATGTCCGAGACGTAAAGATTGATATATTGGACGACTATATTCGGACACCGGAAGTGTTCTGGAAAGTTTCGGAATTTACCGTAGTGCCGGGGGGGGGGGGGGGGGGGGG
>LR738712.1:883042324-883067541 GCA_902687465.1 Secale cereale | reverse complement strand
GGGGGGTTACCGGAACCCCTCGGGGAAATGATGGGCCCTGGTGGGCCATAGGGGAGAGAGAGGGCAGCAGCCAGGAGGTGGCACGCCCCCTCCCTAGGGGCAGTCCGAATAGGACTAGGGGAGGGGGCGCGGCCCCTCTTTCCCTCTCCCTCTCCCTCTCCTTCCTTCCCCCTCTCCTTCTTGGTGGACTCCTACTAGGAATAGGATTGCAATCCTATTCCTAGTAGGATTACCTCTCTAGCCACACCATAGAGGGCCGGCCGGCCTCCCCCCTTGCTCCTTTATATACGGGGGCAGGGGGCACCCAAAGACACACAAGTTGAATAGTTTTAGCCGTGTGCGGTGCCCCCCTCCACAGAAACACACCTCGGTCATACCGTTCAAGTGCTTAGGCGAAGCCCTGCGCCGGTAGATACATCATATCCGTCACCACGCCGTCATGCTGATGAAACTCTCCCGTGAAGCTCAACTGGATCAAGAGCTCGTGGGACGTCATCAAGCTGAACGTGTGCTGAACGCGGAGGTGCCGTACGTTCGGTGCTTGATCGGTTGGATCGCGAAGAAGTTCAACTACATCAACCGCGTCACTTGACGCTTCCGCTCCCGGTCTACGAGGGTACGTAGACACACTCTCCCCTCTCGTTGCTATGCATCTAGTAGATAGATCTTGCGTGATCGTAGGAAAATTTTAAAATACTACGTTCCCCAACAAGTACATGTGTGAATACATAGACAAAACAGTATGTCCCTAGTATGCCTCTACTAGACTAGCTCATTGATCAAAGATGGTTATGTTTCCTAGCCATAGACATGAGTTGTCATTTGATCAATGGGATCACATCATTAGGAGAATGATGTGATGGACAAGACCCATCCGTTAGCGTAGCACTTTGATCATTTAGTTTTACTGCTATTGCTTTCCTATGACTATGAGATTATGCAACTCCCGAATACCGGAGGAACACCTTGTGTGCTATCAAACGTCACAACGTAACTGGGTGATTATAAAGATCCTCTACAGGTGTCTCCGAAGGTGTTCGTGGTGTTGGCATAGATCAAGAATAGGATTTGTCACTCCGAGTGTCGGAGAGGTATCTCTGGGCCCTCTCGGTAATACACATCATAATAAGCCTTGCAAGCAAATGACTAATGAGTTAGTCATGGGATGATTTATTACGGAACGAGTAAAGAGACTTGCCGGCAACGAGATTGAACTGGGTATTGAGATACCGACGATCGAATCTCGGGCAAGTAACATACCGATGACAAAAGGAACAACGTATGTTGTTATGCGGTTTGACCGATAAAGATCTTCGTAGAATATGTAGGAGCCAATATGAGCATCCAGGTTCCGCTATTGGTTATTGACCGGAGATGAGTCTCGGTCATGTCTACATAGTTCTCGAACCCGCAGGGTCCACACGCTTAACGTTTGATGACGATCGGTATTACGGGTTTATGAGTTTTGATGTACCGAAGGTAGTTTGGAGTCCCGGATGAGATCACGTACATGACGAGGAGTCTCGGAATGTCCGATACGTAAAGATTGATATATTGGACGACTATATTCGGACACCGGAAGTGTTCCGGAAAGTTTCGGAATAAACCGGAGTGTCGGAGGGGTTACCGGAACCCCCGAGGAAGCTATGGGCCCTAATGGGCTTTAGTGGAGAGAGAGAGGGATGGCCAGGGCTGTGCCGCGTGCCCCTCTCCCTTCGTCCGAATTGGACAAGGAAAGGAGGGGGGCGCCCCTTTCCTTCTCCCTCTCCCTCTCCTTCCTTCCCCCTCTCCCCCTCTTGGTGGATACCTACTAGGATTAGGATTGGAATCCTATTCCTAGTAGGATTGCCTCTCTAGGCGCGCCATAGGGGGCCGGCCGGCCTCCCCCTTGCTCCTTTATATACGGGGGTAGGGGGCACCTCTAGACACACAAGTTGATCTCTCCAGCCGTGTGCGGTGCCCCCCTCCACAGAAACACACCTCGGTCATACTGTTGTGGTGCTTAGGCGAAGCCCTGCGAGGTAACTTCATCATCTCCATCACCACGCCGTCGTGCTGACGAAACTCTCCCGCGAGGTTCTACTGGATCAAGAGCTCATGGGACGTCATCAAGCTGAACGTGTGCTGAAGGCGGAGGCTCCGTACGTTCGGTGCTTGATTGGTTGGATCAGGAAGAAGTTTGACTACATCAACCGCGTCACTAGACGCTTCCGCTTTCGGTCTACGAGGGTACGTAGACACACTCTCCCCCTCGTTGCTATGCATCTGGTAGATAGATCTTGTGTGATCGTAGGATTTTATTTGAAATACTATGTTCCCCAACAGTGGCATCATGAGCCAGGTCTATGCGTAGATGATATGCACGAGTAGAACACAATGAGTTGTGGGCGATAATAGTCATACTGCTTACGAGCATGTCATACTTTGGTTCGGCGGTATTGTGAGATGAAGCGGCCCAGACCGACATTATGCGTACGCTTACTCGAGACTGGTTTCACCGTTATGAGCACTCGTTGCTTAAAGGTGACTGGCGGGTGTCTGTCTCTCTCACTTTAGTTGAATCGAGTGTGGCTACGCCCGGTCCTTGTGAAGGTTAAAACATCACATACTTGACGAAAAATCGTTGTGGTTTTTGTATGCGTATGTAAGAACGGTTCTTGCTAAGCACGTAGCAGCCACCTAAAACTTGCAACAACAAAGTAGAGGACGTCTAACTTGTTTTTGCAGGGCATGTTGTGATGTGATATGGTCAAGACATGATGAGTTATACGTTATTGTATGCGATGATCATGTTTTTCAAAGTTATCGGCAACTGGCAAGAGCCATATGGTAGTCGCTTTATTGTATGAAATACAGGCGCCATGTAATTGCTTTACTTTATCACTAAGCGGTAGCGATAGTCGTGGAAGCAATAGTTGGCGAGATGACGACGATGCTACGATGGAGATCAAGGTGTCGCACCGGTGACGAAGGTGATCATGATGGTGCTTTGGAGATGGAGATCAAAAGCACAAGATGATGATGGCCATATCATGTCACATATTTTGATTGCATGTGATGTTTATCTTATTATGCTTCTTATTTTGCTTAGTACGCCGGTATCATTATAAGATGACCCCTTACAAAATTTCAAGGTATAAGTGTTCTCCCTGAGTATGCACCGTTGCGAAAGTTCGTCGTTCCGAGACACCACGTGATGATCGAGTGTGATAAGCTCTACGTTCACATACAACGGGTGTAAGCCAGTTTTGCACACGCAGAATACTCGGGTTAAATTGGACGAGTGATGGCTTCTCGCCCCTCGTTGGTCACCCCAAGTGGAAGGTTTGAGATGCAGTGTAGCGGAAGTTTTCCCTTGGCAAAGATACCAAGGATCGATTTCCCTGAGACTCCCAGTTTCAACAAGAAGGTGTCAACTGCTAACGGCGCCAGATATTAGCAATCAACGTGGACCTGCACACAGATACAAATAACTTTGCTCCCAACGAGTACAGAGAGGTTGTCAATCCCTCCGGCCTTGTAGTTTACAAAGGATCAAACACAAGTGATAAAAGTGATAGGTTTTGCTGTAATAGTAAGTAAAAGCTGAAAGTAAATATCGGATGTGATCAGTGATGGTAATATGGACCGGGGTCCCATGATGTTCACTAGTGATGTCTCTCTCCCAAAAGACGATAAAACAGCTATGTGAGGTAAACGAATTACAGCTGGGCAATTGACAGAATTATGTGCGCAAACCAATGCTAACTATGTTACAAGAAAGGTAGAGGTTCAAAGCATGGGCGGTACGCCAAGGCAAGTAGACCAAAATCCATCTGCATCTACTACTAATCATCCACCTTGAGATATCTATCCAGAACATCTCGCTGGTATTAAGTTGCGAGTCCCACCCATAGTGTAAACTCAAAGCAACAGACAACTGCATTAAAAGAACTTTGCGTAATGTAAACAATCCTTGCACCCGCGGGCACAAGCACCGTTGTTTTCCCCCTTGTGGCAACAGCACATCCCCTAGACTCATGTTTCTGTCACTCAAGATAGTCATCGAGGGGCATGAACACACAATCAAGCATAACGTTCCCTCTTGGAGTCACTACCTACTACTTGGCCAAAGCAATAAATAACAACGGAGAACATGCAAGAATTACTTACGAACATAAATATAAAAGAGGTAGATCAAATATATTACTCAAACACAATCTGAACATAATCTCACAATCCATCGGATCCCAGCAAACTCATCATAGCAACAGCATAAGGATTACATATGTGCCTCGATCATGTAGGGCAGCTCACGAGGTCTAATTAGTGAAGCACAAGAACGGGAGGAGAACATCACATAGCTACTGGTCATGGACCCATGGTCCAAGGGAGACTACTCACAACTCATCCGGGAGGCGTCCATGGTGGTGGAGAAGCTCCCGGTGGTGATCCTCCCCTCCGGCAGGGTGCCGGGAAGAGTTCTCCTGGCGCTCCCGATCTTGGAAGCGCGGCGGCGGCGGAACAGAGATGAGATCGCGAAAAAGGGTTTCCGTCTCGAGGGTTTCGGGACACGATATAAATATATGCCAAAGGGGGGCATCAGCGGAGGACTGGGGGGCCCAGGCGCCCCCCCGGCGCGGCCAGGAGGGGGGCCGCGCCACCAGGGCGCCTGGAGCCCTGGTGGCCCCCCTCCGGCTGTATTTTGGCAGCCGGGAAGCTTCTGGAACGCCGATTTTTTATATAATTTTTCCGGGATTTTTCTCGCAGTTCTCGTAATGGGAAAACCTAAAATACAAAAACAGCAGAAAACAGAAACTGGCACTGGGGTGCACTGAGTTAATAGGTTAGTCCAAATATGATCAAAAGTGTATGGAAGTGTATAAATATCATAGCAATATCACCCAAAAGAGGCATGGAGCAAGTAGAAATTATAGATACGTTTTGGACGTATCAACATCGCCAAGCTTAATTCCTGCTCGTCCTCGAGTAGGTAAATGATAACAAGAATAATTTCTGTGGTGACATGCTATTAACCATATAGGACTTTTTCATAGTCATATGACAAAAGCTTACTAAGACAATGAATCTGTAGTAATTAAGTTGCCTCATGAGAAAATCACAAAGAACTGAAAGTTTTACAACATGATATTGAAACATCAAATAGATTTGTAATGAGCATGGTGTGCAAATATGATAAAGTGATCTCTCGCTTGCCCCCTTTAGTGAAGCAAAACATAAATGCAGGGGCACCTCCAAGGTTTAAGTGATGACTAGATACAATGATTTCAGAATAAACGATATCACAATCATGCAAAAGACAATGCTACTTTGGGACAATGCACATTACACTCAGAATGACAATCATGCTCTCAGTAGTTGGTGCTTTAAAAGAAGGTGGAGACTCTCAAACCGTGGCTTTTGTTGGCAAGGTTGAAAACCCGTAGTCGGAAACAAAGACAAAGCATGTACCAGAGCTCTTGGTTTTAAAAACAGAGGTAATAATTATTTTTTTGATTATGCATGTTTCATCAATGAATGCTAGCAGATAACTCAATTACTTCTTGAGCTGGACAAGTTTCGAGGAACGGCTCCCGAATGACGACGATCACATCCTCTTAATCTCCTTTGTTTATCACTGCCAAAGTTTTCTGATTTCTCATGAACAAAGCATGAAGGAGGGTTTGTTTGTTATATTAATTTTGAGCCGGGCGCACTCAATACCAGTTCCTTCTCGTGTTATGGGTTTGCACATTAGACATGCAATCCCGGGGTGAAGCTTGTCCAACTTAAAAAGATCATGAATTAACCACTACTTCCTCATGGACTTAAAACAGAGGCACAAAATAGGAATGCATTTTTTTTCTTTTTGAATACTTTCGAGATGGTACATGAAAGTCTTCGTTAGGAATGGCAGGTAAATACCATGTAGGAAGGTATGGTGGACTCATATGGCATAACTGGTTTAAAGGAATTTGGATGCACAAGCAGTCAGTCCGTTTAGTACAGGTGGAGGTAAGCAAAAGACTGGGAGCGACCAATTAAGAGAGCAATGACGGTCATAATCATGCAGAGCGACAAAGCAACATTGAATCAGGCATGGTAGTTATATCGCTACTCAGAAACAAAAGATCATCAAGGCTTGACAGACTTTCTTTACAGTCTTAAATATGCGTGAGCATACGCCAAGTCAATCGAAATAAATTCTTGAAGGAAGATATTACTAAACCATACCACATCATAGGCAAACAAATCATGTTGGTACTCCAATAACACATTGGAAACCCCCCAGCTATTTGAGACTAACCATAAGAAAACATGAACTACTAAGCACCATTATGCACGTAGCATCTTTATCATAGACATATCAACCATGCAACAGAAGCAAACTCTCTTAATAAGATAATCATGATAAATAAAGAGAGTTCAAGCAACCAACTAAACAAAAGCTCTTTAAAAAGATAAGCATGCAAACTAAAAGCTAAACATGATAGTAGCTATTGAAAGACAAAGAACACACACAGCAAAGATAGACATGAAAATTCTATGTTATGTTCTAAGTAGAAGTGGAGCATGTTTCTCTCCCACATAAAGAAAGCTGAGTTCCGACTCGTTATGAAAAGCTAAGGAAAACTAAAAAGGAAAACTAAAAGCAAGACGCTCCAAGCATAGCACATAACACATGAAGTGACAAAAATATAGTGGAACCGAAGACGAACTGATAATGTTGATGGAGAAGGGGATGCACGGGGGCATCCCCAAGCTTAGACGCTTGAGTCTCCTTGAATATTTCTTGGGGGTGCATGGGGGCATCCCCAAGCTTGAGCGTTTGACACTCCTGAATCTTTTTATCATCTTCCCTCGCACACTTGAAAACTCCCTTCATACATAACTCATCATAATCTGATTAGCGAGGTTAGTACCCATAATAAAATAATTGTTCCTTGCTGGAAATAAGGATATTGTTGAAGGTCTACTGTTTCTCAAGATTGCCAAAAGGTTTTTGCAAAGAAAAAGCAAGCTCAAGGTTTGCAAAATGAAGGAAAGGCAAAACAGGACAGAATCTGTGAAAAACAGAACAGCAGGTAGTAAATGATTTTTTCGGGGCACTTCTGCAACTCTAATCAAAAAACTCAGAACAGAAGCACGAAAGACAATTGTATAGAGCACGCTGTCGAAAAAATTCAGACCAAAAAGATGATCTGGTGATTTTATACGAATTTTTCTATCCAATGACAGAATCTGTTTCCTGGACAGCACGTCACAACTTTTGAACTTTCTTGCAATCAGAGGCTACACTTGGCACAAAATTGAAAAGCAAAGATACAATGATGATGCTACTGTAGTAACAACATCAAGACACAACAAAAGCAAAAATAAATTTTTTATTCATGTGGGCTGCCTCCCAAAAGCGCTTTCTTTTATGCCTTTAAGCTAGGTATAATGCATAGAGATCAAGTTTTATCAAGAGTAAAAGAATAGCTAGCCCGTATAACGGACTCAAAAGGTAACTTAATCTTCTTTCGAGGGAAGTGTTCCATCCCTTTCTTGAGAGGAAATTGGAATTTTATATTCCCCTCTTTCATGTCAATGATAGCACCAACGGTGCGTAGAAAAGGATGTCCCAAAATAATTGGACAAGAAGGTTCACATTCAATGTCCATAATAGTAAAATCAACGGGAACATAGTTGTCATTGACAATGATTAGAACATCGTCGATCCTCCCCAAAGGTTTCTTTATGGACCGTTACACTCTTATTAAAGGCTTTTTGGGTAGTGATGAAATCTTTAAGCATAATCTCTAGTTCAGTAGTGGAGTTCTTGGTGATAGGATAAGCATTGTTGTTCCCATAAGAATTAGAGGGGAACGGTCTAGGATTGCTACCAAAGTTACTCCTATAAGCATTGTTGTTAAAATTGTTTCTAGAGATAAAGTTCACATCTACTTGTTCTTGAGCAATCAAAGAATTTAAAGGAACATCACGAGGATCAACAGAAGATCGCTTCGAAAGTAGAGACATGATCAAGTCAACTTTTTCATTTAGGGAGGAAATCTCCTCGACAGAGTTTACCTTCCTACCTATTGGAGCGTGTTCGGTGTGCCATTGGGAATAATTGGTCATCATCTCATCGAGAAGCTTTGTGGCAGCACCAAGTGTAGTTGACATAAAGGTTCCTCCCGCGGCCGAATCTAACAAGTTACGCGAGGTAAAGTTCAAGCCTGCATAAAAAGTTTGGATAACCATCCAAGTAGTCAAACCATGAGTAGGGCAGTTCTTGATAAGAGATTTCATACGTTCCCAAGCTTGGGCAACGTGTTCATTATCCAATTGTTTAAAATTCATTATGTTACTTCTTAGTTGGATAATTTTAGCAGGTGGATAGTATTTTCCAATAAAAGCATCTTTGCACTTGTCCCATGAATCTATGCTATTTCTAGGCAAAGACTGAAACCAAATTTGAGCTCCTCCTCTCAAGGAGAAAGGAAAAAGCTTAAGCTTAACAATATCACCGTCTACTTCTCGGTACTTTTGCATATCACAAAGTTCAACAAAGTTGTTCAATTGTAAAGCAGCATCATCTCCAGCACCGGAGAATTGATCTTTCATGACTAGGTTCAGTAAAGCAGGTTTAATTTCATACGAAGGTGCTGAAGTGGCAGGTGTAGTGATAGGTGTGCAGATAAAGTCATCGTTGTTGTGACTAGTGAAGTCACTCAACTTGGTGTTCTCGGTGGAACCCATAGCAGCAAGCAAGCAAGATAACTATTTTTGTGATTTTCGATAAAAGATACTAAAGCAAAAACTGAAAGGTAAACTAACAAGACTAAAAAGCAAATGTAAAAGATAGCGTGCAACTACCCTATCCCGAAGAGTGGAGTCCCCGGCAACGGCGCCAGAAAACTTTGCTTGATGGATTCTCGCCCCTCGTTGGTTACCCCAAGTGGAAGATTTGAGATGCAGTGTAGCGGAAGTTTTCCCTTGGCAAAGATACCAAGGATCGATTTCCCTGAGACTCCCAGTTTCAACAAGAAGGTGTCAACTGCTAACGGCGCCAGATATTAGCAATCAACGTGGACCTGCACACAGATACAAATAACTTTGCTCCCAACGAGTACAGAGAGGTTGTCAATCCCTCCGGCATTGTAGTTTACAAAGGATCAAACGCAAGTGATAAAAGTGATAGGTTTTGCTGTAATAGTAAGTAAAAGCTGAAAGTAAATAGCGGATGTGATCAGTGATGGTAATATGGACCGGGGTCCCATGATGTTCACTAGTGATGTCTCTCTCCCAAAAGACGATAAAACAGCTATGTGAGGTAAACGAATTACAGCTGGGCAATTGACAGAATTATGTGCGCAAACCAATGCTAACTATGTTACAAGAAAGGTAGAGGTTCAAAGCATGGGCGGTACGCCAAGGCAAGTAGACCGAAATCCATCTGCATCTACTACTAATCATCCACCTTGAGATATCTATCCAGAACATCTCGCTGGTATTAAGTTGTGAGTCCCACCCATAGTGTAAACTCAAAGCAACAGACAACTGCATTAAAAGAACTTTGCGTAAAGTAAACAATCCTTGCACCCGCGGGCACAAGCACCGTTGTTTTCCCCCTTGTGGCAACAACACATCCCCTAGACTCATGTTTCTGTCACTCAAGCTAGTCATCGAGGGGCATGAACCCACAATCAAGCATAACGTTCCCTCTTGGAGTCACTACCTACTACTTGGCCAAAGCAATAAATAACAACGGAGAACATGCAAGAATTACTTACGTACATAAATATAAAAGAGGTAGATCAAATATATTACTCAAACACAATCTGAACATAATCTCACAATCCATCGGATCCCAGCAAACTCATCATAGCAACAGCATAAGGATTACATATGTGCCTCGATCATGTAGGGCAGCTCACGAGGTCTAATTAGTGAAGCACAAGAACGGGAGGAGAACATCACATAGCTACTGGTCATGGTGGAGAAGCTCCCGGTGGTGATCCTCCCCTCCGGCAGGGTGCCGGGAAGAGTTCTCCTAGCGCTCCCGATCTTGGAAGCGCGGCAGCGGCGGAACAGAGATGAGATCGCGAAAAAGGGATCCCGTCTCGAGGGTTTCGGGACACGATATAAATATATGCCAAAGGGGGGCATCAGCGGAGGCCTGGGGGGCCCAGGCGCCCCCCCGGCGTGGCCAGGAGGGGGGCCGCGCCACCAGGGCGCCTGGAGCCCTGGTGGCCCCCCTCCGGCTGTATTTTGGCAGCCGGGAAGCTTCTGGAACGCTGATTTTTTATATAATTTTTCCGGGATTTTTCTGGCAGTTCTCGTAATGGGAAAACCTGAAATACAAAAACAGCAGAAAACAGAAACTGGCACTGGGGTGCACTGAGTTAATAGGTTAGTCCAAATATGATCAAAAGTGTATGGAAGTGTATAAATATCGTAGCAATATCACCCAAAAGAGGCATGGAGCAAGCAGAAATTATAGATATGTTTTGGACGTATCAATGAGCCTAGCATATGCAGATATGGCCTCGAAACACTGGAGACCAAAAGGTCGAGCGTGAATCATATAGTAGATATGATCAACATAAGATGTTCACTTTTGAAAACTACTCCATCTCACGTGATGATCGGACATGGTTTAGTTGATTTGGATCACATGATCATTTAGATGACCAGAGGGATGTCTATCTAAGTGGGAGTTCTTTAAGTAATATGATTAATTGAACTTTAATTTATCATGAACTTAGTCCTGATAGTTTTTGCATATCTATGTTGTAATAGATCAATGGCCCGTGCTACCGTTCCTTTGAATTTTAATGCATTCCTAGAGAAAGCTAAGTTGAAATATGATGGTAGCAATTACACGGACTGGGTCCGTAACTTGAGGATTATCCTCATTGCTGCATAGAAGAATTATGTCCTGGAAGCACCGCTAGGTGACAAGCCTGCTGCAGGAGCAACTCCGGACGTTATGAATGTCTGGCAAGCTCGTTCTGATGACTACACGATAGTTCAGTGTGCCATGCTTTACGGCTTAGAACTGGGACTTCAACGACGTTTTGAACGTCATGGAGCATATGAGATGTTCCAGGAGTTGAAGTTAATATTTCAAGCAAATGCCCGGATTGAGAAATATGAGATTTCCAATAGGTTCTATAGCTGCAAGATGGAGGAGAATAGTTCTATCAGTGAACACTTGCTCAGAATGTCTGGGTACTACAATTATATGACTCAACTTGGTTGCAAGGTTGACAAGGATAGTGTTATTGATAGAGTTCTTCAATCACTGCCACCAAGCTATAAAGGCTTCGTGATGAACTATAATATGCAAGGGATGCAAAAGACAATTCCCGAGCTCTTCGCTATGCTCAAGGCTGCGGAGGTAGAAATCAAAAAGGAGCATCAAGTGTTGATGGTTAACAAGACCACTAGTTTCAAGAAAAAGGGCAATGGAAAGAAGGGGAACTTCAAGAAGAATATTAAGACAGTTGCTACTCCCGCGAAGAAACCCAAGTCTGGAGCCAAGCCTGAAACTGAGTGCTTCTACTGCAAAGGCACTGGACACTTGAAGCGGAACTATCCAAAGTATTTGGCGGATAAGAAGGATGGCAAGGTGAACAAAGATATATGTGATATACATGTTATTGATGTGTACCTTTCTAATGCTCGTAGTAGTACCTGGGTATTTGATACCGGTTTGGTTGCTAATATTTGTAACTCGAAATAGGGACAACGGATTAAATGAAGATTGACTAAGGACGAGGTGACGATGCGCGTGGGAAATGGTTCGAAAGTCGATGTGATCCCCGTCGGCACGCTACCTCTACATCTACCTTCGGGATTAGTTTTAGACCTGAATAATTGTTATTTGGTGCCAGCGTTAAGCATGAACATTATATCTGGATCTTGTTTGTTGCGAGACGGTTATTCATTTAAATATGAGAATAATGGTTGTTCTATTTTTTTGAATAATATCTTTGATGGTCATGCACCCTTGAAGGGTGGACTATTCTTGTTGGATCTCGATCGTAGTGATACACATATTCATAATATTGAAGTCAAAAGATGCAAAGTTAATAATGATAGTGCAACTTATTTGTGGCACTGCCGTTTAGGTCATATTGGTGTAAAGCGCATGAAGAAACTCCATAGTGATGGACTTTTGGAATCACTTGATTATGAATCACTTGCTGCTTGCGAACCATGCCTCATGGGTAAGATGACTAAAACACCGTTCTCCGGAACAATGGAGCGAGCAACAGATTTGTTGGAAATCATACATACTGATGCATGTGGACCGATGAGTGTTGACGCTCGCGGCGGGTATTGTTATTTCCTGACCTTGACTGATGATTTGAGCAGATATGGGTATATCTACTTGATGAAACACAAGTCTGAAACATTTGAAAAGTTCAAAGAATTTCAAAGTGAAGTAGAGAATCATCGTAACAAGACAATAAAGTTTCTACGATCTGATCGTGGAGGAGAATATTTGAGTTACGAGTTTGGTCTTCATTTGAAACAATGTGGAATAGTTTCACAACTCACGCCACCCGGAACACCACTGCGTAATGGTGTTTCTGAACGTCGTAACCATACTTTATTAGATATGGTGCGGTCTATGATGTCTCTTACCGATTTACCACTATCGTTATGGGGTTATGCTTTAGAGACAACCGCATTCACGTTAAATAGGGCACCATCTAAATCCGTTGAGACGACACCTTATGAACTGTGGTTTGGCAAGAAACCAAAGTTGTCATTTCTTAAAGTTTGGGGATGCAATGCTTATGTGAAAGAGCTTCAACCTGATAAGCTCGAACCCAAGTCGGAGAAATGTGTCCTCATAGGATACCCAAAAGAGACTGTTGGGTACACCTTCTATCACATATCCGAAGGCAAGATATTCGTTGCTAAGAATGGATCCTTTCTAGAGAAGGAGTTTCTCTCGAAAGAAGTGAGTGGGAGGAAAGTAGAACTTAATGAGGTAATTGTACCTTCTCCCGAATTGGAAAGTAGTACATCACAGAAACTAGTTCTAGTGATTCCTAGACCAATTAGTGAGGAAGCTAATGATGATGATCATGAAACTTCAGATCAAGTTTTTGCTGAACTTCGTAGATCAACCAGAGTACGTTCCGCACCTGAGTGGTACGGCAACCCAGTTCTGGAAGTCATGTTACTAGACCATGATGAACCTACGAACTATGAGGAAGTGTTGATGAGCCCAGATTCCGTACAATGGCTTGAGGCCATGAAATCTGAGATGGGATCCATGTATGAGAACAAAGTGTGGACTTTGGTTGACTTGCCTGATGATCGGCAAGCCATCGAAAATAAATGGATCTTCAAGAAGAAGACCGACGCTGATGGTAATGTTACTATTTACAAAGCTCGACTTGTTGCGAAAGGTTTTCGACAAGTTCAAGGAGTTGACTATGATGAGACTTTCTCACCCGTAGCGATGCTTAAGTCTGTTCGAATCATGTTAGCAATTGCCGCATTTTATGATTATGAAATCTAGGAAATGGATGTCAAAACTGCATTCCTGAATGGATATCTCAAAGAAGAGTTGTATATGATGCAACCAGATGGTTTTGTTGATCCGAAAGGTGCTAACAAAGTGTGTAAGCTCCAGCGATCCATCTATGGACTGGTGCAAGCATCTCGGAGTTGGAATATACGCTTTGATGAAGTGATCAAAGCATATGGTTTTATACAGACTTTTGGAGAAGCCTGTATTTAAAAGAAAGTGAGTGGGAGCTTTGCAGCATTTTTGATATTATATGTGGATGACATATTGTTGATTGGAAATGATATAGAATTTCTGGATAAGCATAAAAGGATACTTGAATAAGAATTTTTCGATGAAGCTGCTTACATATTAGGCATCAAGATCTATAGAGATAGATCAAGACGCTTAATTGGACTTTCACAAAGCACATACCTTGATAAAGTTTTGAAGAAGTTCGAAATGGATCAGTCAAAGAAAGGGTTCTTGCCTATGTTACAAGGTGTGAAGTTGAGTAAGACTCAATGCCCGACCACTGCAGAAGATAGAGAGAAAATGAAAGTCATACCCTATGCCTCAACCATAGGATCTATCATGTATGCAATACTGTGTACCAGACCTGATGTGTGCCTTGCTATAAGTCTCGCAGGGAGGTACCAAAGTAATCCATGAGTGGATCACTGGACAGCGGTCAAGAACATCCTAAAGTACCTGAAAAGGACAAAGGATATGTTTCTCATATATGGAGGTGACAAAGAGCTCGTCGTAAATGGTTACGTCGATTCAAGCTTTGACACTGATTTGGATGACTCTAAGTCACAAACCGGATATGTATTTTTATTAAACGGTGGAGCTGTTAGTTGGTGCAGTTCCAAGCAGAGCGTCGTGGCGGGATCTACATGTGAAGCGGAATACATAGCTGCTTCGGAAGCAGCAAATGAAGGAGTCTGGATGAAGGAGTTCATGTCCGATCTAGGCGTGATACCTAGTGCATCGGGTCTAATGAAAATCTTTTGTGACAAAACTGGAGCAATAGCCTTGGCGAAGGAATCCATGTTTCATAAGAGAACAAAGTACATCAAAAGACGCTTCAATTCCATGCGCGATCTAGTCAAGGAGGGAGACATAGAAATTTGCAAGATACATACGGATCTGAATGTTGCAGACCCGTTGACTAAGCCTCTTCCACGGGCAAAACATGATCAGCACCAAGACTCCATGGGTGTTAGGATCATTACTTTGTAATCTAGATTATTGACTCTAGTTCAAGTGCGAGACTGAAGGAAATATGCCCTAGAGGCAATAATAAAGATGTTATTTGTATTTACTTATATCATGATAAATGTCTTTTATTCATGCTAGAATTGTATTAACCGGAAACTTAGTACATGTGTGAATACATAGACAAAACAGTATGTCCCTAGTATGCCTCTACTAGACTAGCTCATTGATCAAAGATGGTTATGTTTCCTAGACATAGACATGAGTTGTCATTTGATCAACGGGATCACATCATTAGGAGAATGATGTGATGGACAAGACCCATCTGTTAGCGTAGCAATTTGATCGTTTAGTTTTACTGCTATTGCTTTCTTCATGACTTATACATATTCCTATGACTATGAGATTATGCAACTCCCGAATACCGGAGGAACACCTTGTGTGCTATCAAACGTCACAACGTAACTGGGTGATTATAAAGATGCTCTACATGTGTCTCTGAAGGTGTTCGTGGTGTTGGCATAGATCAAGAATAGGATTTGTCACTCCGAGTGTCGGAGAGGTATCTCTGGGCCCTCTCGGTAATACACATCATAATAAGCCTTGCAAGCAAATGACTAATGAGTTAGTCATGGTATGATGTATTACGGAACGAGTAAAGAGACTTGCTGGTAACGATATTGAACTAGGTATTGAGATACCGACGATCGAATCTCGGGCAAGTAACATACCGATGACAAAAGGAACAACGTATGTTGTTATGCGGTTTGACCGATAAAGATCTTCGTAGAATATGTAGGAGCCAATATGAGCATCTAGGTTCCGCTATTGGTTATTAACCAGAGATGAGTCTCGTTCATGTTTACATAGTTCTCGAACCCGTAGGGTCCGCACGCTTAACGTTTGATGACAATCGGTATTATGATTTTATGAGTTTTTATGTACCGAAGGTAGTTCGGAGTCCCGGATGAGATCGCGGACATGACAAGAGGTCTCGGAATGTACGAGACGTAAAGATTGATATATTGGACAACTATATTCGGACACTGGAAATGTTCCGAAAAGTTTCGGAATAAACCGGAGTGCCGGAGGGGTTACCGGAACCCCCCGGGGAAGCTATGGGCCCTAATGGGCTTTAGTGGAGAGAGAGAGGGCCGTCCAGGGCTGGGCCGCGCGCCCCTCCCCCTTGGTCCGAATTGGACAAACAAAGGAGTGGGGGCGGCGCCACTTTCCTTCTCCCTCTCCATCTCCTTCCTTCCCACTCTCTCCCTCTTGGTGGATTTCTACTATGAATAGGATTGGAATCCTATTCCTAGTAGGATTGCCTCTCTAGGCGCGCCATAGGGGGCCGGCCGGCCTCCCCCCTTGCTCCTTTATATACGGGGGCAGGGGGACACCTCTACACACACAAGCTGATCTCTCCAGCCGTGTGCGGTGCCCCCTCCACAGAAACACACCTCGGTCATACTGTTGTAGTGCTTAGGCGAAGCCCTGCGACGGTAACTTCATCATCTCCGTCACAACGTCGTCGTGCTGACGAAACTCTCCCGCGAGTTTCTACTTGATCAAGAGCTCGTGGGACGTCATCATGCCAAACGTGTGCTGAACGCGGAGGCTCCGTACGTTCGCTGCTTGATTGGTTGGATCACGAAGAAGTTCGACTACATCAACCGCGTCACTAGACGCTTCCGCTTTCGGTCTACGAGGGTATGAAGACACACTCTCCCCCTCGTTGCTATGCATCTGGTAGATAGATCTTGCGTCACTAGTAGAAAACATGGCTTTTGTCCAGGCCTGTCCAGCCCATTAGCCCCGGATCAATCTAGAACCGGGTCCAATGGGGGCACTGGACCCGGTTCGTGAGCCCAAGGGGCCGGCCGGGCCACGTGGGCCATTGGTCCCGGTTCGTCTAGACCTTTTGGTCCCGGTTGGTGCGACGAACCAGGACCAATGGGTCTTGCTCCTCGCCCACCACCATTGGTCCCGGTTGGTGGCATGAACCGGGACCAAAGGAACCCCTTTAGCCCCGGTTTGTAGCACCAACCGGGACCAATGAGGTGCCTATATATACCCCCTCGCTCAAGAGCAGAGCACACTGCTCTATGTTTTTTTCTGGCCGGAATGGGTCCGCAACGAACCGGACATCACCGCCGCATGGGCCTTGACCGTTTCGTCACCACCAGTGAGACGAATGCCAGGCATGAGGAGTGGTCTCTTAGCGAGACTTCCGCGCTGGCAAGGGCAAGGCCGCCGCCAGGGCTCAGCCTATGCCGTCGGCACTCCGCATCGTGCAGCAGGAGGCGGAGGCAGCAGCCGGAGAAGGCTGCTGTCCAAAAGCCTTGCGCCGCTGGAGGGACGACGACGATGACGATGGTGGTGCGGATGGGGAGTATGGTGTGGCAAGACAGGGCGGCCACGAGTACGAGGTTGTCGTCCAGTATAGAGTGTAGTTTTTCTAAAATGTTTTTAGTTAAATGGTCAAAATATTGACTTTTTATGTAAATTATGTCAGTATTTTAATGGAATCCTCCGTGTTTGCACGAATTTTGTCCAAGTGATTGAAATGTATGCGGGCCGTAAATATTTTGCTGGTCGTCGTTGGAGATGCCCTAAGGGCAGTAAAAAAATTGTCTGCGATAATCGTGATTTACCTTCCATTTTATTAACACAAATGAATGTTAGGTGCCAATGGAATCAATATCAAATATTTTATCAGCGGTAATCATGATTTATTGGTCGTTTTATTATCATAAAATGGATTTCAACTGCCATTTAAATCAGCATTTATTGGCTTACCGAACAAAACATGATTTTGCCAATAAACTCGTCAGGAAAGTAATGTTTGGGTGGGTTTGAAGAAAACCCATTGGCGAAAAAACCTAATGTGGGAGGAAAAATATATCAAAATGAGGAGGGTAGAAAGCTGAGGGAGGAGTAGGAGAGACATGTTCTTATCCCCGAAGGGACGTTTATCCATCTTCAACACTGACCCTCAAATCGGACACCGTATCAGCTCTTGGCCAATGTGGGACCAGTGCACGAAAACTGATGTGTGACCCGGCTCGGCCGTCCAAATCTTGCCGACTTTCGCCTCTTTTTTAAGACCGAGAGCTTAAAATAACCGCATAAATCATAGTTCGAATTTAAATATATTACAATCGAACTTATGCTCTGGTTCACCCTATGTTTCTCGCAATGAAATTACATAGCATTGCTTAAGTACATAATCTCGTCATAGAAAATAGAATTATTTACTGATTATTTTAACGTCAGTGGGTTTCCATCACTGAAAATTCTTCAAATGTTCTCGCTAAAAAAGAAGAGGATTAATCGGTTTGTTGACTAAGAATTATTTCATCATATTCCTTTTATCTATCAGGTGAGCAGTTCAAATCTAGAAGAGGAAATTATTATATACTCCCTCCGTCCCATAATGTAAGACGTTTTTTGACACTATACTAATATATTTTACCAATTGTTGAGTAGGATTCGACAATGGTGTGTACAATATATTTTACCAATATATTATACCATTATGGGACAGAGGGAGTACAATATATTTTACCAATGAAAATTATGGTGTGTCTACTAAGTTCCAACTAAGAAAGCTCAGTTTGACAACTTCGCTCGTTACGCCATACATAAGTACCTCCTTTTCGCCTGAGTAGGATTCAACAATTGTTGAGTAGGATTCGACAATGGGCCTGAGTTAGTGATTTAAAAACTTAATTAACTTAATTGCTTCAATCTGAATCTGGATTCACGTGGCAAATAGTGACAATACTAGGGAAATTGCTTTTCTACGCAGACCAAACTGAATAGCCGACAAAAGAATTTTACTACAAGTCCTATACCTTTGTAGTAGGTACAGCCCGTGTAGTTTTCAACATGCTTGTGAGATTTTATACGGGTATATGGGTATGGGTTATATGATTCCATACCCATACCCAATCTAGGGCATGGATTTGAGAATTGTAGGTTCTGATTTAGAGTTGATCAAGGATTGTGCAAAATCTTATGTAGTAGAAAACCTAATGTAAAAAAAACAGAGTTGAAAACCAGTGATCAATAGATGTTTCTTATTTCAAAAGAAACGCATTGTTCATGGATCATACAGCTCGCTGGAAGAACAAGGTAGCTAAGCTATCGGAGAGGTGTTGCCGACACCGCCCCCGGCCGGCGGCTGCGCCCCTAATTTCTTGCACTCCTTGATGCACTCGTCCATTGACAAATAGCAAACTTCCTCACCGACGGTACAGCAGTAGCAGCGCTCGCCCCTGCATGCATACGACTTCTCGTCGTGGACGCACAGCCCGTTGGGCAAATTAATCTTCTCGCCTTCGTCGTCGATGCTCCGGCCTGCATATGTGGCGACAAATAGTAATCGAGTAAATATAGTATAGCGTCATGATTAACGAACTAAACGAGAACGAGCAATCACAAATATTAGAGAGGAATCAGCATGGATTATTACATCGAGCCTGGGTAGCAAGGAGGAGGCACACGATGAGGAGTAGCGTGGCCGTGTGCTTGCCCATGGTGCGTATGAATGATGTCTATGAGTTGATCGACACAGCAGTAGGATGCTAGGCGGATGCGTGTTGTGAGATGGTTTTGCTGCATCCGGGGTATGGCCTTGCACACTTATATAAGCATGGAACTGAAGGTACGAAGGTAGGCCTCCAAGATACATTTGGGTATTAATTTCTGTATGATCGCTTGCCAGATTTTTTGGGGGGGTTGTATAAGGGCCGAAAATATTTTGTCTGCAATAATCCTGATTTACCTGCCATTTCGTTACCAGAAATGGATTTTAGGTGCCAATTGAATCAGCGTCAAATATTTTGTTTGCAATAATCATGATTTCCCTGTCATTTTATTAACAAAAATAAGATTTTAGCTGCCAACTGAATCGGCTTAGCGGAGAAAAGTTCATTTTTACAATAAGACGTGGGGCGGAAAATGAGTTTTTCAAGAAAAGCCGGAATTGAAAAACCAAATGCGGGAGGAAAAAGAAAATCTAAACAAGGAGGGTAGAAAGCCGACGAAGGAGGAGTAGGTGAGATACGACCAAACATTTTATCCCTGAAGTGACATTTTTTTTCATAATAACAGTTGGTGTAGCTGCGAGAACAATGTTGCGTCGGCTCGTTGCAAAGACAGTAATGATTGTTCAGTGGTCCAGGAACCTCACATAATTTTTATTTTGTTCGCGTGCTTTATACTTCTAGTAAATATTTATAATAGATTTTGTTCATTTTCTCAAAAAAGGTACCACTTAATAAGATATAAATATATCTTCGGAATGCATCTAGGGAAATACTTAAGTGTGCAGTGACAAAAATATACTCCCTCCCTTCCTTTATCTAAGGTGCATTTTTTTCAGCTCGGTGACCAAGGCAGCAATTTTTGGTCTAAGGTGCATTTTTTCCAGCTCGGTGAACAAGGCAGCAATTTTTGGAGCATCTGGGAAAATACTACCCCTGATATTAGTTTAGTGTTGGAAATCAATTACGTGAGCCTCCACTGATTTGGCCGCTGCATGCAGATATGCTGCCGGCACATGCAATCTGATATCTCAACAATTCAGGGATGCAAATAACTGCCTTGGCTCCTATACGAAAATGAGTACCCATGTTCTCGCGGGGCCATCAGAAAAATGGAGGAAGTGGCTTGGCGCCAACACAATGAAGATTTCAAAATATGTTTTCGTGTACAAAATGAGTCAACTCCCCCTGGTTTTCTTCATTTCCCCCTTCTTCGAGTACGTGGCCAACAAAAAAAATGGTTGATCTAGACTTGCATCCAGCACCTAATTGGGATTCAATTCAGGAGAACTCAGATAGCGCCTCTGATCTTGGATCACTAGTAGAAAACATGGCATTGGTTGGGGCCTGGCCAGCCCATTAGTCCCGGTTCAGTCACGAACCGGGACCCATGGGGGCATACGTCCTGGTTCGTGCGCCCAGGGGCCGGCCGGGCCTCGTGGGGCATCTGTCCTGGTTCGTCTGGACCCATTTGTTCCGGTTCCAGGCATGAACCGGGACCAATGGTCCTCGCTCCTGGCCCACACCCATTGGTCCCGGTTCGTGGTTGGAACCAGGACATAAGGGGCGCCTTTAGTCCCGGTTCCTGCAACGAACCAGGACCAATGAGTTGCCTATATATACCCCATCGCCGCAGAAGAGAGCAGTCCACACTGCTCTGTTTTTTCTGGCTGGCAAGGGGAGAGCTTTGTGGTGCTCTACCTTACCTCCTATGCACATGAGGTGTTCGATGAAATGCCCGAGCCACACTAGTTAAGCTTTCTCCTCTCGAAGGTCGACCTCCAAGCTCCATTTTCTCCGAGATTTGTCCAGGTTTAGCGGGCCGTCACGTCTCGTCCCCGTCTTCACCGCCGTCGATCGCCCCGCGCCGATCTCGTCGCCGGCACCACCGTGGTGAGCCTCTTGTTCTGTCTATGATTTTCTTACTTTTATTATTGCTTGTTATTATTGCTTTAGATAGATATTTGTCTATTTTTCTTACTTTTATTATTGCTTATTATATAGTGCGATAGTTTTCGTATCCGCCCACGTCGGCCCTCGTCCTGTCTATGATTCGGATGTGATATATTATCTTTAATTTATAACTATTTGGTTTAGTGTTTATGACAATTATGCCGACAAACGTGACATAGATGTTTTTATCTAGGAGGTAGTTGAACCGGAAATTCCAACGGACCCTCTTGTGGAGAGGTTAAATTTAGTTGAAAAACAAAACATTCACTTGAAGAAAAAATTGGAAAAAATTGAGGAGGAGAAGATGGAATTGGAGTTGCATGTTGCGGAAGTCGTCGATGATCACAAGATCAAGATGTACCCTATTGTCAAGAGGTTAAATTTAGTTGAAGAAGAAAACAATTACTTGAAGGAAAAAATAAAAAAATTGAGGAGGAGAAGATGATATTGGAGTTGCATGTTGCGGATGTCGTTGATGATCACAAGATCAAGATGGATGCAATGCGTTTGAAGATTAGAAAGATTAGAAAATATGCCATTCATACCGAGGCTTGGTATCAATATGCTGTTGGATCAATTGTTACCTTGGTTGCGATTATGATCGCATTTGTTGTTGCGTTGAAATGTTTTACATAGTTTCAACGTATGGTTTAATTAGATGCTCTGGAGAGCTATATGTTGTTCAATGAGAACTATGTATGTACTTTGAATTTAATATGATGATGAACTTCTATTAATTTGATCACTTATCTATCCATGATGTTCTGTAATGGTTTTTGACACACTTAATTATATATAAAAGCACGCAGATGAACCGGCAATGGATGTACGGTGACATACACACCTCCGACTACATTAATGGCGTGCATAATTTTCTCGAAGTGGCTGAGGCAAACAAGCAGAATGGTTTTATGTGTTGTCCATGCCCTAGCTGTGGGAATACGAGGTCTTACTCTGACTCGAAAACCCTTCACACCCACCTACTTTATAAGGGTTTCATGCCACACTATAATGTTTGGACCAAGCACGGAGAAATACGGGTTATGATGGAAGACAACGAAGAAGAAGAGGACGATGACAACTATGTGCCCCCGGAATAAGGTGATGCTACAACGGGGGAAGCTGCTGAAGATCAAGAGGAACCAGACGATATTGTGCCCGATAATGATCTCCGCCAGGTCATTGTTGATGCAAGGAGACAGTGCGAAAGTGAAAAGGAGAAGCTGAAGTTCGATCGCATGTTAGAGTATCACAAAAAAGGGTTGTACCCCAATTGCGAAGATGGCAAGACAAAGCTCGGTACCGTACTGGAATTCCTGCAGTGGAAGGCAGAGAATGGTGTGCCTGACAAAGGATTTGAGAAGGTACTAAAAATATTGAAGCTTCCAAAGGATAACGAATTGCCCGGCAGTACGTACGCAACAAAGAAGGTCGTATGCCCTCTAGGATTGGAGGTGCATACGATACATGCATGCCCTAATGACGGCATCCTCTATCGCGGTGCGTACGAGGATTTGAACGCATGCCCGGTATGCGGTGCATTGTGGTATAAGATCAGACGAGATGACCCTGGTGATGTTGACGGCGAGTGCCCAAGGAAGAGGGTTCCTGCCAAGGTGATGTGGTAAGCTCCTATAATACCACGGTTGAAACGTCTGTTTAGAAACAAAGAGCATGCCATGTTGACCGTAAGAAAGACGGGAAGTTGAGAGCACCCGCTGACGGGTCGTAGTGTAGAAAAATCGAGAGAACATACTGGTAGGAGTTTGCAGGTGACACAAGGGATGTATGGTTTGGTTTAAGCGCGGATGGCATTAATCCTTTTGGGGAGCAGAGCAGCAATCACAGCACCTGGCCCGTGACTCCATGTATCTATTGAAGGAAATATGCCCTAGAGGCAATAATAAAGATATTATTTGTATTTCCTTATATCATGATAAATGTCTTTTATTCATGCTAGAATTGTATTAACCGGAAACTTAGTACATGTGTGAATACATAGACAAAACAGTATGTCCCTAGTATGCCTCTACTAGACTAGCTCATTGATCAAAGATGGTTATGGTTCCTAGCCATAGACATGAGTTTTCATTTGATCAACGGGATCACATCATTAGGAGAATGATGTGATGGACAAGACCCATCCGTTAGCGTAGCACTTTGATCGTTTAGTTTTACTGCTATTGCTTTCTTCATGACTTATACATGTTCCTATGACTATGAGATTATGCAACTCCCGAATACCGGAGGAACACATTGTGTGCTATCAAACGTCACAACGTAACTGGGTAATTATAAAGATGCTCTACAGGTGTCTCCGAAGGTGTTCGTGGTGTTGGCATAGATTAGGAATATGATATTTCACTCCGAGTGTCGGAGAGGTATCTCTGGGCCCTCTCGGTAATACACATCATAATAAGCCATGCAAGCAAATGACTAATGAGTTAGTCACGGGATGATGTATTACGGAACGAGTAAAGAGACTTGTCGGCAACGAGATTGAACTAGGTATTGAGAAACCGACGATCGAATCTCGGGCAAGTAACATACCGATGACAAAAGGAACAACGTATGTTGTTATGCGGTTTGACCGATAAAGATCTTCGTAGAATATGTAGGAGCCAATATGAGCATCCATGTTCTGCTATTTGTTATTGACCGGAGATGAGTCTCGGTCATGTCTACATAGTTCTCGAACCCGTAGGGTCCGCACGCTTAACGTTTGATGACGATCGGTATTACGAGTTTATGAGTTTTGATGTACCGAAGGTAGTTCGGAGTCCCGGACGAGATCACGGACATGACGAGGAGTCTCGGAATGTCCGAGACGTAAAGATTGATATATTGGATGACTATATTCCGACAACGAAAGTGTTCCGGAAAGTTTCGCAATAAACCGGAGTGCCGGAGGGGTTACCGGAACCCCTCGGGGAAGCATGGGCCCTAATGGGCTTTAGTGGAGAGAGAGAGGGACGGCCAGGGCAGGGCCGCGTTCCCCTCTCCCTTGGTCTGAATTGGACAAGTAAAGGAGGGGGGCACCCCTTTCCTTCTCCCTCTCCCTCTCCTTCCTTCCCCTTCTCCCCCTCTTGGTGGATTCCTACTAGGAATAAGATTGGAATCCTATTCCTAGTAGGATTGCCTCTCTAGGCGCGCCATAGGGGGCCGGCCGGCCTCCCCCTTGCTCCTTTATATACGGGGGTAGGGGGGCACCTCTAGACACACAAGTTGGTCTCTCCAGCCGTGTGCGGTGCCCCCCTGCACAGAAACACGCCTCGGTCATACTGTTGCAGTGCTTAGACGAAGCCCTGCGAGGTAACTTCATCATCTCCGTCACCACGCCGTCGTGCTGACGAAACTCTCCCGCGAGGTTCTACTGGATCAAGAGCTCGTGGGACGTCATCAAGCTAAACGTGTGCTGAAGGCGGAGGCTCCGTACGTTCGGTGCTTGATTGGTTGGACCACGAAGAAGTTTGACTACATCAACCACGTCACTAGACACTTCCGCTATCGGTCTACGAGGGTGTTGGGGAACGTAGTAGAATTCAAGAATTTTCTACGCTTTCACCAAGACCCATCTAAGGAGACATCTAGCGACGAGCATATCAGAGTGCATCTACATACCGTTTTGTAGATAGCGAGCGGAAGCTTTCGAAGAAGCGTGGATGAAGTAGTCGTACTCTTCTCGTTCTTCGTCACCGATGATCTAGCGCCGAACGGACGGCACCTCCGCGTTCAACACACGTCCGGTACAGCAACGTCACCTCCTTCTTGATCTAGCAAGGGGGGAGGAGAGGTCGTCGGAGATCCAGCAGCACGATGGCGTGGTGATGGATGCGACGGGAATTCCTGCAGGGCTTCGCCGGCGCCCTGCGGAGGAGGAGGAAGGTGTGACGGGAGGGGAAGAGGCGCCAGAGACTTGGGTGCGGCTGCCCTCTCCCCCCCCACATATATATAGGGGGCCAGGAGGGTGCGCCAGCCCCTGCAGATCCAATCTGCAC
>LR738712.1:883003248-883042236 GCA_902687465.1 Secale cereale | reverse complement strand
AGGGTTTCAACCCTAGGCGCATGAGGGGGGGGGGGCAGTTTGGTGCGCCAGCCCACCAGGGGCTGGCCCCCTTCCCCTTGCGGCCTAGGGGCCCCACCGGGATGGGTGGCCCCACCCAGTGGTCCCCCGGGACCCCTCCGGTGGTCCCGGGACACTGCCGGTGACCCCCGGAGTTCACCCGATGGCCGAAACTGGACTTCCTATATATCATTCTTTACCTCCGGACCATTCCGGAACTCCTCGTGACGTCGAGGATCTCATCCGGGACTCCGAACAAGTTTCTGGTTTCCACGTGCATGTATCTCTACGACCCTAGCGTTACCGAATCTTAAGTGTGTAGACCCTACGGGTTCGGGAGAGACGTAGACATGACCGAGACCACTCTCCGGTCAATAACCAACAACGGGATCTGGATACCCATGTTGGTTCCCACGTGTTCCTCGATGATCTTCATCGGATGAACCACTGCGTCAAGGATTCACTCAATCCCGTATGTTATTCCCTTTGTCCATCGGTACGGTACTTGCCCGAGATTCGATCGTCGGTATTCCCGATACCTTGTTCAATCTCGTCATGGCAAGTCTCTTTACTCGTTCCGTAATCCATCATCCCGTGACTAACTCCTTAGTCACTTTGAGCTCATTATGATGACGTCTTACCAAGTGGGCCCAGAGGAACCTCTCCATCATACGGAGTGACAATATTCCAGTCTCGGTTCGTACCAACTCAACAGACACTTTCGGAGATACCCGATGCGTACCTTTATAGCCACCCAGTTACGTTGTGACGTTTGGCACACCCAAAGTATTCCTACGGCATCCGGGAGTTGTACAACCTCATGGTCTAAGGAATAAATACTTCACACCGAAAAGCTTATGCATTACGAACTATACGATCTCGTGCTATGCTCAGGATTGGGTCTTGTCCATGACATCATTCTCCTAATGATGTGATCCCGTTAACACTGACATCCCATGTCCATGATCAGGAAACCATGACCATTGTTGATCAACGAGCTGGTAACTAGAGGCTTACCAGGGACTCAATGTGGTCTATATATTCACACATGTATCGTTGTTTCCGTACAATACAATTCAAGCATGAATAACAGACAATTATCATGAACAAGGAAATATAATAATAATACTTTTATTATTGCCTCTAGAGCATATTTCGAACAGTCTCCCACTTGCACTAGAGTCAATAATCTAGTTACATTGTGATGAATCGAACACCCATAGAGTTCTGCTGTTGATCATGTTTTGCCCGTGGAAGGGGTTTAGTCAACGGGTCTGCAACATTCAGATCTATATGCACTTTACAAATATCTATGTCTCCATCTTGAACATAATTCCGGATGGAGTTGAAACGGTGCTTGATGTGCTTGGTCTTCTTGTGAAACCTGGGCTCTTTGGTAATTGCAATAGCACCAGTGTTGTCACAGAAGAGAGTCATCGGGCTTGACGCGCTTGGAATGACTCCTAGGTCGGTGATGAACTCCTTCATCCAAACTTCTTCCTTCGCTGCTTCGGAAGCAGCTATGTACTCCGCTTCACATGTAGATGCTGCCACGACGCTTTGCTTGCAACTGCACCAGCTGACTGCCCCACCATTCAAAATATACACGTATCCGGTTTGTGACTTGGAGTCATCCAGATCTGTGTCGAAGCTAGCATCGACGTAACCCTTTACGACGAGCTCTTCGTCACCTCCATAAACGAGAAACATATCCTTAGTCCTTTTCAGGTACTTCAGGATGTTCTTGACCGCTGTCCAGTGTTCCATACCGGGATCACTTTGGTACCTCCCTACCAAACTTATGACAAGGTTCACATCAGGTCTGGTACACAGCATGGCATACATGATGGAACCTATGGCCGAGGCATAGGGAATGACACTCATCTTTTCTCTATCTTCTGCCGTGGTCGGTGACTGAGCCTTGCTCAATCTCATACCTTGCAAAACAGGCAAGAATCCCTTCTTGGACTGATCCATATTGAACTTTTTCAATATCTTGTCAAGGTATGTACTTTGTGAAAGACCGATGAGGCGTCTTGATCTATCTTTATAGATTTTGATGCCTAATATGTAAGCAGCTTCTCCATGGTCCTTCATTGAAAAACTCTTATTCAAGTAGGCCTTTACATTTTCCAAGAATTCCATATCATTTCCCATCAGCAATATGTCATCCACATATAATATGAGAAATGCCACAGAGCTCCCACTCACTTTCTTGTAGATACAGGCTTCTCCATAAGTCTGTATAAAGCCAAACGCTTTGATCACATCATTAAAGCGAATATTCCAACTCCGAGATGCTTGCACCAGCCCGTAAATCGAGCGCTGGAGCTTGCATACCTTGTTAGCGTTCTCTGGATCGACAAAACCTTCCGGCTGCATCATATACAACTCTTCCTTGAGGAAGCCATTAAGGAATGCCGTTTTGACATCCATTTGCCATATCTCATTATCATAGAATGCGGCAATAGCTAACATGATTCTGACTGACTTCAGCATCGCAACGGGAGAGAAAGTCTCGTCGTAGTCAATCCCTTGAACTTGTCGATAACCCTTAGCGACAAGCCGAGCCTTATAGATGGTCACATTACCATCCGCGTCTGTCTTCTTCTTAAATATCCATTTGTTTTCTATGGCGTGCCTGTCATTAGGCAAGTCCACCAAAGTCCATACTTTGTTTTCATACATGGATTCTATCTCGGATTTCATGGATCCAAGCCATTTATTGGAATCCGGGTCCGCCATTGCTTCTTCATAGTTCGAAGGTTCACCGTTGTCTAACAACATGATTTCCAGGACAGGGTTGCCGTACCACTCTGGTGCGGAACGTGCCCTTGTGGACCTTCGAAGTTTAGTAGTAACTTGATCTGTTTCTTCATGATCATCATCATTAACTTCCTCCCTTGTCGGTGCAGGCACCTCAGGAACAATTTCCTGCGCTGCGCTACTTACCGGTTCAGGAGGGGTGACTGTCACCTCATCAAGTTCTACTTTCCTCCCACTCACTTCTTTCGAGAGAAACTCTTTCTCCAGAAAGGATCCATTCTTGGCAACAAAGACTTTGCCTTCGGATCTGTGGTAGAAGGTGTACCCAATCGTTTCCTTTGGGTATCCTATGAAGACGCATTTTTCCGATTTGGGTTCGAGCTTTTCAGGTTGAAGTTTCTTGACATAAGCATCGCAACCCCAAACTTTCAGAAACGACAACTTAGGTTTCTTGCCAAACCAAAGTTCATACGGTGTCGTCTCAACGGATTTCGACGGAGCCCTATTTAAAGTGAATGAGGAAGTCTCTAAAGCATAACCCCAAAAAGATAGCGGTAAATCGGTGAGGGACATCATAGATCGCACCATGTCCAACAGAGTACGATTTCGACGTTCGGGCACACCGTTACGTTGAGGTGTTCCGGGTGGTGTCAATTGTGAAACAATTCCACAGTTCCTAAGGTGCGTGCCAAATTCATGACTTAAATATTCACCCCCACGATCTGATCGTAAGAACTTTATTTTTCTGTCACGTTGATTCTCAACCTCATTCTGAAATTCCTTGAACTTTTCAAAGGTCTCAGACTTGTGTTTCATCAAATAGATATACCCATATCTACTCAAGTCATCTGTGAGGGTGAGAACATAACGATAGCCTCCGCGAGCCTCAACACTCATTGGACCGCACACATCAGTATGTATGATTTCCAACAAGTTGGTTGCTCGCTCCATTGTTCCGGAGAACGGAGTCTTGGTCATCTTGCCCAAGAGGCATGGTTCTCACGTGTCAAATGATTCATAATCAAGAGACTCTAGAAGTCCATCTGAATGGAGCTTCTTCATACGTTTGACACCAATATGACCAAGGCGGCAATGCCACAAGTATGTGGGACTATCATTACCAACTTTACATCTTTTGGCATCTACACTATGAATATGTGTATCATCACGTTCGAGATTCATCAAAAATAAACCATTGACCAGCGGGGCATGACCATAAAACATATCTCTCAAATAAATAGAACAACCATTATTCTCCAATTTAAATGAGTAGCCATCTCGCATAAGACGAGATCCAGATACAATGTTCATGCTCAAAGCTGGTACTAAATAACAATTATTAAGGTTTAAAACTAATCCCGAGGGTAGATGTAGAGGTAGCGTGCCGACGACGATCACATCGACCTTGGAACCATTCCCGACGCGCATCGTCACCTCATCCTTCGCCAGTCTCCGCTTATTCCGCAGCTCCTGCTTAGAGTTACAAATATGAGCAACTGCACCGGTATCAAATACCCAGGAGCTACTACGAGCGCTGGTAAGGTACACATCAATAACATGTATATCATATATACCTTTGACGTTGCCGGCCTTCTTGTCTGCTAAGTATTTGGGGCAGTTCCGCTTCCAGTGCCCCGTTCCCTTGCAATGAAAACACTCAGTTTCGGGCTTGGGTCCATTCTTTGGCTTCTTCCCGGCAACTGGCTTACCGGGCGCGACAACTCCTTTGTCATCCTTCTTGAAGTTCTTCTTACCCTTGCCTTTCTTGAACTTAGTGGTTTTATTGACCATCAACACTTGATGTTCTGTCTTGATATCCACCTCCGCTGATTTCAGCATCGAATACACTTCGGGAATGGACCTCTCCATTCCCTGCATATTGAAGTTTAACACGAAGCTCTTGAAGCTTGGTGGGAGCGAATGGAGGATTCTGTCAACGACCGCTTCATCTTGGAGATTCATTCCCAGCTGAGACAAGCGGTTGTGCAATCCAGAAATCTTGAGGATGTGCTCACTGACAGAACTGTTTTCCTCCAGCTTACAGCTGTGGAATGCGTCGGAGACGTCATATCTCTCGACTCGGGCATGAGCTTGGAAAACCATTTTCAGCTCTTCGAACATCTCATATGCCCCGTGATTCTCAAAACGCTTTTGGAGCCCCGACTCTATGCTGTAAAGCATGCCGCACTGCACCAGGGAGTAATCATCACAACGCGACTGCCAGGCGTTCATAACGTCTTGGGTCGCCGGGGGAGCGGGTGCATCTGTTGGGGAACGTAGTATTTTAAAATTTTTCTACGATCACGCAAGATCTATCTACCAGATGCATAGCAACGAGAGGGAAGAGTGTGTCTACATACCCTTGTAGACCGGAAGCGGAAGCGTTAGAACAACGCGGTTGATGTAGTCGTACGTCTTCACGGCCCGACCGATCAAGCACCGAAACTACGGCACCTCCGAGTTCTAGCACACGTTCAGCTCGATGACGTCCCTCGAACTCCGATCCAGCCGAGTGTCGAGGAAGAGTTCCGTCAGCACGACGGCGTGGTGACGATTTTGATGTTCTACCGTCGCAGGGCTTCGCCTAAGCACTGCTACAATATTATCGAGGAGAACTGTGGTGGAGGGGGGCACCGCACACGGCTAAGAGATCATGAGATCAACTGTTGTGTCTAGAGGTGCCCCCCTGCCCTCGTATATAAAGGAGGGAGGGAGAGGCCGGCCCTAGAAGGGGCGCGCCAAGTGTGGGGAGTCCTACTAGGACTCCCAAGTCCTAGTAGGATCCCCTTTCCTTTCCGGAGTAGGAGAGAAGGAAAGAGGGGGAGAGAGAGAGGGAAAAGGGGGCTGCACCCCTTGTCCAATTCGGATCAGAAGGGGTCCACGCGCCTCCTTCCTTTTGGCCTCTCTCCTCTATTCCCGTAACTCCCCGGTACTCCGAAAATACCCGAATCACTCGGAACCTTTCTGATGTCCGAATATAGTCGTCCAATATATCGATTTTTACGTCTCGACCATTTCGAGACTCCTCGTCATGTCCCCGATCTCATACGGAACTCCGAACTCCTTCGGTACATCAAAACTCATAAACTCATAATAAAACTGTCATCGAAACCTTAAGCGTGCGGACCCTACGGGTTCGAGAACTATGTAGACATGACCGAGACACGTCTCCGGTCAATAACCAATAGCGGAACCTGGATGCTCATATTGGCTCCCACATATTCTACGAAGAACTTTATCGGTCAAACCGCATAACAACATACGTTGTTCCCTTTGTCATCGGTATGTTACTAGCCCGAGATTCGATCGTCGGTATCTCAATACCTAGTTCAATCTCGTTACCGGCAAGTCTCTTTACTCGTTCCGTAATACATCATCCCGCAACTAACTCATTAGCTGCAATGCTTGCAAGGCTTATAGTGATGTGCATTACCGAGTGGGCCCAGAGATACCTCTCCGACAATCGGAGTGACAAATCCTAATCTCGAAATACGCCAACCCAACAAGTACCTTTGGAGACACCTGTAGAGTACCTTTATAATCACCCAGTTACGTTGTGACGTTTGGTAGCACACAAAGTGTTCCTCCGGTATTCGGGAGTTGCATAATCTCATAGTCATAGGAACATGTATAAGTCATGAAGAAAGCAATAGCAATAAAACTAAACGATCAAGTTGCTAAGCTAACGGATGGGTCTTGTCCATCACATCATTCTCCTAATGATGTGACCCCGTTGATCAAATGACAACTCATGTCTATGGCTAGGAAACATAACCATCTTTGATCAATGAGCTAGTCTAGTAGAGGCATACTAGGGACACTCTGTTTTGTCTATGTATTCACACATGTACTGAGTTTCCAGTTAATACAATTCTAGCATGAATAATAAACATTTATCATGATATAAGGAAATAAATAATAACTTTATTATTGCCTCTAGGGCATATTTCCTTCAGTCTCCCACTTGCACTAGAGTCAATAATCTAGATCACATCACCATGTGATTAACACCAATAGTTCACATCACCATGTGACTAACACCCATAGTTCTCATCGCCATGCCACCAATACCCAAAAGGGTTTACTAGAGTCAACAATCTATTTCACATCGCCATGTGATTAATACCCAAAGAGTACTAAGGTGTGATCATGTTTTGCTTCGTGAGAGAAGTTTAGTCAGTGGGTCTGTTATATTCAGATCCGTATGTATTTTGCAGATTTCTATGTCTACAATGCTCTGCATGGAGCTACTCTAGCTAATTGCTCCCACTTTCAATACGCATCCAGATTGATACTTAGTCATCTGGATTTAGTGTCAAAGCTTGCATCAGCGTAACCCTTTACGACGAACTCTTTATCACCTCCATAATCGAGAAACATTTCCTTAGTCATCTAGTTACTAAGGATAATTTTGACCGCTGTACAGTGATCTACTCCTGGATCACTATTGTACCTCCTTGTCAAACTTATGGCAAGGTACACAAAATGTTTGGTACACAGCATGGCATACTTTATAGAACCTATGGCTGAGGCATAGGGAATGACTTTCATTCTCTCTATATTTTTTTGCCGTGGTCTGGCTTTGAGTCTTACTCAACTTCACACCTTACAAGTCAGGCAAGAACTCCTTCTTTGACTGATACATTTTGAACTACTTCAAAATCTTATCAAGGTATGTACTTATCGAAAGTCTTATCAAGCGTCTTGATCTATCTCTATAGATCTTGATGCTCAATTTGTAAGCAGCTTCACCAAGGTCTTTCTTTGAAAAACTCCTTTCAAACACTCCTTTATGCTTTCCAGAAAATTCTACATCATTTCCGATCGACAATATGTCATTCACATATACTTATCAGAAAGGTTGTTGTGCTCCCACTCACTTCTTGTAAATACAGGCTTCACTGCAAGTCTGTACAAATCTATATGCTTTGATCAACTTATCAAAGCGTATATTCCAACACCGAGATGCTTGCACCAGTCCATAGATGGATCGCTGGAGCTTGCACAATTTGCTAGCACCTTTAGGATTGACAAAACATTCTGGTTGCATCATATACAACTCTTCTTTAATAAATCCATTAAAGAACGCAGTTTCGTTATCCATTTGCCAGATTTCATAAAATGTGGCAATTGCTAACATGATTCGGACAGACTTAAGCATCGCTACGGGTGAGAAAATCTCATCGTAGTCAACACCTTGAACTTGTCGAAAACCTTTCGCAACAAGTCGAGCTTTGTAGACAGTAACATTACCATCGGCGTCAGTCTTCCTCTTAAAGATCCATTTATTTTCAATGGCTTGCCGACCATCGGGCAAGTCAACCAAAGTCCATACTTTGTTCTCATACATGGATCCCATCTCAGATTTCATGGCCTCAAGACATTTCACGGAATCTGGGCTCATCATCGCTTCCTCATAGTTCGTAGGTTCATCATGGTCCAGTAACATGACTTCCAGAACCGGGTTGCTGTACCACTCTGAAGCGGAACGAACTCTGGTTGATCTACGAAGTTCAGCAGAAACTTGATCTGAAGTTTCATGATCATCATCATTAGCTTCCTCACTAATTGGTGTAGGAATCACTAGAACTAGTTTCTGTGATGTTCCACTTTCCAATTCGGGAGAAGGTACAATTACCTCATCAAGTTCTACTTTCCTCCCACTCACTTCTTTCGAGAGAAACTCCTTCTCTAGAAAGGATCCACTCTTAGCAACAAAGACCTTGCCTTCGGATCTGTGATAGAAGGTATACCCAACAGTTTCTTTTGGGTATCCTATGAAGATTTACTTCTCCGATTTGGGTTTGAGCTTATCATGTTGAAACTTTTTCACATAAGCATCGCAGTCCCAAACTTAAAGAAATGGCAGCTTAGGTTTCTCGTCAAACCATAGTTCATACGGTGTCATCTGCACGGATTTAGATGGTGCCCTATTTAACGTGAATGTAGCTGTCTCTAATGCATAACCCCAAAAGCGATAGTGGTAGATCGGTAAGAGACATCATCGATCGCACCATATCTAATAAAGTACGGTTATGACGTTCAGACACACCATTACACTATGGTGTTCCAAGTGGCGTGAGTAGTGAAACTATTTCACATTGTTTTTACTGAAGGCCAAACTCGCTAACTCAAATATTTTACCTCTACGATCATACCGTAGAAACTTTTATTTTCTTGTTACGATGATTCTCCACTTCACTCTGAAATTCTTTGAACTTTTCAAATGTTTCATACTTGTGCTTTATTAAGTAGATATACCCATATCTGCTCAAATCATCAGTGAAGGTCAGAAAATAACGATACCCGCCGCGAGCTTCAACACTCATTGGTCCACATACATCTGTATGTATGATCTCCAACAAATCTGTTGCTCGCTCCATTGTTCCGGAGAACGGAGTTTTAGTCATCTTGCCCATGAGGCATGGTTCGCAAGTACCAAGTGATTCATAATCAAGTGATTCCAAAAGTCCATTACTATGGAGTTTCTTCATGCGCTTTACACCATTATGACCTGAACGGCGGTGCCACAAATAAGTTGCACTATCATTATTAACCTTGCATCTTTGGCTTCACTATTATGAATATGTGTATCACCACGATCGAGATCCAACAAACTATTTTCATTGGGTGTATGACCATCGAAGGTTTTATTCATGTAAACAGAATAACAATTATTCTATGACTTTAAATGAATAACCGTATTGCAACAAATATGATCAAATCATATTCATGCTCAACGCAAATGCCAAATAACATTTATTTAGGTTTTACACTAATCCCGAAAGTATAGGGAGTGTGCGATGATGATCATATCAATCTTGGAACCACTTCCAACACACATCGTCACTTCACCTTTAACTAGTCTCTCTTCATTCTGCAATTCTCGTGTCGAGTTACTAATTTTAGCAACTGAACCGGTATCAAATACCCAGGGGTTGCTATGAACACTAGTAAAGTACACATCAATAATCTGTATATCAAAATATACCTTTGTTCACTTTGCCATCCTTCTTATCCGCCAAGTATCTAGGGCAGTTCCACTTCCAGTGACCATTTCCTTTGCAGTAGAAGCACTTAGTTTCAGGCTTGAGTTTTAGCTTTGGGTTTCTTCACGGGAGTGACAACTTTCTTGTCATTCTTCTTGAAGTTCCCCTTCTATCCCTTTGCCCTTTACTTGAAACAAGTGGTCTTGTTAACCATCAACACTTGATGCTTTTTCATGATTTCTACCTTCGCCGACTTCAGCATCGCGAAGAGCTCGGGAATTCCTTTCGTCATCCCTTGCATATTATAGTTCATCACGAAGTTCTACTAACTTGGTGATAGTGACTAGAGAACTTTGTCAATTACTATCTTATCTGGAAGATTAACTCCCACTTGATTCAAGTAATTGTAGTACCCAAACAATCTGAGCACATGCTCACTGGTTGAGCTATTCTCCTCCATCTTGTAGGCAAAGTACTGTCAGAAGTCTTATACCTCTCGACACGGGCATGAGTATGAAATACTAATTTCAACTCTTGGAACATCTTATATGCTCCGTGGCGTTCAAAACGTTTTTGAAGTCCCGGTTCTAAGCCGTAAAGCATGGTGCACTTAAACTATCAAGTAGTCATCATACCGAGCTTTTGTCAAAATGTTCATAACGTCTACATCTGCTCCTGCAATAGGTCTGCACCTAGCGGTGCATCAAGGACATAATTCTCTGTGCAGCAATGAGGATAATCCTCAGATCACGGAACAATTCCGCATCATTGCTACTAACATCTTTCAACTTAGTTTTCTCTAGGAACATATAAAAAATAAACGGGGAGCAACATCGCGAGCTATTGATCTACAACATAGATATGCTAATACTACCAGGACTAAGTTCATGATAAATTAAAGTTCAATTTAATCATACTACTTAAGAACTCCCACTTAGATAGACATCCCTCTAGTCATCTAAATGATCACGTGATCCAAATCAACTAAACCATGTCCGATCATCACGTGAGATGGAGTAGTTTCAATGGTGAACATCTTATGTTGATCATATCTACTATATGATTCACGCTCGACGTTTCGGTCTCCAGTGTTCCGAGGCCATATCTGCATATGCTAGGCTCGTCAAGTTTAACCCGAGTATTCAGCGTGTGCAAAACTGGCTTACACCCGTTGTATTTGAACGTAGAGCTTATCACACCCGATCATCACGTGGTATCTCAGCACGAAGAACTTTCGCAACGGTGCATACTCAAGGAGAACACTTGTACCTTAAAATTTTGTAAGGGATCATCTTATAATGCTACCGTCGTTCTAAGCAAAATAAGAAGCATAATAAGATAAATATCACATGCAAATCAAAATATGTGACATGATATGGCCATCATCATCTTGTGCTTTTGATCTCCATCTCCAAAGCACCGTCATGATCACCTTCGTCACCGGCGCGACACATTGATCTCCATCGTAGCATCGTTGTCGTCTCGCCAACTATTGCTTCTATGACTATCGCTACCGCTTAGTGATAAAGTAAAGCAATTACATGGCGATTGCATTTCATACAATAAAGCGACAACTATATGGCTCCTGCCAGTTGCCGATAACATTACAAAACATGATCATCTCATACAAAACCGTATAACTCATCATGTCTTGACCATATCACATCACAACATGCCCTGCAAAAACAAATTAGACGTCCTCTACTTTGTTGTTGCAAGTTTTACGTGGCTGCTATGGGCTTAGCAAGAACCGTTCTTACCTACGCATACAAAAACCACAACGATGTTTCGTCAAGTATGTGCTGTTTTAACCTTCACAAGGACCGGGCGTAGCCACACTTGTTTCAGCTAAAGTGAGAGAGACAGACACCCGCCAGTCACCTTTAAGCAACGAGTGCTCGTAACGGTGAAACCAGTCTCGCGTAAGCGTACGCGTAATGTCGGTCCGGGCCGCTTCATCTCACAATACCGCCGAAGCAAAGTATGACATGCTGGTAAGCAGTATGACTAGTATCGCCCACAACTCATTGTGTTCTACTCGTGCATATCATCTACGCATAGACCTGGCTCATGATGCCACTGTTGGGGAACGTAGTATTTTAAAATTTTCCTACGATCACGCAAGATCTATCTACCAGATGCATAGCAACGAGAGGGAAGAGTGTGTCTACGTACCCTCGTAGACCGGAAGCGGAAGCGTTAGAACAACGCGGTTGATGTAGTCGTACGTCTTCACGGCCCGACCGATCAAGCACCGAAACTACGGCACCTCCGAGTTCTAGCACACGTTCAGCTTGATGACGTCCCTCGAACTCCGATCCAGCCGAGTGTCGAGGAAGACTTCCGTCAGCACGACGGCGTGGTGACGATTTTGATGTTCTACCGTCGCAGGGCTTCGCCTAAGCACTGCTACAATATTATCGAGGAGAACTGTGGTGGAGGGGGGCACCGCACACGGCTAAGAGATCATGAGATCAACTGTTGTGTCTAGAGGTGCCCCCATGCCCCCGTATATAAAGGAGGGAGGGAGAGGCCGGCCCTAGAAGGGGCGCGCCAAGTGTGGGGAGTCCTACTAGGACTCCCAAGTCCTAGTAGGATTCCCCTTTCCTTTCCGGAGTAGGAGAGAAGGAAAGAGGGGGAGAGAGAGAGGGAAAAGGGGGCTGCACCCCTTGTCCAATTCGGATCAGAAGGGGGCCACGCGCCTCCTTCCTTTTGGCCTCTCTCCTCTATTCCCGTAACTCCCCGGTACTCCGAAAATACCCGAATCACTCGGAACCTTTCTGATGTCCGAATATAGTCGTCCAATATATCGATTTTTACGTCTCGACCATTTCGAGACTCCTCGTCATGTCCCCGATCTCATCCGGGACTCCAAACTCCTTCGGTACATCAAAACTCATAAACTCATAATAAAACTGTCATCGAAACCTTAAGCGTGCGGACCCTACGGGTTCGAGAACTATGTAGACATGACCGAGACACGTCTCCGGTCAATAACCAATAGCGGAGCCTGGATGCTCATATTGGCTCCCACATATTCTACGAAGATCTTTATCGGTCAAACCGCATAACAACATACGTTGTTCCCTTTGTCATTGGTATGTTACTAGCCCGAGATTCGATCGTCGGTATCTCAATACCTAGTTCAATCTCGTTACCGGCAAGTCTCTTTACTCGTTCCGTAATACATCATCCCGCAACTAACTCATTAGCTGCAATGCTTGCAAGGCTTATAGTGATGTGCATTACCGAGTGGGCCCAGAGATACCTCTCCGACAATCGGAGTGACAAATCCTAATCTCGAAATACGCCAACCCAACAAGTACCTTTGGAGACACCTGTAGAGTACCTTTATAATCACCCAGTTACGTTGTGACGTTTGGTAGCACACAAAGTGTTCCTCCGGTATTCGGGAGTTGCATAATCTCATAGTCATAGGAACATGTATAAGTCATGAAGAAAGCAATAGCAATAAAACTAAACGATCAAGTTGCTAAGCTAACGGATGGGTCTTGTCCATCACATCATTCTCCTAATGATGTGACCCCGTTGATCAAATGACAACTCATGTCTATGGCTAGGAAACATAACCATCTTTGATCAATGAGCTAGTCTAGTAGAGGCATACTAGGGACACTCTGTTTTGTCTATGTATTCACACATGTACTGAGTTTCCAGTTAATACAATTCTAGCATGAATAATAAACATTTATCATGATATAAGGAAATAAATAATAACTTTATTATTGCCTCTAGGGCATATTTCCTTCAGCATCACCTAGCGGTGCTTCAAGGACATATGATCTCTTGGCAGCTATGAGGATAATCCTCAGGTTACGGACCCAATCCGTATAGTTGCTACCATCGTCTTTCAGCTTGGTTTTCTCTAGGAACGCGTTGAAGTTGAGGGAAACTTGAGCGTGGGCCATTTGATCTACAAGAGATATTGTAAAGAATTTAGACTAAGTTCATGATAATTAAGTTCATCTTAATCAAATTTTAATGAACTCCCACTCAGAATGAAATCTCTCTAGTCATCTAAGTGATACACGATCCGAATCGACTAGCCCGTGTCCGATCATGACGTGAGACGGACTAGTCATCAATGGTGAACATCTTCATGTTGATCGTATCTTCTATACGACTCGTGTTCGACCTTTCGGTCTTCCGTGTTCCGAGGCCATGTCTGTACATGCTAGGCTCGTCAAGTAAACCCTAAGTGTATTGCTTGTGTAAATCTGGCTTACACCCGTTGTATGCGAACGTTAGAACCTATCACACCCGATCATCACGTGGTGCTTCGGAACAACGATCCTTAGCAACGGTGCACAGTTAGGGGGAACACAATTCTTGAAATTTTAGTGAGAGATCATCTTATTTACTACCGTCGTTCTATGTAAACAAGATGCATAAACATGATAAACATCACATGCATTCAATTAAAGTGACATGATATGGCCAATATCATCTTGCTCCTTCGATCTCCATCTTCGGGGCACCATGATCATCTTGTCACCGGCTAGACACCATGACATCCATTATCATGATCTTCATCATCGTGTCTTGAAGAAGTCGTCACGCCAACTATTACTTCTACTACTATGGCTAACGTTTAGCAATAAAGTAAAGTAATTACATGGCGTTTATTCAGTGACACGCAGGTCATACAATAATTAAGACAACTCCTATGGCTCCTGCCGGTTGTCAAGTTCATCGACATGCAAGTCGTGATTCCCTATTACAAGAACATGATCAATCTCATACATCACATATATCATTCATCACATCTTCTTTGGCCATACCACGTCACATAGCACATGCTGCAAAAACAAGTTAGACGTCCTCTAATTGTTGTTGCAAGTTTTACGTGGCTTCTATAGGTTTTCTAGCAAGAACGTTTCTTACCTACGCCAAAACCACAACGTGATTTGTCAATTTCTATTTACCCTTCATAAGGACCCTGTTCATCGAATCCGATTCGACTAAAGTAGGAGTGACAGACACCCGCCAGCCACCTTATGCATCTAGTGCATGTCTGTCGGTGGAACCAGTCTCACGTAAGCGTACGTGTAAAGTCGGTCCAGGCCGCTTCATCCCACAATACCGCCGAATCAAGATTAGACTAGTAACGGCAAGAAAATTGAGCAAACTCAAACGCCCACAACTGCTTTGTGTTCTACTCGTGCAAGATGCTACGCATAAGACCTAGCTCAGATGCCACTGTTGGGGAACATAGCAGAATTCAAGAATTTTCTACGCTTTCACCAAGATCCATCCAAGGAGACATCTAGCAACGAGCATATGAGAGTGCATCTACATACCGTTTTGTAGATCGCGAGCGGAAGCTTTCGAAGAAGCGTGGATGAAGTAGTCGTACTCTTCTCGTTCTTCGTCACCGATGATCTAGCGCCGAACGGACGGCACCTCCGTGTTGAACACACGTCCGGTACAGCAATGTCACCTCCTTCTTGATCCAGCAAGGCGGGAGGAGAGGTCTTCGGAGATCCAGCAGCACGACGGCGTGGTGATGGATGCAACGGGAATTCCTGCAGGGCTTCGCCGGCGCCCTGCGAAGGAGGAGGAAGGTGTGAAGGGAGGGGAAGATGCGCCAGAGACTTGGGTGCGGCTGCCCTCTCCCCCCCACATATATATAGGGGGCCAGGGGGGTGCGCCAGCCCCTGCAGATCCAATCTGCAAGGGGGGGCGGCGGCCTAGGGGGGGGACTTGCCCCCCAAGGCATAGGGGGCGCCCCCCTCCCCTAGGGTTTCAACCCTAGGCGCATGAGGGGGGGCCCAGTTGGGTGCGCCAGCCCACCAGGGGCTGGCCCCCTTCCCCTTGCGGCCTAGGGGCCCCACCGGGATGGGTGGCCCCACCCGGTGGACCCCCGGGACCCCTTCGGTGGTCCCGGGACACTCCCGGTGACCCCCGGAGTTCACCCGATGGCCGAAACTGGACTTCCTATATATCATTCTTTACCTCCGGACCATTCCGGAACTCCTCGTGACGTCCGGGATCTCATCCGGGACTCTGAACAACTTTCGGGTTTCCACGTGCATGTATCTCTACGACCCTAGCGTTACCGAACCTTAAGTGTGTAGACCCTACGGGTTCGGGAGACACGTAGACATGACCGAGACCACTCTCTGGTCAATAACCAACAGCGGGATCTGGATACCCATGTTGGTTCCCATGTGTTCCTCGATGATCTTCATCGGATGAACCACTGTGTCAAGGATTCACTCGATCCCGTATGTTATTCCCTTTGTCCATCGGTACGGTACTTGCCCGAGATTCGATCGTCGGTATTCCCGATACCTTGTTCAATCTCGTCATGGCAAGTCTCTTTACTCGTTCCGTAATCCATCATCCCGTGACTAACTCCTTAGTCACTTTGAGCTCATTATGATGACGTCTTACCGAGTGGGCCCAGAGGAACCTCTCCGTCATACGGAGTGACAATATCCCAGTCTCGGTTCGTACCAACTCAACAGACACTTTCGGAGATACCCGATGTGTACCTTTATAGCCACCCAGTTACGTTGTGACGTTTGACACACCCAAAGTATTCCTACGGCATCCGGGAGTTGTACAACCTCATGGTCTAAGGAATAAATACTTGACACCGAAAAGCTTATGCATTACGAACTATACGATCTCGTGCTATGCTCAGGATTGGGTCTTGTCCATCACATCATTCTCCTAATGATGTGATCCCGTTAACACTGACATCCCATGTCCATGATCAGGAAACCGTGACCATCTGTTGATCAACGAGCTGGTAACTAGAGGCTTACCAGGGACTCAATGTGGTCTATATATTCACACATGTATCGCTGTTTCCGTCCAATACAATTCAAGCATGAATAACAGACAATTATCATGAACAAGGAAATATAATAATAATACTTTTATTATTGCCTCTAGGGCATATTTCCAACAGAGGGTACGTAGACACACTCTCCCCCTCGTTGCTATGCATCTGGTAGATAGATCTTGTGTGATCGTAGGATTTTTTTTGAAATACTATGTTCCCTAACAGTGGCATCATGAGCCAGGTCTATGCGTAGATGATATGCACGAGTAGAACACAATGAGTTGTGGGAGATAATAGTCATACTTCTTACGAGCATGTCCTACTTTGGTTTGGCAGTATTGTGAGATGAAGCGGCCCGGACCGACATTACGTGTACGCTTACGCGAGACTGGTTTCACCGTTATGAGCACTCGTTGCTTAAAGGTGACTGGCGGGTGTCTGTCTCTCTCACTTAAGTTGAATCGAGTGTGGCTACGCCCAGTCCTTGTGAAGTTTAAAACAGCACATACTTGACAAAATGGCAGGCAGCTGGCAGGAGCCATATGGTTGTCGCTTTATTGTATGAAATACAGTCGCCATGTAATTGCTTTACTTTATCACTAAGCGGTAGCGATAGTCGTGGAAGCAATAGTTGGCGAGATGACAACGATGCTACGATGGAGATCAAGGTGTCGCGCCGGTGACGAAGGAAAGCACAAGATGATGATGGCCATATCATGTCGCATATTTTGATTGCATGTGATATTTATCTTATTATGCTTCTTATTTTGCTTAGTACGGCGGTAGCATTATAAGATGATCCCTTAAAAAATTTCAAGGTATAAGTGTTCTCCCTGAATATGCACCATTGTGAAAGTTCGTCGTGCCGAGACACCACGTGATGATCGAGTGTGATAAGCTCTACGTTCACATATAATGGGTGTAAGCCAGTTTTGCACACGCAGAATACTCGAGTTAAACTTGTCGAGCCTAGCATGCTGATATGGCCTCAGAACACTGGAGACCGAAAGGTCGAGCGTGAATCATATAGTAGATATGATCAACATAAGATGTTCACCTTTGAAAACTACTCCATCTCACGTGATGATCGGACATGGTTTAGTTGATTTGGATCACGTGATCATTTAGATGACCAGAGGGATGTCTATCTAAGTGGGAGTTCTTTAAGTAATATGATTAATTGAACTTTAATTTATCATGAACTTAGTCCTAATAGTTTTTGCATATCTATTTTGTTGTAGATCAATGGCCTGTGCTATCGTTCCTTTGAATTTTAATGCATTCCTAGAGAAAGCTAAGTTGAAAGATGATGGTAGCAATTACACGGACTGGGTCCATAACTTGAGGATTATCCTCATTGCTGCATAGAAGAATTATGTCCTTGAAGCACTGCTAGGTGACAAGCCTGCTGCAGGAGCAAATACGGACGTTATGAATGTCTGGCAAGCTCGTTCTGATGACTACACGATAGTTCAGTGTGCCATGCTTTACGGCTTAGAACTGGGACTTCAACGACGTTTTGAACGTCATGGAGCATATGAGATGTTCCAGGTGTTGAAGTTAACATTTCAAGCAAATGCACGGATTGATAAATATCAGATTTCCAATAAGTTCTATAGCTGCAAGATGGAGGAGAATAGTTCTATCAGTGAACACTTGCTCATAATGTCTGAGTACTACAATCATATGACTCAACTTGGTTGCAAAGTTGACGAGGATAGTGTTATTGATAGAGTTCTTCAATCACTGACACCAAGCTATAATGGCTTCGTGATGAACTATAATATGCAAGGGATGCAAAATACAATTCCCGAGCTATTCGCTATGCTCAAGGCTGCGGAGGTAGAAATCAAAAAGGAGCATCAAGTGTTGATGGTTAACAAGACCACTAGTTTCAAGAAAAAGGGCAAGGGAAAGAAGGGGAACTTAAAGAATAATAGCAAGACAGTTGCTACTCCCGCGAAGAAACCCAAGTCTGGAGCCAAACCTGAAACTGAGTGCTTCTACTGCAAAGGGATTGGACACTTGAAGCGGAACTGCCCCAAGTATTTGGCGGATAAGAAGGATGGCAAGGTGAAAAAAGGTATATGTGATATACATGTTATTGATGTGTACTTTACTAATGCTCGTAGTAGTACCTGGGTATTTGATACCGGTTCAGTTCCTAATATTTGTAACTCGAAATAGGGACTACGGATTAAATGAAGATTGACTAACGCCGAGGTGACGATGCGCGTCGGAAATGGTTCCAAAGTCGATGTGATCGCCGACGGCACGCTACCTCTACATCTACCTTCGGGATTAGTTTTAGACCTGAATAATTGTTATTTGGTGCCAGCGTTAAGCATGAACATTATATCTGGATCTTGTTTGTTGCGAGACGGTTATTCATTTAAATCTGAGAATAATGGTTGTTCTATTTTTATGAATAATATCTTTTATTGTCATGCAGCTTTGAAGAGTGGTCTATTCTTGTTGGATCTCGATCGTAGTGATACACATATTCATAATATTGAAGTCAAAAGATGCAAAGTTAATAATGATAGTGCAACTTATTTGTGGCACTGCCATTTAGGTCATATTGGTGTAAAGCGCATGAAGAAACTCCATAGTGATGGACTTTTGGAATCACTTGATTATGAATCACTTGGTGCTTGCGAACCATGCCTCATGGGTAAGATGACTAAAACTCCGTTCTCCGAAACAATGGAGCGAGCAACAGATTTGTTGGAAATCATACATACTGATGCATGTGGACCGATGAGTGTTGACGCTCGCGGCGGGTATCGTTATTTTCTGACCTTCACTGATGATTTGAGCAGATATGGGTATATCTACTTGATGAAACACAAGTCTGAAACATTTGAAAAGTTCAAATAATTTCAGAGTGAAGTAGAGAATCATCATAACAAGAAAATAAAGTTTCTACAATCTGATCATGGAGGAGAATATTTGAGTTAGGAGTTTGGCCTTCATTTGAAACAATGTGGAATAGTTTCACAACTCACGCCACCCGGAACACCACATCGTAATGGTGTGTCTGAACGTCGTAACCGTAGTTTATTAGATATGGTGCGGTCTGTGATGTCTCTTACCGATTTACCACTATCGTTTTGGGGTTATGCTTTAGAGAGAACCGCATTCACATTAAATAGGGCACCATCTAAATCCGTTGAGACTACACCTTATGAACTGTGGTTTGGCAAGAAACCAAAGTTGCCGTTTCTTAAAGTTTGGGGCTGCAATGCTTATGTGAAAAAGCTTCAACCTGATAAGCTCGAATCCAAGTCGGAGAAATGTGTCTTCATAGGATACCCAAAAGAGACTATTGGGTACACCTTCTATCACATATCCGAAGGCAAGATATTCGTTGCTAAGAATGGATCCTCTCTAGAGAAGGAGTTTCTCTCGAAAGAAGTGAGTGGGAGGAAAGTAGAACTTAATGAGGTAATTGTACCTTCTCCCGAATTGGAAAGTAGTACATCACAGAAACTAGTTCCAGTGATTCCTACACCAATTAGTGAGGAAGCTAATGATGATGATCATGAAACTTCAGATCAAGTTTCTGCTGAACTTCGTAGATCAATCAGAGTACATTCCGCACCAGAGTGGTACGGCAACCTAGTTCTGGAAGTCATGTTACTAGACCATGATGAACCTATGAACTATGAGGAAGCAATGATGAGCCTAGATTCCGCATAATGGTTTGAGGCCATGAAATCTTAGATGGGATCCATGTATGAGAACAAAGTGTGGACTTTCGTTGACTTGCTCGATGATCGGCAAGCCATCGAAAATAAATGGATCTTCAAGAAGAAGACTGACGCTGACGGTAATGTTACTGTTTACAAATCTCGAATTGTTGCGAAAGGTTTTCGACAAGTTCAAGGAGTTGACTACGATGAGACTTTCTCACCCGTAGCGATGCTTAAGTCTGTCTGAATCATGTTAGCAATTGCCGCATTTTATGATTATGAAATCTACCAAATGGATGTCAAAACTGCATTCCTGAATGGATATCTCAAAGAAGAGTTGTATATGATGCAACTAGAAAGTTTTGTCGATCCGAAAGGTGCTAACAAAGTGTGTAAGCTCCAGCGATCCATCTATGGACTGGTGCAAGCATCACGGAGTTGGAATATACGCTTTGATGAAGTGATCAAAGCATATGGTTTTATATAGACTTTTGGAGAAGCCTATATTTACAAGAAAGTGAGTGGGAGCTTTGTAGCATTTCTGATATTATATGTGGATGACATATTGTTGATTTGAAATGATATAGAATATCTGGATAAGCATAAAAGGATACTTGAATAAGAATTTTTCAATGAAAGACCTCGGTGAAGCTGCTTACATATAAGGCATCAAGATCTATAGAGATAGATCAAGACGCTTAATTGGACTTTCATAAAGCACATACCTTGATAAAGTTTTGAAGAAGTTCGAAAAGGATCAGTCAAAGAAAGGGTTCTTGCCTGTGTTACAAGGTATGAAGTTGAGTAAGACTCAATGCCCGACCACTGCAGAAGATAGAGAGAAAATGAAAGTCATTCCCTATGCCTTAGCCATAGGATCTATCATGTATGCAATGCTGTGTACCAGACCTGATGTGTGCCTTGCTATAAGTTTAGCAGGGAGGTACCAAAGTAATCCAGGAGTGGATCACTGGACAACGGTCAAGAACATCCTGAAATACATGAAAAGGACAAAGGATATGTTTCTCGTATATGGAGGTGACAAAGAGCTCGTCGTAAACGGTTACGCCGATTCTAGCTTTGACACTGATCCGGATGACTCTAAGTCGCAAACCGGATATGTATTTTTATTGAACGGTGGAGCTGTCAGTTGGTGCAGTTCCAAGCAGAGCATCGTGGCGGGATCTACGTGTGAAGCGGAATACATAGCTGCTTCGGAAGCAGCAAATGAAGGAGTTCATATCCGATCTAGGTGTAATACCTAGTGCATCGGGTCCAATGAAAATCTTTTGTGACAACACTGGAGCAATAGCCTTGGCGAAGTAATCCAGGTTTCACAAGAGAACAAAGCACATCAAAAGATGCTTCAATTCCATCCGCGATCTAGTCAAGGAGGGAGATATAGAGATTTGCAAGATACATACGGATCTGAATGTTGCAGACCCGTTGACTAAGCCTCTTCCACGGGCAAAACATGATCTGCACCAAGACTCCATGGGTGTTAGGATCATTACTTTGTAATCTAGAATATTGACTCTAGTTCAAGTGGGAGACTGAAGGAAATATGCCCTAGAGGCAATAATAAAGATGTTATTTGTATTTCCTTATATCATGATAAATGTCTTTTATTCATGCTAGAATTGTATTAACCGGAAACTTGATACATGTGTGAATACATAGACAAAATAGTATGTCCCTAGTATGCCTCTACTAGACTAGCTCATTGATCAAAGATGGCTATGTTTCCTAGCCATAGACATGAGTTGTCATTTGATCATCGGATCACATCATTAGGAGAATGATGTGATGGACTAGACCCATCCGTTAGCATAGCACTACGATCATTTAGTTTTACTGCTATTGCTTTCTTCATGACTTATACATGTTCCTATGACTATGAGATTATGCAACTCCCGAATACCGTAGGAACACCTTGTGTGCTATCAAATGTCACAACGTAACTGGGTGATCATAAAGATGCTCTACAGGTGTCTCCGAAAGTATTCGTGGTGTTGGCATAGATCAAGACTAGGATTTGTCACTCCGAGTGTCGGAGAGGTATCTCTGGGCCCTGTCGGTAACACACATCATAATATGCCTTGCAAGCAAAAGACTAATGAGTTAGTCACGAGATGATGTATTACGGAACGAGTAAAGAGACTTGCCGATAACGAGATTGAACTAGGTATAGAGATACCGACGATCGAATCTCGGGCAAGTAACATATCGATGACAAAAGGAACAACGTATGTTGTTATGCGGTTTGACCGATAAAGATCTTCGTAGAATATGTAGGAGCCAATATGAGCATCCAGGTTCCGCTATTGATTATTGACCGGAGATGAGTCTCGGTCATGTCTACATAGTTCTCGAACCCGTAGGGTCCGCACGCTTAACGTTTGATGACGATCGGTATATGAGTTTATGAGTTTTGATGTACCGAAGGTAGTTTGGAGTCCCGGATGGGATCACGGACATGACGAGGAGTCTCGGAATGTTCGAGACGTAAAGATTGATATATTGGACGACTATATTCGTACACCGGAAGTGTTCTGGAAAGTTTCGGAATTTACCATAGTGCCGGGGGGGTTACGGGAACCCCCCGGGGGAATGATGGGCCCTGGTGGGCCATAGGGGAGAGAGAGGGCAGCAGCCAGGAGGTGGCACGCCCCCTCCCTAGGGGCAGTCCGAATAGGACTAGGGGAGGTGGGCGCGGCCCCTCTTTCCCTCTCCCTCTCCCTCTCCTTCCTTCCCCCTCTCCTTCTTGGTGGACTCCTACTAGGAATAGGATTGCAATCCTATTCCTAGTAGGATTACCTCTCTAGCCGCACCATAGAGGGCCGGCCGGCCTCCCCCCGTTGCTCCTTTATATACGGGGGCAGGGGGCACCCAATGACACACAAGTTGAATTGTTTTAGCCATGTGCGGTGCCCCCCTCCACAGAAACACACCTCGGTCATACCGTTCAAGTGCTTAGGCGAAGCCCTGCGCCGGTAGATACATCATATCCGTCACCACGCCGTCGTGCTGATGAAACTCTCCCGTGAAGCTCAACTGGATCAAGAGCTCGTGGGACGTCATCAAGCTGAACGTGTGCTGAACGCGGAGGTGTCGTACGTTCGGTGCTTGATCGGTTGGATTGCGAAGAAGTTCGACTACATCAACCGCGTCACTTGACGCTTCCGCTCCCGGTCTACGAGGGTACGTAGACACACTCTCCCCTCTCGTTGCTATGCATCTAGTAGATAGATCTTGCGTGATCGTAGGAAAATTATAAAATACTACGTTCCCCAACAAGTACATGTGTGAATACATAGACAAAACGGTATGTCCCTAGTATGCCTCTACTAGACTAGCTCATTGATCAAATATGGTTATGTTTCCTAGCCATAGACATGAGTTGTCATTTGATCAATGGGATCACATCATTAGGAGAATGATGTGATGGACAAGACCCATCCGTTAGCGTAGCACTTTTATCATTTAGTTTTACTGCTATTGCTTTCTTCATGACTTATACATGTTCCTATGACTATGAGATTATGCAACTCCCGAATACCGGAGGAACACCTTGTGTGCTATCAAACGTCACAACGTAACTGGGTGATTATAAAGATCCTCTACAGGTGTCTCCGAAGGTGTTCGTGGTGTTGGCATAGATCAAGAATAGGATTTGTCACTCCGAGTGTCGGAGAGGTATCTCTGGGCCCTCTCGGTAATACACATCATAATTAGCCTTGCAAGCAAATGACTAATGAATTAGTCATGGGATGATTTATTACGGAACGAGTAAAGAGACTTGCCGGCAACGAGATTGAACTAGGTATTGAGATACCGACGATCGAATCTCGGGCAAGTAACATACCGATGACAAAAGGAACAATGTATGTTGTTATGCGGTTTGATCGATAAAGATCTTCGTAGAATATGTAGGAGCTAATATGAGCATCTAGGTTCGGCTATTGGTTATTGACCGGAGAAGAGTCTCGGTCATGTCTACATAGTTCTCGAACCCGTAGGGTCCACACGCTTAACGTTTGATGACGATCGGTATTACGAGTTTATGAGTTTTGATGTACTGAAGGTAGTTCGGAGTCCCGGATGAGATCACGTACATGACGAGGAGTCTCGGAATGTCCGAGACGCAAAGATTGATATATTGGACGACTATATTCGGACACCGGAAGTGTTCCGGAAAGTTTCGGAATAAACCGGAGTGTCGGAGGGGTTACCGGAACCCCCGGGGAAGCTATGGGCCCTAATGGGCTTTAGTGGAGAGAGAGAGAGGGCCGGCCAGGGCTGTGCCGCATGCCCCTCCCCCTTGGTCCGAATTGGACAAGTAAAGGAGGGGGGGCGGCGCCCCTTTCCTTCTCCCTCTCCCTCTCCTTCCTTCCCCCTCTCCCCCTCTAGGTGGATTCCTACTAGGAATAGGATTGGAATCCTATTCCTAGTAGGATTGCCTCGCTAGGCGCATCATAGGGGACCGGCCGGCCTCCCCCTTGCTCCTTTATATACGGGGGTAGGGGGCACCTCTAGACACACAAGTTGATCTCTCCAGCCCTGTGCGGTGCCCCCCTCCACAGAAACACACCTCGGTCATACAATTGTGGTGCTTAGGCGAAGCCCTGCGAGGTAACTTCATCATCTCCGTCACCACGCCGTCGTGCTGAAGAAACTCTCCCGCGAGGTTCTACTGGATCAAGAGCTCGTGGGACGTCATCAAGCTGAACGTGTGCTGAAGGCGGAGGCTCCGTAAGTTCGGTGCTTGATTGGTTGGATCACGAAGAAGTTTGACTACATCAACCACGTCACTAGACGCTTCCGCTTTCGGTCTACGAGGGTACGTAGACACACTCTCCCCCTCGTTGCTATGCATCTGGTAGATAGATCTTGTGTGATCGTATGATTTTTTTTGAAATACTATGTTCCCCAACAGTGGCATCATGAGCCAGGTCTATGCGTAGATGATATGCATGAGTAGAACACAATGAGTTGTGGGCGATAATAGTCATACTGCTTACGAGCATGTCATACTTTGGTTCGGCGGTATTGTGAGATGAAGCGGCCCGGACCGACATTACGCGTACGCTTACTCGAGACTGGTTTCACCGTTATGAGCACTCGTTGCTTAAAGGTGACTGGCGGGTGTCTGTCTCTCTCACTTTAGTTGAATCGAGTGTGGCTACGCCCGGTCCTTGGGAAGGTTAAAACATCACATACTTGACGAAAAATCGTTGTGGTTTTTGTATGCGTATGTAAGAACGGTTCTTGCTAAGCACGTAGCAGCCACCTAAAACTTGCAACAACAAAGTAGAGGACATCTAACTTGTTTTTGCAGGGCATGTTGTGATGTGATATGGTCAAGACATGATGAGTTATACGTTATTGTATGAGATGATCATGTTTTGCAAAGTTATCGGCAACTGGCAGGAGCCATATATGGTTGTCGCTTTATTGTATGAAATACAGTCGCCATGTAATTGCTTTACTTTATCACTAAGCGGTAGCGATAGTCGTGGAAGCAATAGTTGGCGAGACGACAACGATGCTACGATGGAGATCAAGTTGTCGCGCCGGTGATGAAGGTGATCATGACGGTGCTTTGGAGATGGAGATCAAAAGCGCAAGATGATGATGGCCATATCATGTCACATATTTTGATTGCATGTGATGTTTATCTTATTATGCTTCTTATTTTGCTTAGTACGCCGGTATCATTATAAGATGATCCCTTAAAAAATTTCAAGGTATAAGTGTTCTCCCTGAGTATGCACCGTTGCGAAAGTTCGTCGTTCCGAGACACCACGTGATGATCGAGTGTGATAAGCTCTACGTTCACATACAACGGGTGTAAGCCAGTTTTGCACACGCAGAATACTCGGGTTAAACTTGGCGAGCCTAGCATATGCAGATATGGCCTCGGAACACTGGAGACCAAAAGGTCGAGCGTGAATCATATAGTAGATATGATCAACATAAGATGTTCACCTTTGAAAACTACTCCATCTCACGTGATGATCGAACATGGTTTAGTTGATTTGGATCACATGATCATTTAGATAACCAGAGGGATGTCTATCTAAGTGGGAGTTCTTTAAGTAATATGATTAATTGAACTTTAATTTATCATGAACTTAGTCCTGATAGTTTTTGCATATCTATGTTGTTGTAGATCAATGGCCCGTGCTACCATTCCTTTGAATTTTAATGCATTCCTAGAGAAAGCTAAGTTGAAATATGATGGTAGCAATTACATGGACTGGGTCCGTAACTTGAGGATTATCCTCATTGCTGCATAGAAGAATTATGTCCTTGAAGCACCGCTAGGTGACAAGCCTGCTGCAGGAGCAACTCCGGACGTTATGAATGTCTGCCAAGCTCGTTCTGATGACTACACGATAGTTCAGTGTGCCATGCTTTACGGCTTAGAACTGGGACTTCAACGACGTTTTGAACGTCATGGAGCATATGAGATGTTCCAGGAGTTGAAGTTAATATTTCAAGCAAATGCCCGGATTGAGAAATATGAGATTTCCAATAAGTTCTATAGCTGTAAGATGGAGGAGAATAGTTCTACCAGTCAACACTTGCTCAGAATGTCTGGGTACTACAATCATATGACTCAACTTGGTTGCAAGGTTGACAAGGATAGTGTTATTGATAGAGTTCTTCAATCACTGCCACCAAGCTATAAAGGCTTCGTGACGAACTATAATATGCAAGGGATTCAAAAGACAATTCCCGAGCTCTTCGCTATGCTCAAGGCTGCGGAGGTAGACATCAAAAAGGAGCATCAAGTGTTGATGGTTAACAAGACCACTAGTTTCAAGAAAAAGGGCAAAGGAAAGAAGGGGAACTTCAAGAAGAATAGTCAGACAGTTGCTACTCCCGCGAAGAAACCCAAGTCTGGAGCCAAGCCTGAAACTGAGTGCTTCTACTGCAAAGGCACTGGACACTTGAAGCGGAACTACCCCAAGTATTTGGCGGATAAGAAGGATGGCAAGGTGAACAAAGATATATGTGATATACATGTTAGTGATGTGTACCTTTCTAATGCTCGTAGTAGTACCTGGGTATTTGATACCGGTTCGGTTGCTAATATTTGTAACTCGAAATAGGGACAACAGATTAAATGAAGATTGACTAAGGACGAGGTGACGATGCGCGTGGGAAATGGTTCCAAAGTCGATGTGATCCCCGTCGGCATGCTACCTCTACATCTACCTTCGGGATTAGTTTTAGACCTGAATAATTGTTATTTGGTGCCAGCGTTAAGCATGAACATTATATCTGGATCTTGTTTGTTGCGAGATGGTTATTCATTTAAATATGAGAATAATGGTTGTTCTATTTTTATGAATAATATCTTTGATGGTCATGCACCCTTGAAGAGTGGCCTATTCTTGTTGGATCTCGATCTTAGTGATACACATATTCATAATATTGAAGTCAAAAGATGCAAAGTTAATAATGATAGTGCAACTTATTTGTGGCACTGCCGTTTATGTCATATTGGTGTAAAGCGCATGAAGAAACTCCATAGTGATGGACTTTTGGAATCACTTGATTATGAATCACTTGCTGCTTGCGAACCATGCCTCATGGGTAAGATGACTAAAACACCGTTCTCCGGAACAATGGAGCGAGCAACAGATTTGTTGGAAATCATACATACTGATGCATGTGGACCGATGAGTGTTGACGCTCGCGGCGGGTATTGTTATTTTCTGACTTTCACTGATGATTTGAGCAGATATGGGTATATCTACTTGATGAAACACAAGTCTGAAACATTTGAAAAGTTCAAAGAATTTCAAAGTGAAGTAGAGAATCATCGTAACAAGACAATAAAGTTTCTACGATCTGATCGTGGAGGAGAATATTTGAGTTACGAGTTTGGTCTTCATTTGAAACAATGTGGAATAGTTTCACAACTCACGCCACCCGGAACACCACTGCGTAATGGTGTGTCTGAACGTCGTAACCATACTTTATTAGATATGGTGCGGTCTATGATGTCTCTTACAGATTTACCACTATTGTTATGGGGTTATGCTTTCGAGACAACCGCATTCACGTTAATTAGGGCACCATCTAAATCCATTGAGAAGACACCTTATGAACTGTGGTTTGGCAAGAAACCAAAGTTGTCGTTTCTTAAAGTTTGGGGCTACAATGCTTATGTGAAAGAGCTTCAACCTGATAAGCTCGAACTCAAGTCGGAGAAATGTGTCTTCATAGGATACCCAAAAGAGACTGTTGGGTACACCTTCTATGACATATCCGAAGGCAAGATGTTCGTTGCTAAGAATGGATCCTTTCTAGAGAAGGAGTTTCTCTCGAAAGAAGTGAGTGGGAGGAAAGTAGAACTTAATGAGGTAATTGTACCTTCTCCCGAATTGGAAAGTAGTACATCACAGAAACTAGTTCTAGTGATTCTTAGACCAATTAGTGAGGAAGCTAATGATGATGATCATGAAACTTCAGATCAAGTTTTTGCTGAACTTCGTAGATCAACCAGAGTACGTTCCGCACCAGAGTGGTACGGCAACCCAGTTCTGGAAGTCATGTTACTAGACCATGATGAACCTACGAACTATGAGGAAGTGTTGATGAGCCCAGATTCCGCACAATGGCTTGAGGCCATGAAATCTGAGATGGGATCCATGTATGAGAACAAAGTGTGGACTTTGGTTGACTTGCCCGATGATCGGCAAGCCATCGAAAATAAATGGATCTTCAAGAAGAAGACCGACGCTGACGGTAATGTTACTGTTTACAAAGCTCGACTTGTTGCGAAAGGTTTTCGACAAGTTCAAGGAGTTGACTACGATGAGACTTTCTCACCCGTAGCGATGCTTAAGTCTGTCCGAATCATGTTAGCAATTGCCGCATTTTATGATTATGAAATCTAGCAAATGGATGTCAAAACTGCATTCCTGAATGGATATCTCAAAGAAGAGTTGTATATGATGCAACCAGATGGTTTTGTTGATCCGAAAGGTGCTAACAAAGTGTGTAAGCTCCAGCGATCCATCTATGGACTGGTGCAAGCATCTCGGAGTTGGAATATACGCTTTGATGAAGTGATCAAAGCATATGGTTTTATACAGACTTTTGGAGAAGCCTGTATTTAAAAGAAAGTGAGTGGGAGCTTTGCAGCATTTCTGATATTATATGTGGATGACATATTGTTGATTGGAAATGATATAGAATTTCTGGATAAGCATAAAAGGATACTTGAATAAGAATTTTTCGATGAAAGACCTCGGTGAAGCTGCTTACATATTAGGCATCAAGATCAATAGAGATAGATCAAGACGCTTAATTGGACTTTCACAAAGCACATACCTTGATAAAGTTTTGAAGAAGTTCGAAATGGATCAGTCAAAGAAAGGGTTCTTGCCTGTGTTACAAGGTGTGAAGTTGAGTAAGACTTAATGCCCGACCACTGCAGAAGATAGAGAGAAAATGAAAGTCATACCCTATGCCTCAACCATAGGATCTATCATGTATGCAATGCTGTGTACCAGACCTGATGTGTGCCTTGCTATAAGTCTCGCCGGGAGGTACCAAAGTAATCCAGGAGTGGATCACTGGACAGCGGTCAAGAACATCCTAAAGTACCTGAAAAGGACAAAGGATATGTTTCTCGTATATGGAGGTGACAAAGAGCTCGTCGTAAACGGTTACGTCGATTCAAGCTTTGACACTGATTTGGATGACTCTAAGTCACAAACCGGATATGTATTTTTATTAAACGGTGGAGCTGTAAGTTGGTGCAGTTCCAAGCAGAGCGTCGTGGCGGGATCTACATGTGAAGCGGAATACATAGCTGCTTCGGAAGCAGCAAATGAAGGAGTCTGGATGAAGGAGTTCATGTCCGATCTAGGCGTGATACCTAGTGCATCGGGTCTAATGAAAATCTTTTGTGACAACACTGGAGCAATAGCCTTGGCGAAGGAATCCATGTTTCATAAGAGAACAAAGTACATCAAAAGATGCTTCAATTCCATGCGCGATCTAGTCAAGGAGGGAGACATAGAAATTTGCAAGATACATACGGATCGAATGTTGCAGACCCGTTGACTAAGCCTCTTCCACGGGCAAAACATGATCTGCACCAAGACTCCATGGGTGTTAGGATCATTACTTTGTAATCTAGAATATTGACTCTAGTTCAAGTGGGAGACTGAAGGAAATATGCCCTAGAGGCAATAATAAAGATTTTATTTGTATTTCCTTATATCATGATAAATGTCTTTTATTCATGCTAGAATTGTATTAACCGGAAACTTAGTACATGTGTGAATACATAGACAAAACAGTATGTCCCTAGTATGCCTCTACCAGACTAGCTCATTGATCAAAGATGGTTATGTTTCCTAGCCATAGACATGAGTTGTCATTTGATCAATGGGATCACATCATTAAGAGAATCATGTGATGGACCAGACCCATCCGTTAGCGTAGCACTTTGATCGTTTAGTTTTACTGCTATTGCTTTCTTCATGACTTATACATGTTCCTATGAGTATGAGATTATGCAACTCCCGAATACCGGAGGAACACCTTGTGTGCTATCAAACGTCACAACGTAACTGGGTGATTATAAAGATGCTCTACATGTGTCTCCGAAGGTGTTTGTGGTGTTGGCATAGATCAAGAATAGGATTTGTCACTCCGAGTGTCGGAGAGGTATCTCTGGGCCCTCTCGGTAATACACATCATAATAAGCCTTGCAAGCAAATGACTAATGAGTTAGTCATGGTATGATGTATTACGGAACGAGTAAAGAGACTTGCTGGTATCGATATTGAACTAGGTATTGAGATACCGACGATCGAATCTCGGGCAAGTAACATACCGATGACAAAAGTAACAACGTATGTTGTTATGCGGTTTGACCGATAAAGATCTTCGTAGAATATGTAGGAGCCAATATGAGCATCCAGGTTCCGCTATTGGTTATTGACCGGAGATGAGTCTCGGTCATGTCTACATAGTTCTCGAACCCATAGTGTTAGGGATATGGTTAATAGGTATAAACCGGATATTGTAAACCGGCTTAACTATATCGTACTTAATTTATTATTAGTAGAGATTACGGCCCATGAGATTTCAAGGCCCATGTATAGAAATACGGTTTGTGAACCACCAAAGAGATGTAACTTGAGAGATAAGAAAGGAAGAGCAGAGACCGAGGCGGACACGATTATGAGCCGGCCTCGGGACTCTGTAAACCGGACCAGGCGTCACCTCTATATAAAGGGACGACCCGGCACCGGTTCAGGGACAAGCAACAATCAATCCGTCGAGACGCAGGCAAGCGATTCCGCTCCCTGTAATCCGACGCCCAAGTAATACCAAACCAACTAGACGTAGGCTTTTACCTTCTCGAAGGGGCCGAACTAGTATAAAACCTTTTGTGTCCTTTGTGCGCCATGAACCCTTTCAAGCTAACCCGTGCGATGGTTCCATCATCAAGTCCGTTAAACCGGACATCTGCCGTGTTAATTCCACGACAGTTGGCGCCCACCGTGGGGCATGCGCACGATGGTTTCGAGTTCTTGGAAGGCGGCCTCAAGGGGTTGAAGGGCTACGCGGTCGGCCGGATGACCAAGAGTCGTCGCGGCCGGGTCTACATCGACGACGCAGGTTGGGGACCGGAGGCCGATTCGATCGAATACGGGTACCGGTTTCCCTTCGGCAGCATCCAAGTCTTCATCGGCAAAATCGGTGAGCCGGGACCTGAGCCGGACGCCTTCCCCAACATCATCGAGCCGGCTCAGCGTGCGAGGTCGACCCGGATTCAACCTGCTATGAAGCATGTGTTGGTCGGAGCGATTCACGGAGGACAAGCTGAGGACGGGTCGGAATCTGTGGTGCAACCGTCGTCTATTCAGATGACGAATTTTCGTCCAGGGAAACTGGATCTCTGTATCAGTTGCGGGACGGCCGGTCTGAGGGTGAGTCCGATGGAAACAGTATTCCGGGCCCCTCCGACCCGCCAAACCGGGTGGCGGTTTTCATGGCCGGTTCACAACCCCCGACAAACGGAACAACAGCAGAGGCTGGCGCAGGAGGAAGCGGTTCAAATCCCTCTGTTACTGCGGTTCTATCCACCTTGATGGAGGAGTTCGCGGCTAAGGCAGTAGAGGCCGTAGCTCCAGCAGACAAGGCGCAACATGATGCAGTGCTTCTCCAGTTGAAGGCCCGGATCGATCAGTTAAAGGAGGATCTAAAGGCAGAGGGAGAGATGCTAGCGACAAGGCAAGCGGAGTTGGATGAACAAGCTTTTCACTTAAGGATGGAACAGGCTTCCATGGAAGGGGTAAGAGGACGAAAATATTGATCCCGCCTGCCGCCGGGTTATGAATCTACGGATTTGTTCAGAACACCGGGGGCTGGGGCCAGTAACAATCCGATCTTAAACCGGAGAAGCCCACCGGCTCGAGAGGAACCGGTTCAGCCACCCGCCGCGGAGCGGGAGCGACGGATTACATCGGCGCCTTATGTTCCGGTCCCCCCGGGGCACTATTCAAACCCTGTGGATAATATCGCTGCAGCGGCAGCACGATTGGCCGCTTTACCTGTGGAAGAAACATCCCCTGTAGCGATAGAGGCGCGCAGGGCCCAGAGGTTACTCAACACGGCCTTAATACAGCAGCAAGCGTACTCTCACAGCAGGGAAAGGTTGCATTCAACACCACGTCCCAACCGAAGTTACTCTAGACATTGGGAGGAGCCCGAAGTATCTAGCAGCGAACGGAGGAGACATCAGCACAGGCAGAATAATCCGGCAAGGGCAGAGATGCCAGCCCCGGATCGAAACCGGCCTAGATCGGAGGCCAGGGAGGAGATCCGCCAGTCGACGCCGGTTTACACCGGCGCTACGGGGACAGGAGCGACAGCGAGCGGTTTTGGGATACAGTGTCTTGTCCCGGCCCTGCGGAGTGTTAAGCTGCCAAAGGATTTCAAAGGACCTCGCAAGGTGCCCAATTACACAGCCGATTTACCGCCCGAGGCTTGGGTGGAAAGCTACGAGATGGCTATGGAGATGCTGGACGTGGATGAATCGGCTTGTGCCAAATATTTCACTATGATGCTTGAAGGAACGGCCCGGACTTGGCTAAAGGGACTTCCTCCGAATTCCATCGGATCATGGGGGGAGCTGCGTAATCAATTCATCAAAAATTTCAAAGATACATGCAAGCAACCTATGTCGGTGATAGATTTAGCAGCATGTGTACAGGGGGAGCAGGAGTCTACAGCAGCTTGGGTACGCAGAGTGGCAGAGATCTTGCACTCCTCAAACGGTATTAATCCGAGCACCGCAATTGTAACTTTGGAGAACAATTGCCGGTTTGAATCTTTGAAATTAAAACTCGGACGGCTCAAACGAGAGTGCAATGACATGGGGACTTTAATGAGTGCCTTGGTGAAGTACGGAGACTCAGATAATACCAAGTATCCGGAGCCAGAAGGAGATAAAGCGGGAAAGGCCAGCAAGACTGGTAAACCGGCTTCAGCCAATCCGATCACTTCAGGTGTGTTGGGCAAACGGAAACCGGAAGGCAGCTCTGATTTTGTGGCTAATACACAGGTTCAAGGCGGTTTTCAGGGAAATCAGCGGGGTCCCGCTCGCCAAGCCGGTGGAGGAAATCCGGGTTGGGAGCAGGATTTGGATCAACCCTGCATAAAGCATAGCGGGAATAAGGGGCCTGCAAAGCACACTGCGAGAGAATGTCTGAACCCCACGATAGCAGGGAACGGCCGTTTTAATCCTCATAGCCGGCCCCCGAATGCCGGTTTAGGGCCCGGGTTTTATGGCCCAGGTTACCAAGGGAGCAATTTCGGTTCAGGATATAGGGGCAACAGCGGTTATCAAGGGAATAACGGCGGTTATCAATCCCGGCCAGGCGGCCCAGGCGGTCAAGGAAACTATAATGGTCAAGGAAGCCAATCACATTATCAAGGTGGTTATCAGAATCAGGGAAATCAGCCGTATCATCAAGGTGGTTACAACAATCAGAATAATCAGCAGCAGGGCCAAGGGAGTCACAATAACCAAGGAAATCAGCAGCAGCAGCGTCCGCAGCAACAACATCAATCCGGGTACCAGAGCAATCCAAAGGAGTTGAGCAGTGGCCAATATCATGTTTTCACCACAAGTCTATGCAAAAGAGACCAGAAGGTTTTAAAGCGGACTGTTAATGCGGTAGAACCGGCGACACCGCAGTTTCTACGGTGGTCAGAGCAGCCCATTGTTTGGAGCAGGGAGGACCACCCGTTACGGGTAGATAATCCGGGACATTTAGCCTTGGTAGTGGCACCTCAGGTGGGAGGATACCGGTTCACTAAAGTCCTCATGGATGGAGGTAGCAGTATCAATATATTATATTACGAGACTTTCCGTCGTATGGGTCTGACAGATAAACAATTAAGGACATCAAACACAGTGTTTCACGGGGTGGTTCCAGGTAAGTCAGCTTATCCGGTTGGTAAGATTGACTTAGAAGTTACCTTTGGAGATGAGCGGGACTCTAGATCGGAGATGATCACCTTTGAAGTTGTCAAAATCAAAAGTCCATATCATGCTTTGTTTGGGAGGACGGTTTATGCTAAATTTATGGCTAGGCCATGTTTTGTTTATCTGCAGCTCAAGATGCCGGGTCATAAAGGCACGATTACGGTGCACGGCAGTCGTAAGATAGCAGTGGAATGTGAAGAAGGTGATCCAGCTTATGCAGAAGCGGTATGTTCTGCGGAAGAGTTAAAATTTTATAAAGATAATGTTGATCCGGCGGACATGACTCCGCTGAAGAAGCCAACCACTGAGCATGATCCGGTTTTGAAGTTCAAATCAGCGGAAGAGACTAAACAGGTCGATTTTGTGCCCGGAGATTCATCCAAGCAGTTCACCATCAGTGCTAACTTGGATCCTAAATAGGAAAGCGCGCTCATCGAGTTCATCCGTGAGAACCGGGATATCTTTGCATGGAAGCCCTCTGACATGCCTGGTATACCGAGGGAACTCGCTGAGCACAAGTTAAATATTGATCCGAAGTTTAAACCGGTAAAGCAGTATCTGCGCCGCTTCAACGAAGAGAGGCGCAAGGCTAAAGGAGAAGAAGTGGCTAAGCTTTTGGCGGCAGGGTTCATAGTGGAAGTGTTTCATCCGGAATGGTTGGCCAACCCGGTGCTAGTTCTAAAGAAGAATGGGAAGTGGAGGATGTGCGTGGATTACACAGACCTCAATAAAGCTTGCCCAACTGATCCTTTTGCCCTACCTCGCATTGATCAGATTATTGATGCTACAGCAGGGTGTGAGCGGCTGAGTTTCCTGGATGCGTACTCAGGCTATCACCAGATCAAAATGGCAGTTGAAGACCAAGAGAAGACGGCATTCATAACCCCTTTTGGTGCTTTTTGCTATGTGTCTATGCCTTTTGGGCTCAAGTGTGCGCAGGCGACGTATCAGCGTTGTGTTCAGAATTGCTTGAAAGGGCAGATAGGAAGGAACGTACATGCTTATGTGGATGACATTGTGGTTAAGTCAAAGGAGGAGAGGACAATGATAGAAGATCTCAGAGAAACCTTTGACAATCTTCGGGCTTACAAGATGATGCTCAATCCGGAGAAATGTGCTTTTGGTGTCCCGGCCGGTAAGCTTTTGGGATTCCTGGTCTCAAACCGGGGAATAGAAGCCAATCCGGAGAAGATCAAGGCCATCACATCTTTGACAAAACCGGCTTGCATTAACGATGTTCAGCGCATAGCTGGACGGATCACGGCCCTGAGCCGGTTCATCAGTCGCTTAGGAGAAAAGGCGATCCCGCTTTATCAAATGTTGAGGAAAACGGACCGGTTCATCTGGAGTGATGAAGCGAATACAGCGTTTGAGAATCTGAAACAGCAACTAGCGAAGCCGCCGGTTTTAGCCGCCCCTATTGACAAGGAGCCTTTGCTATTGTATGTTGCTGCAAACACACGGGCAGTTAGCGTTGCAATTGTGGTTGAGCGCAAGGAAGCAGGGAAAGAACATCCGGTTCAGCGTCCGGTTTACTATGTGAGTGAGGTACTCATCGAGTCCAAGCAAAGATACCCTCATTGGCAGAAATTGGTGTATGGGGTGTTCATGGCGAACCGGAAGTTGAAGCATTATTTCCAAGGGCATCCGATAACTGTGGTCAGCTCGGCTCCGTTGGGAGATATAATCCAGAATAGAGAAGCAACAGGCAGAATAGCCAAGTGGGCCATTGAGCTCAGTCCACATGAATTGAAATATGTACCACGTACTACTATCAAATCTTAGGTACTGGTGGACTTCATCAACGACTGGACAGAATTGCAGACCCCGGAAGAAAAGCCGGATCTCACTTATTGGACGATTCACTTCGACGGTTCGAAACAGTTGGAGGGCTCAGGGGCCGGAGTGGTTTTAACTTCCCCCAGAGGTGATAAATTTTGTTATGTCCTCCGATTGTTATTTCCTTGTACTAATAATGCAGCGGAATATGAAGCATTACTTCATGGTTTGCGATTGGCAAAGGAGATGAATTTAAGCCGGGTTAAGTGCTTGGGCGATTCAGACCTAGTGGCACAGCAAGTTTCGGGCAAGTGGGATTCAAGGGATCCCCTCATGGCGGCTTATCGACGAGAGGTTGAAGCGGTGGCAGGTTACTTCAAAGGGTATCAGGTGGAACACATAGACCGGCGGAAGAACGAAGCAGCTGACGCTTTAAGCCGGCTAGGGTCACAACGTAAACCGGTACCACCGAACACCTTTTTGGATGAATTGCACAATCCTTCGGTTCAAGTGCCTTCAGAGGACGATCTGGCTGTTCCGGACCCGGAGGCACAGTTGGTTGCGGCAACCCATGTTATTCCGGATTGGACGATACCTTATTTGGTATATTTAAGCCGGGGAGAATTGCCAGAAGACGAAGGTGAAGCACGGCAGATAATCCGGCGTTCCAAGTCTATGACAATTGCCAATGGGGAGCTGCATCATCGTAGTACCTCTGGAGTATTTCAACGGTGTGTTTCAGCTGAGGAAGGTTGTGAGATTCTAAGGGAGATTCATGAAGGGGATTGCGGTCATCATGCCGGATCAAAATCTTTAGTGGCTAAGGCTTTCAGACATGGCTTTTATTGGTTAACCGCACATGCAGATGCAGCAGACCTGGTCCGCAAGTGTGACGCTTGTCAGAAGTTCTCAAGACGTGCCCTTGTTCCGGCGCAAGAACTCCGGATGATACCAATAACTTGGCCTTTTGCAACTTGGGGGCTTGACATGGTTGGTCCTTTCAAGAGATCCCAAGATCAAAAAACTCATCTACTAGTGGCAGTAGACAAGTTTACAAAGTGGGTTGAAGCGGAACCTATAAGCAAGTGTGATGCGGCAACGGCGGTTAAGTTCATCAAAAAAGTAATATTCCGGTTTGGTTTTCCACACAGCATCATCACTGATAACGGTACCAATTTATCTCAGGGTGAGATGGAAGAATTCCGTCAACGAGAGCATATTCGTTTGGATGTATCTTCTGTGGCTCACCCCCAATCCAATGGTCAAGCAGAAAGGGCAAATCAGGAGATTTTGCGTGGAATCAAGCCCCGGCTTATGACACCTTTGCAGAGAACCCCAGGGTGTTGGGTGGAAGAGTTGCCATCGGTCCTTTGGAGCATTAATACTACACCCAACCGGTCTACAGGTTATACACCTTTCTTCATGGTTTACGGTGCAGAAGCAGTTCTTCCAAGTGACATACGCCATGATTCACCAAGGGTGGCGGCCTATGTAGAAGCTATCAACGAAGAGTCAAGACAGAATAGTTTGGATCGGTTGGATGAAGAGCGTGACATAGCTGCAGCACGGTCAGCGATTTATCAGCAAGACCTGCGCAGATATCACAGCAGCCGGATCAGAACCAGGACATTCCAGGAGGGTGACTTGGTACTCCGGCTTATCCAAGATCAAACAGACATGCACAAGCTATCTCCGCCCTGGGAAGGGCCCTTTGTGATCAGCAAAAATTTACACAACGGGTCATACTATTTGGTGGACATTCGAGAGCACAAAGATTCACGGACATCAGAAGAGGAGACGAAAAGGCCGTGGAACATTGCTCATCTACGGCCGTATTATACTTGAGCCATAGGCTCCCATGTATCCTATGTATATATTATGAATAATGAATAAACCGGCACCCTCGGTAAACCGGGGGCTCAGCCCTTTTTCCATATACATCAAATTTGCGGCAAATATCCATATCAGTTTGTTATCAAAGAAACATATTTCAGTATTAGCTGGTTTTTAGAAACTAATCTTTGCAGGGTATGTGAAGGAGCGGTAAAACTCACAGGAACAAAAGATCACGTCCGGTTCAGGAAGAAGAAAAGCCCTGTATAAAGGAAAAGGAAAAAGAGGAACATTAGAGGCCCCTGAGGACAGTGGTATCGCCCACACACCCCTTGAATGGCTATGTTATGAAATTTTGGGTTCCCTGAACAGTGGTATCGCCCACGTTCAAATGATGACCCGGCCCCTGAGGACAGTGGTATCGCCCACACACCCCTTGAATGGCTATGTTATGAAATTTTGGGTTCCCTGAACAGTGGTATCGCCCACGTTCAAATGATGACCCGGCCCCTGAGGACAGTGGTATCGCCCACACACCCCTTGAATGGCTATGTTATGAAA
>LR738712.1:882990964-883003143 GCA_902687465.1 Secale cereale | reverse complement strand
GTTCAAATGATGACCCGGCCCCTGAGGACAGTGGTATCGCCCACACACCCCTTGAATGGCTATGTTATGAATATTTTGGGCACCCTGAACAGTGGTATCGCCCACGTTCAAATGATGACCCGGCTCCTTGAAACAGTTTTTTGAGCCTGGCAGCTCTTTGAAAAAGCCTCGATTGCATAGTTTGATTTACAATAATTATATGTGTGCTTGATGATTTCTGTGTTTCATAACTTTTTTAACCAAGGGGAACAGCTCTAGAAGTTGACCGTATATCTAGTGTTATAAGTCTGGGCCATGAGCACCAGAAGAAAGTTAAGCCGGCGTTCATCGTAACCCGGTTCGACTTCATGATGAGCTGACAATTGGCAGCACGAGGTCAGATACAAGTTACAAATTGCTGAACCAAGAAAAGAAAAATTCATGACCAAGTTAAGACTGAAGAGTTCCAAGGGCTTATTAAGGTAATTTTAATCATCTTGCCGGTTTAAGGTATTTCGGCTACATGCAATTAAGGTATCAAAGTTATTTATCAAAGGTATGCTTGTTTATCATATCAAGAGAGCAAGTTAATCCGTCCAGTGGTCACACCACTAGGACATATTTTTTCATCTTTTTTATGAACAGGGCAAGAGATCCGCATCAATCAACAAGTCAGCGAAAGAATACTTTATAAAGACCAAAAGCCGGATCACAGTGCATTAAATTTCAGCTAAAGCCTATTACAAGGCATGAAAGCCAAATAGTTGGAAGCATTGTTTATGGAATAGCAATTGTGATTACAGCAATAACATTCAAGATTCCGTTCCTCCCTGCCGGGATGACTGGCCACCATCTGGTTCCGGAACATCTTCTTCTTCGTGAAGCGGCGGGAAATCTGGTGCACGCCAATCAATCTTGGCCAAGGCACGGAAATACACTTCATCGTTGATCAACTCAGCAGGATCAATATCAGGAGCAAAAGTGTGAGGACGAACCGGCGGAGTTAAGTTTGCAACATCATAGACCGGTCGTTCCACACGCTCGTTTTGAAGGTCGTATGCTAGGTGGTATCGGGATAAATCAGTTTCCACCGCAATCTTGCTAGAAAGTGGACGCATTTCCTTTGTCAGAGCATACAGATCTCTCTCACCAAATGCTGAACCGTCTTCCTTGGTGTCAGGAAACCCGGTTAGCACTTCTGCCGGATCAATGTCTGGAACCCAAGCTTTAGCCCTTGTCAGGGCCAGAAGAGCACCTCCTCGGGCAGCCGATTTCTTCACCTCTTCAAGACGAGTTGGCAGAATCGACAAGCTGTTCAAAGTAGCCTTGATGGTTGAAGGAGCCGGTTTACCAAAGGAGGTAGCGCTGATAATCCTTTGCGCCCCAGAGTATAGTTGCTCCACCAAGGTGTAGCAGGCTTTCAGTTTCTTCCGTACATCATCCCCAAGATGGGAGACGCGACGTCCTACATACAACAAGAAAAGTTAAACCGGTACAAAACACAGTTTGCAAAGATAACAGACAAGTATTCAGGTTATGCTTACCAAAGATAGCAGAAATCATCAAATCAACTTGGCGCTTTAACCCGGCCAATTCTTCAGTAACCGGGTTAAGAGCTCCTTCGGCATCTTGAACACGTTTTTCAAGATCCTTTCTCTGGACTTCAAAAGCAGTCCGTTCTTCATCAAAGAACTTCTTCAAGTCCTCGGCAGTTTTTAAACTGACTTGAAGTTCTTTCTTCGCCTTTGAAGCGGCTGCCTCAGTCTCTATAAGCCGGCTTCGAAGCTCACTGTTTTCCACAGCATTCCGGTTCAGCTCAGCCTGTAGATAAAAGTTCAAAGGTAAGATTAGAAATTACAAGTCTCAAGCACACAACCAAGTTGTATACTTGACACTCGGGGGCTAATGGCAGTTGAAGTAATCCGGCAAATGCAAATTGAAAATGCAAGTCTCAAGCACACAACAAAGTTGTACACTTGACACTTGGGGGCTAATGGCAGTTGAAGTAATCCGGCAAATGCAAATTGAAAATGCAAGTCTCAAGCACACAACAAAGTTGTACACTTGACACTTGGGGGCTAATGGCAGTTGAAGCAATACATCAGAGGCAAGTTTTTACAAGTATCAACTACATAATCAAGTTATCTACTTGATACTTGGGGGCTAATGTATAATCAGCAGTTCAAAACTGTAAAGTTCCCGATTAACTTCAATAAAGAAGATAAACCGGAACTTGGGGGCTGGCCTAAAGTAAAGATACGTTGGAAAAGCAAAGTCAGAACAGGAAAACTTACTTCGTATTTCTCTCTCATCAAGTTTACTAAGCTGGCTTCATAGTCCCGGCTGCTGTGGAGCCGGCTCAAGTATCCGGAATAAATGTCTTGAGCACTCATACTCGAAAGACTGGATATGTCTGTACTCCACTTCCCCTTTTCCTGAGTTACTTTCTCCGCTTTAGCAGTGTGCTTTGCTAAAACGGTAGGTTTGGCTGGCGCAACATAAGCAGTGCCAGTAACCACAACGTCAGGGGAAGTGGGTGCATTTGGAGGTGTAACATCAGCTTGAGCCGGATCAGGAGACCAGGGGTTAACTTGAGGAGAACTAACCCGGGCCGGACTTGGTGGATCTTGGGCAGCATCAGTGGCAGGAATATCAAGAACAGGTTCTTGAACCGGCGTGACAGGAGTATCTTCAGGAGGGATAGTTGTTGACGGCTCAATTACTGGTTCATCAGTAGAAGGATCAGCAACAGGCTTCTTACCCTTAGCTCTTTTGCTGGGTTTCGGTTTGCTGGAAAAACAAGCAAAGATAAGTCAGCATTATAAAGAAAAAGAAGATTATAAACCGGAAGAAGTAAAGAGAATTACCCTGGGACAGTCTTCAAAGGTGGAAGCTGTGTCGCAGTTGATTCGCCAGATGAAGACAGTGGAGTTTCCTGATAATCAGGATCAGTCGGTTTAAGTGGTTTTCTGATAAGACCGGCCTTGGGGTGAAGAAGAGTTGGAGAGAGCATCACCTCAGCGCGGCGTTTTCGAGCCGGAGTTAGCGAAATTCCAGAGGATTCCACTGCCAAGCCGCTATGGCGAGTGGTCCGGCGCAAGGCTTCGTGCTGTTGTTTCTTCAAAGTAAAATTGGGATCCAACTTAGCATAAGGATGAGAAAATTGATACTTTCTAACAGTCCGACGGCTCTTTTGAGGAGGGGGGTTCTGAATCGGAAGAAATAAGGGTTACCTCAATCTCCGCCGGGTTATCACCTTCGAGTGGATCCTGTGAAAAGGGCATCATTAGAGAAATGAACAAGTATATAAAGACAAAATGTAAACCGGAGTAAGGCGTACCTCGGAGTCCGGATCATCATCTTCAGAAGGAGAACCGGCGTCAACGGCTGCTTTCCTTTTCTTATTTGCAGGAGTCTTTCGGCGAGTTTGCCTTGCAGGTTTTTCCTGAGGTTTCCTCCTCCAGAAAGGATCATCAGCCTAAATGAAAAAAGGGAAGGCAAGTAAAAGACGGTTCAAAGAGGACGGTTTATAAAGTACAAGTTAAAGACACTTACCTCAGGCTGCTTATTTTTCTTGAAGTATGGGGCCAAGCCAACTCTAGTGCAATCTGTTAGAGCAGGATTGACAATCTTCTTGGCCGATTCAATTACTTCCGATTCAGACAATTTCTCCTTAGAAAATCTCTGAGGGTCATCCGATTTACCGGAGTAATTGCACATCAAATCAGGGCGCCGGCTTAAGGGAAGGATACTCCATGATAACCAGCAGCGAAGGAAATCTGTGCCGATCAGGCCGTTCGCCATGAAAGCCCTTAGCTTGGAGAGTTGAGGAGAAAACGGGATCCGTTCAGCAGCGCTTAATCGTTGCGGCAAGGGGTGATTTGCCGGGATACGAGTTTCACGATAACCCGGCAAAGGGTTTTCACCTTCAGGAGATGTGTCTATGCAATAAAACCAGGACTTGTTCCAGTCCTTTGGATGAGTGTGCAAGGAGGCGTGAGGGAAAACTGCATCCCTCATTTTCTGAATACTGATACCACCAAGCTCTTGGTGAGGCCCGCTGGTGAACTCAGTACGCCGGTTTGCGTGGAAGAAATCCCGAAAAAGATCAACCGAAGGCTCTTCTTGCAGATACGCTTCAGAAAAAACTTGGAAATCACAAATATTGGAAACGGAGTTCGGCCCGATGTCCTGTGGATGCAGCTGGAAGGTGGCAAGGACGTCCCGGAAAAATTTTGAACCGGGGGGAGAGAAACCCCTGGAGATGTGATCCAGAAATACAATCACTTCCCCGGACCTAGGAGCGGGAGGACACTCATTACCCGGAGCACGCCATTTCAATTCGGCCTGAGGACCTAACGTACCAATGCTTGATAGTTTGACTAAATCCTCTTCAGTCACGACAGAACGAACCCAGTCGCACGAAACATACTGCTTAGCCATTTGAGCAAAGTGCTGAAGAAGAGAAAAGTGCAAAGACGGATTATGAAAAAGCAACAATCTGGGATTTGTTCATGATATGCAATGGTTAAGATGGAGAATTATTTGGCAAGATTAAACCGGTAATTACGAAACAGAGTTTTATCATTTCCGGTTTAAATGGCAGTTGAAGAAGAATAGTTTAAAGTTATTGCATCAGGTTACATCATTTCCGGTTTATGACATGATGATCTAAACCGGAGCATACTTAGCAGATCTATTGAAGAGAAAAACAGGTTTTCAATGCATTGTTAAGAAGGAATAGATCTGAGCATAAGGGGATAAAGAAACGAAAATTGGGCGGAAAATCTACAAAGGTCCAAATCAGAGCAGATAAGTTTACAAGATGTACATAGAAAGGAGACCTAAAGCAGGCAACAGCAGAAATAAAAATGGCAAGATCTAAAGTACCTGACGCATCTACAGCAAGATCAGAAAGGTAAAGATATTACGGAGTTGCAGGTTTCAGAGAAAGAACAGTATGAAGCTCGCGGAGAACTCTAATGGCGGAACGTATAAAGCTACAAGGTCACTATGACGAAGATCTAATCTGATGTAAGCGAGAGACCTATGGACTAGGGTTTGAAGATTACAAGATTTCTATGAGAAAAAGATCTACGAAGGGACGGAGCTTCATCGGAAGCCCTAATGGCGGAAGAACACAGGCGAAGCAATGGCAGGCACAGATCTACAGAGAGGTGGATAAACGTACCAGGGACAGCGAGAATCGGCGGCGGAGAGAATCTGGTCAAAGCTCAGGTTGATGCAGCGGCCGGTCGAAGGCTGAAGATCCTGCGGTCGACGGTGGCGTTCTTGAGCTCGAGCAGCAATGGAGGTTTGCGGGTCAGGAAGCGGAAGGAGGAAGAAGACGCGAGAAGGAAGAAGGAGGAGGAGCAGCACTATTTATAGACAGAGAGGCAGATATGAAACGACAGTTGCGGTAATCAAGGGAGAAAAATCGGATAAAGATCCGTTGAACGCCTCGATTCTCGGGATAACCATTAAAAACAAACTACAGTACAGCTCGCGGCGTTGAATGCGGAGATGATGTCATTGTCAGACTTTAATGATTTTGGAGGATGACGTCAGAGCCGGTTTACAAAAAATGAAGACAGAAGAGAAATTGCAGGAGACGATGGAGACTGATATGAACGAGTTCAAATCATTCTGGGGCCTAATGTCAGGGATATGGTTAATAGGTATAAACCGGATATTGTAAACCGGCTTAACTATATCGTACTTAATTTATTATTAGTAGAGATTACGGCCCATGAGATTTCAAGGCCCATGTATAGAAATACGGTTTGTGAACCACCAAAGAGATGTAACTTGAGAGATAAGAAAGGAAGAGCAGAGACCGAGGCGGACACGATTATGAGCCGACCTCGGGACTCTGTAAACCGGACCAGGCGTCACCTCTATATAAAGGGACGACCCGGCACCGGTTCAGGGACAAGCAACAATCAATCCGTCGAGACGCAGGCAAGCGATTCCGCTCCCTGTAATCCGACGCCCAAGTAATACCAAACCAACTAGACGTAGGCTTTTACCTTCTCGAAGGGGTCGAACTAGTATAAAACCTTTTGTGTCCTTTGTGCGCCATGAACCCTTTCAAGCTAACCCGTGCGATGGTTCCATCATCAAGTCCGTTAAACCGGACATCTGCCGTGTTAATTCCACGACACATAGGGTCCGCACGCTTAACGTTTGATGACGATCGGTATTATGAGTTTATGAGTTTTTATGTACCGAAGGTAGTTCGGAGTCCCGGATGAGACCACGGACATGACGAGGAGTCTTGGAATGTACGAGACGTAAAGATTGATATATTGGACAACTATATTCGGACACTGGAAGTGTTCCGGAAAGTTTCGGAATAAACCGGAGTGCCGGAGGGGTTACCGGAACCCCCCGGGGAAGCTATGGGCCCTAATGGGCTTTAGTGGAGAGAGAGAGGGCCGTCCAGGGCTGGGCCGCGCGCCCCTCCCCCTTGGTCCGAATTGGACAAACAAAGGACGGGGGGCGGCGCCCCTCTCCTTCTCCCTCTCCATCCCCTTCCTTCCCACTCTCTCCCTCTTGGTGGATTCCTGCTATGAATAGGATTGGAATCCTATTCCTAGTAGGATTGCCTCTCTAGGCACGCCATAGGGGGCCGGCCGGCCTCCCCCCTTGCTCCTTTATATACGGGGGCAGGGGGACACCTCTACACACACAAGTTGATCTCTCCAGCCGTGTGCGGTGCCCCCTCCACAGAAACACACCTCGGTCATACTGTTGCAGTGCTTAGGCGAAGCCCTGCGACGGTAACTTCATCATCTCCGTCACCACGTCGTCGTGCTGACGAAACTCTCCCGTGAGTTTCTACTTGATCAAGAGCTCGTGGGACGTCGTCATGCCAAACGTGTGCTGAACGCGGAGGCTCCGTACGTTCGGTGCTTGATTGGTTGGATCACGAAGAAGTTCGACTACATCAACCGCGTCACTAGACGCTTCCGCTTTCGGTCTACGAGGGTACGAAGACACAATCTCCCCCTCGTTGCTATGCATCTGGTAGATAGATCTTGCGTCACTAGTAGAAAACAGGGCTTTGGTCCAGGCCTGTCCAGCCCATTAGCCCCGGTTCAATCTAGAACCGGGTCCAATGGGGGCACTGGACCCGGTTCGTGAGCCCAGGGGGCCGGCCGGGCCACGTGGGCCATTGGTCCCAGTTCGTCTGGACCTTTTGGTCCCGGTTGGTGCGACGAACCGGGACCAATGGGTCTTGCTCCTGGCCGACCACCATTGGTCCCGGTTGGTGGCAAGAACCGGGACCAAAGGCACCCCTTTAGCCCCGGTTTGTAGCACCAACCGGGACCAATGAGGTGCCAATATATACCCCCTCGCTCAAGAGCAGAGCACACTGCTCTGTTTTTTTTCTGGCCAAGGGGGAGAGGGGTTAGTGGTGCTCTAGCTCACCTCCTATGCACACAACGTGTTCGATGGAATGCCCAAGCCACACTAGTTAAGCTTTTCTCCTCTCGAAGCTCTATTTTCTCCGAGATTTGTCTAGTTTAGCGGTCCGTCACGTCCCGCCCCCGTCTTCGCCGCCGTCGATCGCCCCCGCCGATCTCGTCACCGGCACCACCGTGGTGAGCCTCTTATTATGTCCATGCTTTTTCTTACTTTTATTATTGCTTGTTATTATTGCTTTAGATAGATATTTGTCTAATTTTCTTACGTTTATTATTGCTTGTTATTATATAGAGTGATGGTTTTGATATCCGCCCACGTGGGCCCTCGTCCTGTCTACGATTCGGATGTGGTATATTATCTTTAATTTATAACTATTTGTTTTAGTGTTTATGATAGTTATGCCGACCAACCTGACATGCATAGATGTTTTATTATGTCTAGGAGGTAGTTGAACCGGAAATTCCAACCGACCCTCTCGGGGAGAGGTTAAATTTAGTTGAAGAGGAAAACATTTCCCTAAAGAAAAAATTGGAAAAAATGGAGGAGGAGAAGATGGAATTGGAGTTGCATGTTGCGGAAGTCATCGATGATCACAAGATCAAGATGGACCCTATTGTCGAGAGGTTAAATTTAGTTGAAGAAGAAAACAAATTCTTGAAGGAAAAAATAAAAAAAATTGAGGACGAGAAGATGATATTGGAGTTGCATGTTGCGGATGTCGTCGATGATCACAAGATCAAGATGGATGCAATGCGGTTGAAGATTAGAAAGATTAGAAAATATGCCATTCATACCGAGGCTTGGTATCATTATGCCGTTGGATCAATTGTTACCTTGGTTGCGATTATGATCGCATTTGTTTTCGCATTGAAATGTTTTACATAGTTTCGATGTGTATGGAGAGCTATATGTTGTTAGATGAGAACTATATATGTATGTACTTTGGTTTTAATGTGATGATGAACTTTTATCCATTTGGTCACTTAATTATCTATTTATGATGTTCTGTAATGGTTTTTGACACACTTAATTATATATAATGCACGCAGATGAACCGGCAATGGATGTACGGTGACAAACACACCTCCGAGTACATTAAGGGCGTGCATGAGTTTCTTAATGCGGCTGAGGCAAACAAGCAGAATGGTTTTATGTGTTGTCCAAGCACTAAATGTGGGAATACAATGTCTTACTCTAACCGGAAAATCCTTCACTCCCACCTGCTTTACAAGGGTTTCATGCCACACTATAATGTTTGGACGAGGCACGGAGAAATAGGGGTTATGATGGAAGACGGCGAAGAAGAAGAGTACGATGACAACTATGAGCCCCCTGAATACGGTGATGCTGCAATGAGGGGAGCTGGTGAAGATCAAGAGGAACTAGACGATGTGCCCAATGATGCTGCAACGGGTGAAGCTGCTGAAGATCAAGAGGAACCAAATGATGATCTCCGCCGGTTCATTGTCGATGCAAGGACACAATGCGAAAGTCAAAAGGAGAAGCTGAAGTTCGATCGCATGTTAGAGGATCACAAAAAAGGGTTGTAACCCAATTGCGAAGATGGCAACACAAAGCTCGGTACCGTACTGGAATTGCTGCAGTGGAAGGCAGAGAATGCTATGGCTGACAAAGGATTTGAGAAGCTACTGAAAATATTGAAGAAGAAGCTTCCGAAGGATAACGAATTGCTCGACAGTACATACGCAGCAAAGAAGGTCGTATGCCCTCTAGGATTGGAGGTGCAGAAGATACATGCATGCCCTAATGACTGCATCCTCTACCACGGTGCATACAAGGATCTGAACGCATGCCCGGTATGCTGTGCATTGCGGTATAAGATGAGACGAGATGACCCTGGTGATGTTGATGGCGAGCCCGCCAGGAAGATGGTTCCTGCGAAGGTGATGTGGTATGCTCCTATAATACCACGGTTGAAACGTTTGTTTAGAAACAGAGAGCATGCCAAGTTGATGCGATGGCACAGTGAGGACCGTAAGAAAGACGGGAAGTTGAGAGCACCCGCTGACAGGTCGCAGTGGAGAAAAATCGAGAGAAAGTACTGGAAGGAGTTTGCAAAGGACCCAAGGAACGTATGGTTTGCTTTAAGCGCGGATGGCATTAATCCTTTCGGGGAGCAGAGCAGCAATCACAGCACCTGGCCCGTGACTCTATGTATGTATAACCTTCCTCCTTGGATGTGCATGAAGCGGAAGTTCATTATGATGCCAATTCTCATCCAAGGCCCTAAGCAACCCGGCAACTACATTGATGTGTACCTAAGGCCATTAGTTGAAGAACTTTTACAGCTATGGAATGGAAATGGTGTACGTGCGTGGGATGAGCACAGACAGGAGAAATATGACCTAAAGGCGTTGCTGTTCGTGACCATCAACGATTGGCCCGCTCTTAGTAACCTTTCAGGACAGACAAACAAAGGATACCACGCATGCACGCACTGTTTAGATGACACTGAAAGTATATACCTGGACAAGTGCAGGTAGAATGTGTACCTGGGCCATCGTCGATTTCTTCCGACCAACCATCAATGTCGAAAGAAAGGCAATCATTTCAAAGGCGAGGCAGATCACCGGAAGAAGCCCGCCATGCGTACCGGTGATCACGTACTTGCTATGGTCAATGATTTACACATAATCTTTGGAAAGGGCCCCGACGCACTAGCTGTTCCGAATGACGCTGAGGGACACGCACCCATGTGGAAGAAGAAATCTATATTTTGGGACCTACCCTACTGGAAAGATCTAGAGGTCCGCTCTTCAATCGACGTGATGCACGTCACGAAGAACCTTTGCGTGAACCTGCTAGGCTTCTTGGGCGTGTATGGAAAGACAAAAGATACAGCTGAGGCACGGGAGGACCTGCAACGTTTGCACGAAAAAGATGGCATCCCTCCGAAGCAGTATGAAGTTCCTGCCAGCTATGCTCTTACAAAAGAAGAGAAAGAAATCTTCTTTGAATGCCTGCTCAGTATGAAGGTCCCGACTGGCTTCTCGTCGAATATAAAGGGAATAATAAAAATGGCAGGGAAAAAGTTCCAGAACCTAAAGTCTCATGACTGCCATGTGATTATGACGCAACTGCTTCCGGTTGCATTGAGGGGGCTTCTACCGAAAAACGTCCGATTAGCCATTGTGAAGCTATGTGCATTCCTCAATGCAATCTCTCAGAAGGTGATCGATCCAGAAATCGTACCAAGGCTAAGGAGTGATGTAGCGCAATGTCTTGTCAGTTTCGAGCTTGTGTTCCCACCATCCTTCTTCAATATCATGACACACGTCCTAGTTCATCTAGTCGACGATATTGTCATTCTGGGTCCCGTATTTCTACACAATATGTTCCCCTTTGAGAGGTTCATGGGAGTCCTAAAGAAATATGTCCGTAACCGCACCAGGCCAGAAGGAAGCATCTCCATGGGCCATCAAACAGAAGATGTCATCGGGTTTTGTGTTGACTTCATTCTTGGCCTTAATAAGATAGGTCTCCCTAAATCGCGGTACGAGGGGAGACTGACTGGAAAAGGCACGCTTGGAAGGGACTCAATAATATGCAGGGACGGATATTCTTGGTCTCAAGCACACTACACAGTTCTACAGAACTCTACATTAGTGACCCCGTATGTTGATGAACACAAGAACAGTCTGCGCTCCAAACACCCGGAGCAGTGCGACGACTGGATTACATGTGAACAGATCAGGACTTTCAGCAGTTGGTTGGAAACACATCTCAGAGGTGACAACACTGTTTGTGATGAGTTGTACTTGTTGTCCAGGGGACCATCTTCGACTGTATTGATTTACAAAGGATACGAGATAAATGGGAATACATTTTACACGATTGTCCAAGATCAAAAGAGCACCAACCAAAACAGCGGTGTCCGCTTTGATGCAACAACCGAGAGGGGAAATGACACATATTATGGTTACATAGTGGACATATGGGAACTTGACTACGGACATGATTTTAAGGTCCCTTTGTTTAAGTTCAAATGGGTCAATCTGTCAGGAGGCGGGGTACAGGTAGACCCACAGTACGGAATGACAACAGTGGATCTGAAAAATCTTGGATACACTGACGAACCGTTCGTCCAAGCCAATGATGTGGCACAGGTTATCTATGTGAAGGACATGTCTACCAGACCGAGAAAAAGAAAAGATAAGGAAGCGAATACATCATACGATGAGCCAAAGCGCCACATAGTTCTTTCAGGAAAAAGGGACATCCTGGGAGTGGAGAGCAAGACAGACATATCCGAAGATTATGAAAAGTTTCATGAAATTCCTCCCGTCAAAATCAAGGCTGACCCAAGCATTCTGATAAACGATGAAGATTATCCATGGTTACGGCGCAATAAGCAAATGGCACAAGCGAAGAAAAAGTGAAGACTTTTTTCCGCAACTATTATGATGATACCATGCCAACTTTGTAACAGACGAGTATGATACCATTGTCCATTTGTACTATTCAAATTTCAATACTACTTGCACTAACAGAAAGTTTGTAATTGGTTTTACCAGAATAAATTAAAAAATAAAGCAAAAAACAAAAAAAAAATAATGCAGAAAACAAAATAAAACTTGCAAAAAATAAAAAATAGCAACAATGAGTATTTCATTGTAGGTAGAAACAAAATAAAATAAATAAAACAACAAACAAAACAAATAATTTCAAATTTAAACTATTCAAATTTGAATACTACTTGCACTAACAGAAAGTTTGTAATTGGATTTACCAGAAAGAACTAAAAAATA
>LR738712.1:882970969-882986345 GCA_902687465.1 Secale cereale | reverse complement strand
GAGGGGTAGAGAGGTTGCCTAGCTAGTGTCAAAGTATTGAAGAAATCCATGACTTCATCATTTGCCAGAAGTAACCGGGGCATGTTGGTACGAAGTTATGCAAAGTTATTTTGGAACGGAGTTCCTGATAGGATAATCCGTCTTTTGTTACGAATTATCCTATCTGGGACTCCGTTCCAAAATAACTTTGGAGAGCTTCGTACCATCATGCGACTGTTACTTTCTCCTAATGATGAAGCCATGCATGGTTTTGTTGAATCCTTTGACACTAGACAAAATGTGACATGAGGGGGTCTAGGGTTGTGGATCGCCGAGCAGTCGAGGGTCGAGGGGTCGAGAGGTTGCCTAGCTAGTGTCAAAGTATTGAAGAAATCCATGACTTCATCATTTGCCAGAAGTAACTGGGGCATGTTGGTACGAAGTTCTGCAAAGTTGTTTTGGAACGAAGTTCCTGATAGGATAATCCGTCTTATGTTACGAATTATCCTATCTGGGACTCCGTTCCAAAATAAATTTGGAGAGCTTCGTACCATCATGCGACTGTTACTTTCGCCTAATGATGAAGTATTGGTTTTGTTGAATCCTTTGACACTAGACAAAATGTGACATGAGGGGGTCTAGGGTTGTGGATCGCCGAGCAGTCGAGGGTCGTCCAGGGGTTGAGGGTCGAAGCTAGTTCTACGTTTGCCATTAATATATCCATCTGTCATGTTTGAATAAAAATTGGCATGTTGTAAATATTTGTAGAAACTATGGATGACAACACCCGAGACCTAGCACAAGAAACGATGTTGATGGACATAATCGCAGACGGACAAGATGCCGTCTTGTCGTTTCTCAACGACACCAATGAGCAGGTGGAAAGAGAGCTGCAGCTGGAAGATCTAGGCTATGATATTGATGGCTCCGGTGACCCAATGCACATGGAAGAAGTAGACCGTGAGGACGGCTCCGGTGACCCAATGCCGGTGCAAGAAGGAGACCGTGATGCTGGCTCCGGTGACCGAACCGAGTCCGGCCAGGAGGTATATATGTTAGTTAAGCCTGTGCTGACTAGTTAATTGATGCATTCATTAACTCTCGTCTTTGTTCCTTTTTCTAGCCCTCCGGATCAAGCAAATCTTCGGTAAAGAGACGAGGCACGAAGAAAAATTTGAGGCCGGATGAAAAGTTTGAGATCTCAGAAATCTCGCGCTCCGGCGAGCCGATTGAACCCATCCGGACAAAGAACGCATTTGTTAATCAGTGCGGGGTCCTGGTTAGGGACAAGATCGCGATCAGCATCCATCAATGGTTAAAGCCGGCTGCAAAAGACGCTCAGGTGTCTTATGTCACTGATATGCAGAAAGAAGATCTTTGGACTGAGCTGAAGTCAAATTTCATCCTACCGCCAGAGGATGATCCGGCGAATCCAGTTAAAGAGGAATTAATCAAGTCTGCTGCTCTTTCGAAGATGGCAGACCAGTTCAGGGCATGGAAGAAAAAATTGAATAAGGTTGTCCGCGATAAAGAGACTCCAGAATTCGTGGGCATATTTGAGAAGATCAAAGATGACTGTCCCGCATTTGTGGCCTATAAGACATCGGAAAAGAGTAAGAAGATGTCGGCGACAAACCAGATAAATGCTGCGAAGAAGAAGCATCACCATCGCACGGGGTCAGGTGGCTACCTCAGAGCCCGGCCTAAGTGGGCCAAGGCTGAGAATGATCTGCTTGAGAAAGGGATCGAACCAGAGACAATGCAATGGCCAGACCGTTGCATGACTTGGTTCTTCGGGGCTGGCGGAACCTTGGACCCTGTATCAGGGAGGTGCATTTGGACGGACAAGCAATTGGAAACACCACTCAGGAAGCTTCGGCACTATATCAAATTAGCGCATGAAGGGACGTTCTTCCCCGACAGAGAGAACGACGAGCTGACAATGGCCCTCGGGAATCCTGAGCACCCTGGACGGACATGAGGCACGCCAGGCTCCCTTCCGTGGAGTGCTGGGTTTCCGGACGCAGGCGGCTACAAATGCCACGAGAGGAGGAAGAAAATGCAGCAGACCGAAATGCAGGCGCTGCGGGCCAGAATACAAGCGATAGAGGAACGGGAAGCAAATCGGGACAAAAGAATGGCCGAAGCTTCCCCCGAAGCTACCCCGCCATCTCAGCGGAGAAGCATCGTGGCTTCCACCGAGCTGCTTCAGCCGGAGCATGTCTTGACGGCTACTGCCAGGTATCCCGTGGATGCTATCACGGAGGTACAAAATTGCCACCTTATGACGCAGTGGATAAATCTGAAGGTCAAGGCGGCTGCTGGCTCTGTTTTTCCTACTGGACCCGGCGACATTTTTCACTACCGGCCGATTCCAGAAGGATATGCTAGGGTGATGGTGGATGAAATTACGGAGGGATTTGAGGAGCTCCAGCTTGACCACCCTACCGGTGAAGGGGAGACTCGGCTGGGTTCTTCACTGAAGACTCAATGCCTATGGCGGAAGGACCTCCTCAACATTCTCAACTGGACGCCTCCGCCTCCTCCTCCTCCTCCTCCGGCGAGTCAGGGCACTCCGCCTCCTCCACCACCTCCTCCTCCGGCGAGTGACGATCAGGGCACTCCGGCTCCTTCTCCGGCGCGTGGCGGCACTCCGCCTCCTTCGCCTGCGCCGGCGCGCCCGAGCAGCCAGCCTCCTCCTTCTCCGCCTGCGCCTGCGCGCCCGAGCAGCCAGCCTGCTCCTCCTTCTCCGCTCCGGCTGCTCCTGCTCCGGTGCGTAAGCAAGGAAAGAAGACATCCGCTTCGTCTGGTCTGGAGACGTCTAGCAGTACAGCCAGAGGCGGGAGGCGATGCAGATTCGGTCCTTCTCTCACGCCTCAAGAGAAGTTACCATACGAGAGGTCTGACGAGGAAAACACGAAGATCGCTCAAGGCGAAGTGAAGGACTGGCTTGAAGGGTTGAAAGCACAGAGACATCCACCTCCGGAGGAGAAGATAGATCCGGTGAAAGCAAAGCGCACTCTTGCTGCCCTGAAGCAACCAGCGAAAAGTAAGCCGAAGGACAACTATGACCGCGTGATTGAAAAGTCATTTCAACCAGCGAAGCGGTCGGGAAGTACTAAAAGTGATCAAAGGTTAGCAGAAGGACGAGCTGGGAAACAAATTGCCCAGCTCGGCGAACAAGCGGACCAATCGTGCCCCCCGCTCAAGGTGTCTAGCGACATGGTTGCTAATGATCCGAGGATGGTGCCCGGTTATAGCAATCCTGGAGATTACGTGTCCGACGATGTACAATATGATTACTTGGACATGCAGATACAAAGATACGAGTATGGGAAGCCTCTCGTCAAAAATGAAAGATCTCTATCAACGAATATGCGAAGATTGCATGATTGGTACTTGAAAATCTCCAGAGAGTCTGGGGGGACAAGCGGAGCATGACCTCGTTGGAATTGAACTGTTGCCTATTCCATTTGAGGAGTTCTATCAGTTTTCAATCTATTGGCCCTCGATAAAGCAACGGTCACCTGCTACTGTCTGTAAGTAGTACTACTTCTGTCATTAAGTCTCTCTATATAGCTGATCTCTTTCATTGCATGTCTTTATAATTATCCTCACTATATTATGCAGATTCAAGATCGTCGAATTGAAGAAAAGACAAGTAGGTGATATTGGGTTCATTAACACATACCTCATAGATGCAACCGAGGTTAAATGGCGTCCCTCAGATACCGAGACCAACTTGCTATGATCGTTGGTGGTAAATGAAAACAAAGATATAATACTCTTTCCTTACAACTTCAAGTGAGTGTTACTGTCTTGTGCATATTTGGTTTCCCTTATATATCAGTCAAGGTTATAGTAATGTAATTGATGAGTTCATGCATGCGTGCGCAGCTTCCACTATATTCTCTTAGAGATTAAGCTTGAGAAGGGAGTAGTGACTGTCTTGGACTCTAAATGTAAAGATCCCGAGGAGTATGCGGACATGACTCAAATGCTCGACAGGTAAGTTAAATCGATCAATATTATCCACCATGCATATCAACAACTTTGTTCATTTCTGATATCAAGTAATTGTTTTCTTTGTCTGGCAGGGTTTGGAGAAAATTCACCAAAAAAGCTCCGGGACTGTCGAAGAAGCTAGAATTTAGACACCCGGAAGTAAGTACTATATAGTAGCATGTTCCGTGCATCTCCTATATCTTGATTCAAGCGCTAGTTTCATCAATACCATTTGGCATTCTTGCTTATCAGTTTGATTGACCTCTATTTCTTGTAAAGTGGTTGTGGCAGGAACCCGGGAATGATTACTGTGGATACTACATTTGCGAGTCCATCCACCACTCGACCTGTGAGCGGGGCTACTCTGAAGCACAATTTGAAGTGCGTAAGCAATTAATAATATTCACAATTTTATAGAATCATTTCATGTATTGACCCCCTTCTTCAAATTAGATGTTTCGGATGCGGGATGAACTCCTAACACCAGATCGTCTGCGAGCAATTCAAGAGGAATTGGCGGCATTCTTCCTTGAACACGTGATCGCGCCAGACGGAGAATACTATGTGGACCATGCGTCCATATGATAGGAGATTATATTTGTAAGAGATAATTATTGTATATATGTACCCGGTAGTGTCGGATAGATATACGAGAACTTGTTGTTTGACCAATCTCTGGGAGAAGGAGAGGTGGTCGATATAACTTCTCTCTGTATGCATATATATGTTGATTATACGATCTTCTGTTTCCTTCGTTTGCTTACTAGCTAGCTAGCTAGCTTGCGTGTCTAGTCCTCTCTATACGTATGTGTAGTACGTAGCGTCGACCAAGCACGGACATAAGTGAGGACACTTCTCTCTATTAATTAGCTAGCTAACACAATATGAAACACCTAAATTAACCCTCCAAAACCTCCAACCCCCCCTCCCCTTTCAAAAAAAAACAAAAACCACAGCCACAGAAATGCTGATGCGTGGATGCCTTTTGGTCCCGGTTGGTGCCACCAACCGGGACCAAAGCCCCTCCTGCCTGGGCTCGGCGCACAGGCCACGTGGACACACATCTGCCCCGGTTCTGGATCGAACCGGGACTAAAGGGTCAGAGCATTAGTACCGACACTTTTGTCCCGGTTCAAGAACCGGGGCTAAAGGCCCTAACAAACCGGGTCTGATCCCCCTTTATCTACTAGTGCGTGATCGCATGAATTTTTTTGAATACTACATTCCCCAACATCTATAACCTTCCTCCTTGGCTGTGCATGAAGCGGAAGTTCATTATGATGCTAGTAATCATCCAAGGCCCTAAGCAACCCGACAATGACATTGATGTGTACCTAAGGCCATTAGTTGAAGAACTTTTACAGCTGTGGAATGGACAAGGTGTACGTGTGTGGGATGAGGACAACCAGGATGAATTTGACCTACATGCGTTGCTGTTTGTAACCATCAATGATTGGCCTGCTCTCAGTAACCTTTCAGGACAAATAAACAAGGGATATCTGTCGGTCCCAAGATGCGATTCTATCCCGATCATGTGACACGTACGTGATTGGGGCACAACCGCATTTCGGGCTTTTAGCAAGATGGATATCATTACATCGTACCATTACATACATACATGGGGGATACAACAATACATACCAGTCACATGAATACAACAACATCAATACGAGGCATCCGACTACGGATGCAAACATGAAAAGCACAACGACATCCATCTGCTATCCCAGGCAGCCGACCAGGAACCTAGCTCAAGACTGACGAAGAAGAAGAAGAAAGAACTCCAACAAAAGGTAACATCGTTCTCGCATCAAGACATCGGAAACCTGCACCTGCAACTGTTGTTGTAGTAACTGTGAGCCATGAGGACTCAGCAATCCCATAACCATGGGTACCAAGACTAGCAAAGCTTAATGGGTAGGAAGAGGTAAAGTGGTGAGGTTGCAGTAGCGGCTAAGCAAAAGTATGGTGGCTAACTTACGAGTACAAGAATAAGATGAGCATCTACGCAAACGGTCGCAAACTAGTAATGATCGCTAAAGATCCTGAACTACCTATGAGTCAAACATAACCCCACCGTTTTCTCTTCTCAAAGTGAAAAGAGACAGTCACGGTTACTCACACAGTTGTTTGTTTTATTTCGGATCCTCTGTCAAGTTTTCTACAACCGGACATTAACAAATTCCAATCTGCCACATAACCGCGGGCATGGCTTTCGAAACATCATAACCCTGCAGGGGTGTCCCAACTTAGCCCATCACAAGCTCTCACGATCAGCAGAGATAATAATAATATTACCCCTTATCTTAGGGACAATCCGATCAGGCTCGGAATCCTGGTGCACAAGACATTTTGACAATGGTAAAACAAGTCCAGCAAGACCTCCCGGTGTGTCGAAACCCTGATAGTAGCCGCGCGTATCTCGTCTCAGACCACGACCAGATGGGCGAAGCTACGAGTAAAACCAATCCTCTGGTTTTCCCCAGGTGGCCCCGCAGTAGCCCCGTTTGGGACCAACACCATCAGCACTGGCCCCCCTGCTATGTAGAAAGAATCCTCGGGTAGCGCTAACTCCCTATGCAATTAATTAATTAAAGTTTTTATTATGAGCAAATTAAAACCAATGTTGGGCCTTGCTGGAGGAGTTTTATTCAAAGACGAACTGTCAAGGGATCCCCATATACCCAACCGTATAAGGAACGCAAAATCGAGGAACATAACGCCGGTTTATCGGCTCCTAAGGTGGCATGAGTGGAACAAAACACCGAGCAAAAGGCCAAGCCTTCCACCCATTGCCAAGTATATAGGTGTGTTATTAATAATAGTAGATATTGTGATATTCCAACAACAAGTTCCAACATGGAACGATCTTCATCTTCACCTGCAACTAACACCTCTATAAGAGGGGCTGAGCAAGCAGGTAACATAGCCAAACAACGGTTTGCTGGGAACACTACGGGAAACAGAAGATTTGCCGTCAGTATTGTTCTTTGCCGTCAGCTAATAATTTTGCCGACAGTTGCTGACGGCAAAGAATGGCTGACGACAAAACATTCTTTGCCGTCTATAAATAAACTGGATGGTGGCAAAGAAAATGACAGACGGCAAAGTGCTCACTTTGCCGTCTATAAATAAAAACACAGACGGCAAAGACTACTTTGCCATCTGTAAATAAAAGGACAGACGACAAATGTCTTTGCCGTTTGCCTTTTTATTTACAGACGGCAAAGTGATCACTTTGCCGTCTGTAAATAAGAAGACAGACGGCAAAGAAGAAACACAGCACACGGATTGATCTCCTGGATCGATAACATGGCATGATCTGGGCCGCCGGCACCCGCCTCTCTCTCACCGTGCGCGCCCCAACACACCCACGCATGTCCCCACCCACTGGACCACCACCACCCACGCAGGCATCTTATCCGCAGACAGCCCACCCCCACCACTCCCTTATCCTCCCGTATCTCTCTCCTCTAGCACTGCATCTCTCTCCTTAATCCATCGATCCCTCTCTGTTCCTCGCGTAGGAGCACGGCGCCCTCGCCCCACCGGCCGCCGACGCACATCGCCCTACCGGCCACCCCCGCCGGCCACTACCTCGCCCCACCGGCCACCCCCGCTGGCCACCACCTCGCCCTCGCCCCGCCCCTCAACTCGCCCGGGAATCCACCCCGCCGGCGACAACCTCTTCCCCGTCCTGCAGCTCACCTCGCCGGCGACCACCTCGCCGGCTCCACCTCACCGGCCGCTGCTGCTCGCCTCACCGACCGCAGCCGCCACTCGCCTCACCGTCCGCCACCACCTCCGCTCGCCTCACCGGCCGCCGCAGGGAGTAGCGCCAAACACAGAGCAGATCCAAGGCTCTAGCCAGCACCCTCCTTCCTCTATCTACCGTGAGCAGACACGTCGCCGGCCAACGCCGCCCGCCCGTCTGGCGCCCCCATCCAGCGCCCACCCGTCCGACGCCCCCATCCAGCGCCTGCCCGTCCGGCGCCTCCGTCCAGCGCCCTCCCATCCCCGAGAAGCAGCGTGTCGTGGCCAGCGCCCGCGAGCCCCGTCCGTCCGCCGCAACACCCAGCGCTCTCCTGCCCGTCCGTCAGCCACACCGCCAGCGCCGCGTGAAGCTCTACCTTGCGAGCTCGACCTCACCGGCTGGCCGTGCGCACCCCAGCTCCTCCAGCCACGCACCCGAACCCATCCACACCTCGAGCTCCTCCTCACCCGTCGGTCCTGCGCTCCACCTCACGAGCTTCGCCGCTAGAGCAGTTGAGCGCTCCGCCGGTTGAGCACCGGTCATCCCTGACCTCCTTCGCATGCCTCCCCGCAACAGCGGAGCGAGTCTGCTCCCGAGCGCGGCTGGGCCGGAGCTGCGCGGCTGAACAGGGCCGGGCGGTGGCGTGGCGAGTAGAGCACGTCAGAGAGGCAAGGCGAATGTTGGGCTGGACAGCGAGGCGGGCAGAGCATCGGAGTGGAGAAGAAGGACCCGATTGCTTTTTAGTCTTACATGTTAGGGTCCTTTGTGTTAATTTCCAGGACTACTCTGTAACTTTAGTTTTGGTTCGGGGTCATATTTGCATTTTGTACTACACTAACCTTGAATAAAAGGTACGACACACGGATGGACCTTTCCCTGTTAAAAAAGAAGAAGAAAGATAGGTATTGCACTCGCATGAGTTGACCGCATCGCTCGGGAGCAATGCTGTTGTGTGTGTATTTTTTTAAAAAAAATTGACCCTTTCTTTGCTGTCTATGATATAGGAGGCTGACGGCAAAGACACGAATAGCTGACAGCAAACCTGTAGTCTGGCTGACGGCAAAACTGCATTTCTTTCCCGTCTGTGATTTATAAGGCTGACGGCAAAGAAGGTTCGGCTGAAAGCAAAGTCTTTGTTGCCTGGCCGATGAAAAGCTGACGGCAAAGTATTCTTTGCCGATTTATCTTTGCCGTCTGACTTTGCCGTCTGCTTCCTGACGGCAAAGTCTTTGCCGTCTGGATTTAGTTCTTTGCCGTCTGTGATCCCCAGACGGCAAATTACCTGTTTCCTGTAGTGGAAGGTGTCAAAAGGTTAGAGGTTTCATGGCAACAAGGAGAGGGGCTGACAATAAAATGTTGGGTAGCGCGACATATAACGATAGCCTCGAGACATCTAGCATAGCAATGATAGAAAAGGTATCCAAGGTGATGGTCATCTTGCCTGAGATACCGCAAGTAAGAGGAACGAATCCATGAAGTAGACGAAGAAGAAGCCTCGAAGACGAACCACGTGAAGTCGAACGAATCCTCACAATCGCAACGAACAAGCACTAACGAGAAGAAGCAAGCAACACGGTAAACACTCCACTCAAGGACATGACAAGATGCTCAACCAAGTATGATGCAAGACAAGTCTATATGATGCAAAACATGGCAAGGGATGAAGCACACAACAACAACACAAGCCAACAAGTTTAAATGAGGCCGGAATCAACATATAGCAATTCCGGTAAGTCCTCATATGCACATTTTGAAATTGGTCCAGATCTGAAAAAACCTTAAGTTAAAGTTGTTAAACAGCAGGTTAACATGCACCATGATGATCTACATGAAATTCTAGTCAAGTTTCATATAAAGTTTATTTAATTCAAAGCTATGGCCTAAAAGATATGAGCAAAACAAGTCAAGCATGTCATCGGTGCAAGATGCACCCGAACATCAAGAAAACACACTCCAAACATGTAAACAACCTGATATTATGCTTCTACATGCAAAATCACACAAGTTTCATATAGAGCACGCTCAAAACGGAGCAACGGTTCAACACATACACATCAAACAAGATATAACAACAAGCTATCAAAAAACAGCAACATAGCAAATTTGGAGCAAGGTATATATATGCTACAGCACCCAAACATGATAACAAGAGGCATGGATGTGAAATAGACATGATACTTAACAAGCATGAACTTAGAGCACACCCAAAAACTTGTTGGAACACATTTAAACAAGCATGGCAAGTTGCAATAAATTTATCCAGACTTAGGCAAAATCTGGGAAGGCAACAACATCATCACGATGCTGCCTTCGAAGGCACAAAACAACAAGCATATCAACTATATCAAGCATATAAAGATCATGGACATGTAGTAGACATAGCATACATCAAACAACTCCATTGGAGCAACTCCATAGGAGGCATGGATCAATAACAACAAGCTTCACCAAATTGATCATGCTGATAACATCTTGACAGGTAAATTTATAGCAACTTGAGAGTAAGAAATAAATAAGCTACAGCAGGACATATGTGCAAATAAGGGCATGGATGGATAGAGCATAACATGGACAACAAGAGATGATCATTTGGCAATCCAAAACATGCATGGATTTGAGTGAGGCATCAAGCAAACATAGCATCAGGTTTAACAGATTCCAGACTTAGCAGTTTTTCCACTAAGTATAAAACAACAACATTGGCATGGCATGTTTACAAGCTTGTTTAAGTCACCTCAGGGCATATCATGGAAAGTGGATTGCACCACAGCAAAGACCATTTGTGCTTCTAAAACATATAGACATGTGGCATGAAGATAAGCACACCAATAGCAATGAGCAAGTCAAATCAGCATCTCATAACAAGTTTCAGCACTTAACAGCCACATGCACTTTTACAACGGAGATTAACATGGCAATATGGCACCTAACAGGAATGCTACAGCAACCATCATGTAGATCACTTCACAATGAACTTTTTGACATATCATATGCTTCATTTGGACCAACATACACAAAGTTACAAGCATCACAAGTATGCAAAAAAATTATAGTTAACATCAGTTTTAAACATATAGCACTCTTGCAACAGGGATTAGGGCATCAAGATGAACTCAAACAAGCATGCCACAATGGAACAAAATGAAGAGCATATCACCACGATCATTTTAACATATTAAACACTCAATTTGGACATACACACAAAAAGTTATAGCCATGCAAACACGCATATAAATTTATGAGTTTCTGGGACTTAGAAGAAAATAGACCTCGGGGTCGGGCGGACATTGTCCGGGCCTGGGTAGACGTGTCCGTCGGTGGCTGGACGCGGGTCCCACTTGTCAGCGAGACGGAGAGGAGAGGCGGACATGTCCGTGCCCGGACGGACATGTCCGTCGGCGGCGGCGTCGGGCCCACTGACCAATGGATTATCTGTTCTGAATGAAGCTGAGGGACGCGCACCCATGTGCAAGAGGAAATCTATATTTTGGGACCTACCCTACTGGAAAGACCTAGAGGTCCGCTCTTCAATCGACATGATGCACGTGACGAAGATCCTTTGCGCGAACCTGCTAGGCTTCTTGGGAGTGTATGGGAAGACAAAAGATACACCGGAGGCACGGGAGGACCTGCAACGTTTGCACGAAAAAGACGGCATGCCCCCAAAGAAGTGCAGCGACCATGATTCCAATGAACCAAAGTCTCTGTGCTCAGTGTCATCCCTGGATCGGTATGCTGACACACACAGTACTCGAGGATTTATAACAGAGTTTCAATCACACTTTATTACATCGAAAATCCTCGAAGAGGCAATATCCATTACACGAAAATGGCCGAAGGCCATCTAAAATGATAACCTGTGGAAGCTAAGAAGAGTAGTTGAATCCATCCAACTCCACGACAAACATTGAGTGCATGACAACGACCTATCGCACCTTAATCTTCGTCTAAAACCTCTGCAACATGATACGTTGCAGCCATGTAGGTCAGTACATTGAATATGCTGGCATGAACATACTTTAATAATGATGAGCAATGTCTACAACTATATGCATATTTGGCTCGTGGAGGCTGTAAGGTTAATTTTGCATAAAGCTAGCTTTTCCCTACAACAAAGGAATGTATTTCATTTACTACTTAGTTAAAATTTAACATGAACATTGAGAATGGTACCCCCATCTCAATCCCAAACCACCAAAGTCATTATTAACCCAACAAGTTAAATCAAGTGTTGAGATCAGTCCATAATTCAAATACCAGGATACTCAAGATGTCCATAACTGGGGACACGGCTACTCATGAATAGTTTGTACACTCTGCAGAGGTTTGTGCACTTTTCCCCTCAAGACTCGATCACATCCGTTTAATTTCTCACACTACATGGTGTTTGAGAACCGCATGACCGAGACACAGTCTTTCAGAAGCATTAACTCTTTACTCTGGGTAGACCGGTACGCCTACATTCGCTACATCTTCTAGTCCACCACTGAAAGAGATCACACGACATACTCAACTATGCCAGAGCCCATAATGGCTTGTGGCTGCACATGGAAGTTTCGAGGCATGAAAGATATATGATCCCTTTGAGCCTGGGTGGCATTCCTTGGACAACACTGGTATATCCCCAGGTTCCCTGACAACCACTGGTCTATCTCCAAGGTGCCACAACCCATCCACCCAGATGAGTATTAAATTTCCACCTTAAAAGAAACCCTTAGTTGTTATTACACTCACAACTTTCATGAAACTCTCATACCAATCCACGTCTACAAGCATGGCTAAGCAATGAATAACAACACATATATTCCCTTGGGTTGATCTCAAGTCATTGGGTTCCTACCTCATGAACAACAAAGCATCTTCACATGTAACCAGTCCTACTCATGCAAGTGTTTGAGGATATAACTAATGCAATAAAAAATGGGTATTGGAAATTATGATCAAAGTATGAACTTGCCTTGCTGACAATCGTTGAAACCTAGAGACTCATAGTAGCACGCTTCACACTCTGGGAATTCAATCGCAATCAAACAATAGCATACATAAGCAATCATACAACAGAATCGAAGAACAGATCTCGAAAGACTTCAAAATAAATGAATAACTCTTGCAACAGAAAACAATTTCTGACAGTACCAAAATTAAGTGAATTTGGCCTTATCAGAAAGTTTAGGTCAAGAGCTTCGATTTGCAAAAAGAATCAACTCAAACGGAGTAACAAAACTAAAGTTACGATCAAAAGAAGTTCAAATTCAAATATGTTTGAAAACAAATTTTAGTACTTTCGAAATCAAATTTGAGTTGCGCTACTGGAAATATAAGATCGGAACGAAGAAATTGGCGCTGGTTTCATCTAATTCTGACTAACGAGTAAAAAGTTACGATGGTTTAAAGATCAGGGACTTATCCGTAAATTTTTTAATCACAGAAAGGTCCTTGACAAAGAAATAACAGAAGAAAGAAAAGTCTAAATAGCGAACGTTCGTTTTCTGAAAATAAACAGCAGACGTTCGCTGTTTAATAAAACCTAAAAAAACAAATCTAGTTTTCTAAAAAAACGATGTAGGGTTTAAAAGAAAACCGAACTAAAAAAAATGGGCGGTTATTACCTCGCGGATCGGGTCGGTTCCGCGGGTCGGGCGGTGGGTTCGGGCGACGGCGGGGGTGGCGTCTCCGGCGGCGGTGGCGGTCGGCGGCGGCGGTGAAGCAACGGCGGATGGCGGGCTTGCGGCGGCGGCGGCGCGGCTCGGCGAGGAGGCGGCGGCGGGGTGGTGGTAGCGGCGGGGGCCTTGGCCTATTTAAAGGCCCGGGGGACGATGCTTGCGCAAGGGGCCGGCCCGGGGGAGTCCGGCTCGGACTCCCCCACGGCGCCCGTGCCAGGCACGGCGGCGACGGGAAGAAGGCGGCGTGGGGCGATGGGCTGCGGCCTGCTCGGCTGGGACTTCGGCCCAGTCGGGCGGGAACCTTTTTTTTTATAAATTCCGCCAAAAACAAAAATCCTAATAAAAAAATCTAAAAATGCCAAAAACAATTTTCGTCGTCTAAATAAAATATTTAGAACAATGTGAACATTTGTTGGCCTAAAAATGCAATTTTTAAAAATTCATATTTTTTCTAATTCAAATAAAATCCAAATAAAATATTCATTTGATTTTAAAACATTTCCTCTAATATTCCTTTCCTTTTGAAGAAGTCATATTATCTTCTCTCACTTATTTTAATATTTGAAAAATTTGGAGAGAAAAATATTAAAACCAAATTGATCGTCATAGAAAATAGAATTATTTACTGATTATTGTAACATCAGTGGGTTTGCATCACTGAAAATTCTGCTTATGTTCTCGCTAAAAAGAAGAGGATTAATCGGTTTGTTGACTAAGAGTTATTTCATAATATTCCTTTTATCTATCAGGTGAGCAGTTCAATAATCTAGAAGAGGAAATTATTATATACAATATATTTTACCAATGAAAATTATGGTGTGTCTACTAAGTTCCAACTAAGAAAGCTCAGTTTGACAACTTCGCTCGTTACGCCATACATAAGTACCTCCTTTTCGCCTGAGTAGGATTCAACAATTGTTGAGTAGGATTCGACAATGGGCCTGAGTTAGTGATTTAAAAACTTAATTAACTTAATTGCTTCAATCTGAATCTGGATTCACGTGGCAAATAGTGACAATACTAGGGAAATTGCTTTTCTACGCAGACCAAACTGAATAGCCGACAAAAGAATTTTACTACAAGTCCTATATCTTTGTAGTAGGTACAGCCCGTGTAGTTTTCAACATGCTTGTGAGATTTTATACGGGTATATGGGTATGGGTTATATGATTCCATACCCATACCCAATCTAGGGCATGGATTTGAGAATTGTAGGTTCTGATTTAGAGTTGATCAAGGATTGTGCAAAATCTTATGTAGTAGAAAACCTAATGTAAAAAAAACAGAGTTGAAAACCAGTGATCAATAGATGTTTCTTATTTCAAAAGAAACGCATTGTTCATGGATCATACAGCTCGCTGGAAGAACAAGGTAGCTAAGCTATCGGAGAGGTGTTGCCGACACCGCCCCCGGCCGGCGGCTGCGCCCCTAATTTCTTGCACTCCTTGATGCACTCGTCCATTGACAAATAGCAAACTTCCTCACCGACGGTACAGCAGTAGCAGCGCTCGCCCCTGCATGCATACGACTTCTCGTCGTGGACGCACAGCCCGTTGGGCAAATTAATCTTCTCGCCTTCGTCGTCGATGCTCCGGCCTGCATATGTGGCGACAAATAGTAATCGAGTAAATATAGTATAGCGTCATGATTAACGAACTAAACGAGAACGAGCAATCACAAATATTAGAGAGGAATCAGCATGGATTATTACATCGAGCCTGGGTAGCAAGGAGGAGGCACACGATGAGGAGTAGCGTGGCCGTGTGCTTGCCCATGGTGCGTATGAATGATGTCTATGAGGTGATCGACACAGCAGTAGGATGCTAGGCGGATGCGTGTTGTGAGATGGTTTTGCTGCATCCGGGGTATGGCCTTGCACACTTATATAAGCATGGAAATGAAGGTACGAAGGTAGGCCTCCAAGATACATTTGGGTATTAATTTTTGTATGATCGCTTGCCAGATTTTTTGGGGG
>LR738712.1:882923751-882970869 GCA_902687465.1 Secale cereale | reverse complement strand
GGGGTTGTATAAGGGCAGAAAATATTTTGTCTGCAATAATCCTGATTTACCTGCCATTTCGTTACCCGAAATGGATTTTAGGTGCCAATTGAATCAGCGTCAAATATTTTGTTTGCAATAATCATGATTTACCTGTCATTTTATTACAAAAAATAAGATTTTAGCTGCCAACTGAATCGGCTTAGCAGAGAAAAGTTCATTTTTGCAATAAGGGCATGTACAATGGTTGCTAAGATAGTCTTATCTTAAGTTTTGCATGTAAATTAGGGATGACAAAAAAACAAGTCTACAATGGGTCATCTCTTAGCCTTATCTTCAATAATTAGTTATTCCTAAAAACATGGTGAGACAAATTGTGCTAAGCTATCATCTCTTGTCTTTGCTTAAATAAGCTAAGACAAGCCTTCTCTTATGATTTCTCTCTCCTCCACCTCATCATTTATCTTACGTGGCATCCTTAAGCTAGAACCATTGTACATGCCCTAAGACGTGGGGCGGAAAATGAGTTTTTCAAGAAAAGCCGGAATTGAAAAACCAAATGCGGCAGGAAAAAAAATCTAAACAAGGAGGGTAGAAAGCCGACGAAGGAGGAGTAGTAGGAGAGATACGACCAAACTTTTTATCCCTGAAGTGACTTTTTTTCATAATAACAGATGGTGTAGCTGCGACAACAATGTTTCGTTGGCTCGTTGCAAAGACAATAATGATTGTTCAGTGGTCCGGGAACCTCACATAATTTTTATTTTGTTTGGGCACTTTATACTTCTAGTAAAACTTTATAAGAGATTTTGTTAATTTTCTCAAAAAAAAAAGTTACCACTTAATACGATATAATTATATCTTCGAAATGCATCTAGAGAAAGACTTTAGTGGGCAGTGACAAAAATATCTATATCTATACCAATATAAAAAGACCCAGTAGGGCAGATCCAACAAATCTGGGCCATCCATTAGCATTCATCCAACAGTTGTTATTATCCTAATGGTGAGCGACTAAACGCGTTTAATGCTAAACACTACTTCTATTCCGTGATGACCACCTTCCATTTTAAACCACGAGTTTCAAAAAAATAAGGTCACCTTTCTTTGGCACGAAAGGAAAGGAACTTCCCACGTAAATCAAAAAAGAAAGAAAGGAAAGTAATCGCTGCATCATCGCTCCGCACCTTCACGACGCCTCCCCCATTGCGTCGAGCCGCCGCACCTTGAAGGACGCCGCCCCTCCCATCTATGTGTTGCCCCAACCCATCGCCTCGCCTCGCCTCAGCCGGTGGCGGCGCCGCCTCCCTACACCACTTGGCCGGCCGTCGGGGATGGCGCCTCCTCCTACACCACCTGGCTTGGCGGCCGGGGATGACACATCCTCCTACAGCGAGTCGTCTAGAAGCCGCCTCCTACACCGCCTAGCAGGCCGTCGGGGACGCCTCATGTTCCTCGGTTTTATTCGCCGTCCATCCGGGCGGCTCCGCGGACAACTGCCTCACTAGCTTCGCATCCTCGACATCCTCCAACCGGATCCTTTGATCTCCTTGGCAGGGAGAATGGCGAGCAACAGAGTCAGCAGTGGTCTCCCTGTTCGGATATTGCTCTATCTGTCATGATTGGTGCCCTTCCGTGGTCGACATCGAGCAGGTGCCGTCCGATGCTGCATCCACCCGGCCCGGAACCAACCCAGGCTCAAGCGACGACCATGGCCATTGGATCTGTCATTGCGTTAAGTTTGACCAGTTACATGCCCTTGCCACGCACCAGCCGCCAGGTGCCACTAACATCCCCCCTCTCCATGTGCAATCATATTGATCTGATGTATTTTTATATTCAATTATGTGATCGGGATCTGATCAGACTCGCGTTTTCAGCAAATTAGCAATTTCAAATGTAGACACGTCTACTTATGCATTTGTTCTCACCAAGATGAAGGGAACTGCAGAGTGTTGTTCATATGAAAAAAACTAAGTCAATGTGATTAATCAAGTACATTCACAAGCAGTCTGATATAGAACCAATCTTCCTGTTATCATGTAGATACTTATTATTTCATTTTGCCTTACTATAAAGGTGCATATTGATGATCTTATAGACGTTGTTACTTATATGAAAGGGCGCAAAAGCAGCGTAGATAGTAGTACTGCAAATCTTGGAGTTGTTGCTATGTTGAAGCTAATATTCTGAACCTGAGGTGGCAAGATGTAGGATCTTTGCAGGTTGCAACCAGCCCCATTTGAGAGTTTTTTTCGAAGGGCCGTTGGCCGATCTTTATTAGATAGGGAGAAAAAAAGAGAGAGCGGTTACAAGGTAGTTTGTTTGCCGTCAAGACCAAAGTGGACTGGACGCAAACGAAAGCCAGGAAAGCCATAACAGCCCACTACCACACCATAACAAGTACACGAAAGCGTGCAGTTAACCCAACTCGGCAATGCAGCTAGCAGATCGCCACATCGCTATGTCTTCACGCACAACGTCCGGTACTCTTTCAGCACTGCTTGCCAGTTGATTAAACACTCTGGAGTTCCTCTCCTTCCACAGTCTCCAGTGCATCAAGATTGCAATGGTGTCAAAGTTGCGGCGCATCGGTTTGGGTATGCCAGCCCTGGCCTGTAACCACCACTCCTCCGTGCAGCCGTGTCGATCATCTGGCAAAATGAACGGCACCCCCGTCCAGGCCTTCAGCAAACTCCAGAGCTGCTGTGTGTACCGGCAGTGCACAAACAAGTGTGTCCAGTCCTCAAGATGTGACAGACATAGAGGGCAGGAAGGATTCCCGGGCCAGCCTCTTCTTGTAAGATTATCCGCTATCAGACACTTGCCATGGACCACTAACCACATGAAAAATTTGCATCGGGGCAGCGCCTTGGATTTCCAGATCATCTTGTTGCAGGCGAAACGTGTATTGGCCATGAACATCAGCTTGTAGGCGCTGCTGACAGAGAACTCCCGCTCCTTCGTGAGCTTCCAAAGTGCACAATCTCGCGATCCTGGCCGCAGATTAGTTACCTGAGAGATGTCCCAAACTGCTAGGTACTGCGCCAGGGCCTGCACCGAAACGCCACCTGATATGTCCCTAATCCATGATTGATTCTCCAGGGCTTCCCGAACAGAGCAGCCGGAGTCCTTGACAAACGAGAACAGAGCAGGTGCCATAGCAGCGATCGAGCGGCCATCCGGGAGCCAGTTGTCTGTCCAAAACCTCGCTGTACCTCCATCCCCCAGTGATATTGCCGAGGCGGCGTTAAACATCGCCCGGACGGCCTTCTCCGTGTTATCCGGCAGCAACTTCCATGGCCTAGGGTGCTCATCCCATCTCAGCCATGGCCATCGGCATCGTAGAGCCCAGCCAAACCACTTCAGATTCAGTACGCCGAGACCACCACACTCTTTGGGGGAGCAGACTTGTGCCCAAGGTACCAAGCAGTGCCCACCACTGATGTGCTCCTCGCCCTTCTAGATAAAGGCTCGGCATTTTCTGTTTATCATTTTGATGGCCCAAACCGGCAAGGGAAGAACAGCCATGAAGTGAATCGGAAGAGCCATGAGTACCGAGTTCACGAGCGTCAGCCGTCCTGCTGCCGGTAGCAATTTTGGCTTCCACCCTTTCATCTTGTTCGAGTACTTGTCCACCAAGGGTAAAACATCCTGACGCCTCAAACGAAAAACCGAAAGAGGCAGTCCAAGATATTTGATCGGGAAAGGATGCTGCTGACATTGAAAATGTTCTGACACAGAGTAGACGACCGCGTCGTCACAACGAATGCAGGTGATAGAACTTTTCTGGAGATTGATGTGTAGGCCAGAAGCTTCTCCAAAAATCTTGAGAATGGCCGAAATCACCTGCAGGTCGTTGGTTTGTGGCCTGAAGAAGAGGACTGCATCATCTGCAAAAATGGAAGCCCTGGGTACGCCACTGCCCAAGCCAAAGTCCGACAGTACCCTCCGCTGATCTGCCCAGCGCAACAGCCCTTGTAGCACATCCATGGCAAGAATAAACAGGGCCGGGGACAGCGGGTCCCCTTGTCGAACTCCCTGCCCCAGAGCGAAGGGGTCTCCGAGCTCCCCATTGATAAGCACCGAGGAAGAGGAAGATCTCAGCAAACCACAGATCCACGAACACCACCTGTCCCCAAAGCCTCTGGCCTTTAACACCTCCAACAGAAACCGCCATGATACAGTGTCGAAAGCTTTGGATATATCAATTTTCATGAGCACTGCTTGTTTCTTTTTTTGGTGAAGAGCCCTTGCCGCATTGCGCACAAATTTAAAATTCTCGTGTATGCTCCTCCTGCAAACAAAAGCGCACTGGGCTTGGGAGATTAAGGATGGCAGAGTAGGTGCCAGCCGAGCGGCCAGAGCCTTGGCAAAGATTTTTGCAACCCCGTGGATCAGATTTATCGGCCTGAAGTCCCCTAGTTGCAGAGGATCCTCATTCTTAGGCAGTAGGGTAATAATGGAGCTTCAAAGGAGTAAAAGCGACCCTCAAAGAGTGCCTGCAACACAGCCATAAAATCCTTAGCAATAATCCCCCAACAGCGTTTGTAAAACAGCCCCGAGAAACCGTCTGGCCCAGGTGCCCGATCAGCCGGCATGTCCTGAATAACTTTCCTGATCTCCTCCTCCGTGAACGGCACTTCCAGCCGTAGAGCAACCTCATGGGGAATCCGAGGCAAATCCAGCTCGTCCAACCTAATAAAACAGCATGTAGGGGCGGGGCAGCCCATCCGAGCGCAGAAGAAATCGTGTGCCAACTTCAATTTGTCTTCCATCCTAGTAACCATGCGATCATCCTTTTTCAGAAACGAGATCAAGTGCTTCCTACGCCGCCCATTGGCCTTCATATGGAAATATTTAGAATTTGCGTCCCCCTCCTGCAGGTCCCTGATTCGAGCGCACTGTCTTAACCTCACTCGTTCCAATGAGGCGAGAGCCAGGAGAGTTCCATCATATTGGTGAAGGAAAATTGATAGCTCATTGCTCAGGTAAGTCCTTTTTAGAAGATAGTCAGCGATGTCAGTACAATAAATTCAGAGATCGCATATTTATTGTGAGTTCTGCTTCGGTACAACCCCCCTGAACACATCAACAGACGAGATCTGTTTATACCCCTCCATAATAAATGGTAGGATAGTCTTTCTAGAAAATACTCACGGAGATATTTCTGAGTCCACCTTGGGCCGGCCCATTAGTGAGTATGTACTGTACCAAGGTTCGAGAATCCAAAAATAATATCTGCCTGTTAGGCTTGGAACTCGGGACCTCAGGCGGAGGTGAACTAGCTAATACCACCAGAACAAACACGCTTAGATGATAAATTTGCAGCGCAGTCCCTTATGACCTGAATGGACGTACTGTAGGAGTTTTTTTTCTCAGAAATACTTTCACAGATCGAAATTGATGATACTGTACAACCTCGACGGACACTGTAGCGACCAACACTGGGCATTGTAGCTAAAGCATTTTTTATAGCTCAACAAAAGCTAATGCGTTTTTCATCTTTGGAATATTTTTTGAAACATGAATAATTTTAAAAAATGAAACATTTTCCAAAATTTGAACTTCTTATGGAAACATGTTTTTGTGAAACTGCAAACATTTTTTCAAATTTAAGGATAATAACTTATCAAATGTGTGAACTTTTTCTTGAAAACATGATTTGTTTTTTAAATTTCGAACACTTTTTTTCAAAATGCTAGCACTTTTTCAAATTTGCAAGATTTATTAAAAAATGCAAACATTTTTTCAAAGTTACGAATATATTTCAAATATACTAGCATTTTCTGAAAACATTTTTCAATTTCTACGGCCTAAGGAAAAAAAATCAATTTTTTATGTTTCTCCTCTCTTTTTGTTAATTCATTTTTCTACTTTTCAACTTTATTATTCTTTGTGAAACTTGTTTCAATATTTGAAAATTTGTTTGGCATAACATAAAATGTTCTTGTTTTCAAATATTGTTTATAATTCTAAAAAAGGTTCTGAAATTTCATAAAACGTTCCAGTTTTTGAAATGTTTTGTTCACAAATTTACTAAATGTATGTCTTTGGGAAAAGTTATTTTTTTTAAAAAAATATGTGTTTTCCCATTGTATTTCGAAATTTCCATCAGATTTTCGTAATTCTTTAACAATTTTGAAAAAAGCATTCCAGATTGTAAAATTTTCATAAATATTTTGTAATTCAATTTTTTCGACAAATTTCAAGAAATTTCTAGGACAAAAGAAAGTGTTCATGTTGATTGTAAATGACATAAATTACAAATACACTCATCTTAACTTGTAAGGCCATGGATAAATGATCCCTGCTTCTTGTAGCAGCCTGACGCATGCATATGAGGCATCAATGCTAGGTTTGAACGACTTTCGACACTATTTACATGTTGCGGTGCCGGCGCGTTCGACCATTTATCATCCTATTTTCACCGAGAAAACTGCAGAAAATGCAAAACTTTTCAAAAATCTAAATAACTTGGCATGGTGCCTTCAATTGGTTGTAGAAGCCGGTGAAAAACATTTGGTGTCATTTACCGGATGTCGAAAAACAACGAGCTTCAAAAAGACCCTTCAGGCCTAAGCGAACATCCTCCGTTGAACATATTCTATTTTTGGCATCTTTGAAATGGACCCCACTTTTGCAAGAAGGTAGGCATGCCCATGGTAGGCACATACCTAGTTTGGACGATTTTCAACACCGTATGGAAGTGGTAACACATCCGGCAATTTATCGTCCGTTTTAACTCAAACAAACTTCAGAAAACGCAAAACTGGCTGAAAGCCCAAACAATTTTGCATGGTGTCTTGAATTGGTCATACAAGGCCATGAAAAATGGGGTAATTTAAGGAAAATACAAAACTTGTCGAAAATCAAAACAACTTTTCATGGTGCCTTGGATTGGTCATATGAGGCCATGAAAAAATATATTAGGGCCATTTCAGGGATGGCGAAAACAACGTGCTCTCAGACCAACCTGAACACCCTCCGTTGAAAATGGTGTTTTGTGGACATCCTTGACATTACGCCAACTTTTGCCACTAGGTGGACATGCCAATGGTGGGCATCTATGTCGTGTTTGAACGACTTTCGAGACTGTATGCAACTTGCGGCATGTCTAGGGATTTATCGACTTTTTTGACCGAGAAAACTTTAGAAAAAGCAAAACTTGTCAAAAACCCAAGCAACTTGGCCTGGTGCCTTAAATTGGTTATACAAGACCATGCAAAAAAAAATTGAGGCATGGCTGCCTACCATGGGCATGCCACCTGATGGCAAAAGTGAGGGTCATTTCAAGAATGTCCAAAAAAACACCATGTTATACGTAGCGTGTCCGAGTAGGCATCCATGCCAGGTATGAAGGAAAAGGTATTTAAAATCATAATTTATATATGTACTTAAAACTCTCATTTTAAGTTTTTAACATAACTAATAAATACAAAATGATATAATAGAAAACAACAAATGTTTTTTTAAAGCATCTACTAAATATTTAAGAGAAAAAATAATTTCATATCATAATTGAAAGTAGTTACTTAAAACTGTTATTTTGGTATTTCTATTTTTTCAAGAAAAGAAAATGAAATCTTAGGCCTTGCCCAACTAAGCGACGTCATCGCTCCTGTCGGGCACCTATTTCCAAAAAATATTGTTCCCATGTAGAATTTGTTCAGAATTTATGAAATAATCCTATTTCCAAAAAATATTGTTCCCAAGTTGAAAGAATTTTAGGAAAAATTTAGAACACTTTTTTCACATCATTTTTTTTTCATTTCTGAAAAAACTTTTGGATTTTAAATTTCTATTCGTGTTCTCCGAAAATGTTTGTGTTCACAATTTTGTTTGTGCTTTTCAAAATACTATTCATGTTTTGACATTCTAAACAATTTTTCAAACACACAAATATTTTTTGAAGGTATGTTGCAATTTTCGAAAATGCAAATATGTTTTAATTTATGAACCAAATTTGGAAATAAAAAATGTTTTGAAATTTTAAACAGCATTTTGAAAGCGGGACCATTTTTTGAAAAAGAAAGAAGAAATGTAACAGGAAAAAAACTATGGGAAAAAGAATCGGTTCACAAAGTGTTCCTAAAATCTTTTTAAAATTCCTAACCCTTCTGTTACTTAATTCGTCTACCTTTATGTCGAACACTAAAGGATTGCTGTCCCAGTGGTTGTGGAGAACAGTTTATGTTTTAGGTGGTCGCTGGTTCGATTCCCAGCTCGTGCTATCCTTTTTCGATATTTGTCATCGCATGCACTGCAAATGGGCCGGCCAAAGTGAGCGTATACGTACATATAAAAGTAGATTTAAATTGTCAAATGTCCATATTACCCTTTATACGTTTTGTGAGGGGGGTCGTACCGAAGCGGGACTCATTTATTGTATGTAACTTATGGTAAAAAAAAACATCGTGACAACTAGCCATTGGTAAGTCTCTGTGCTCTATGCTTTTCCTTCTACTAGGCATCAAGGTCAATAGAATATAGAGTTACTAAAAGATGGCGGCTACGACCCGCCGTTCGAGTACCCCAACCGCTCGAAGCGGCGGCGTGTGGCTGCCGAGGAGGATGATGGGTTGGTCATCCTCCTCTTCCTCCTCCTCCTCCCGATCCTCCTCTCACTCCTCTAGCGCGCCGGCGTTGGTCAGCGTCAAGCCAGAGCTGGCCGAGACGCCGCTCGGTAGGCGCACCCGCGGCGCCGGCCTCGTCATCAACGACGGCGGCTGTGGCTCCTCCTCCATTGCCCCTCCTTGCCTCGTCAAGCCAAAGAGGGAGCCGGGGCTGGCGACGGTGAAGCCGGAGCTGGGGCTCGCCGCCGTGAAGCCAGAGCCTACTCTCGCTGAGGAGGTCGACAAAGAAGAGGCCGCCTTGAAGTGGGCGCGCGAGGACTACGCGCGCATGGAGCTGGACCGCCAGCGCCGCGCCCTGGAGGAGATCGCCGAACGCCGCCGCCGTGAAGCAGCGCGCCGGGGCGAGGGGTCGAGCAACGGCGCCGGCCGTGTCAAGGAGGAGAAGCAGGAGGACGACGCCGGCGACGACTACGCCCTGCTCAGCGCCTATTTCGGCCCGTAGTTTAGGGTTTTTTCTGTCCATTTTATTCGTGTATAAATTTCGCCGAAATATGTCGTGTTTGTAGAAATTTGGCCGTGTTTGCTGAAATTTGGCCGAACTGTGGAGACGTCCGGGTCCGACCTGGGGGCGAGGGCTGGGGACGTGCTTGCCCCCACACCGAAAAAACCGTCGGCTCGCCCCCAAGCGGTGATTTTTTGCGCGTCTTGGCGGCGCAACGGCTGGAGATGCTCTTAGGTCGACAACATTTCTTTCACCTTTTTGTATAATTCATTGTGCACACAATAGTGGGTCGGATGATTGATTTCACTCGAATTTGCACGGACTTAAGTCATGGCAAAGTTAATTTACAATTTTCTTTTGTTGCTATTAAATACTTCAGAAGTCTGTGTTTTGTGTAATTGATTGAATGGGTTTTCTTTTGTGGCTTCATATGATGAGTTTGTCAAGATCGGGATTAAGTATAGGCATGTGGTATAAAGTATCACCTGCTATTAAAATAACATTCATGGATCAAATGTAGAGATATTCATTCATTTCTTAATACTTCATCAGTTTGGCAAATGTCAGGGATAATTGAAGATGGCACATATGTCCGCTATATAACCACTACGACACAAATATACAATTAGAGATGTGTTCTCCGAAGGACAAAGGGCATCTTGATGCAAGATGGGAGACTTAGAATTATTTTTAAGAAGATTACATGTGCGTTGCACGTGCAAACTTACTAATAGCAAAATATTAATCAATTGTAGCTCGGCCCCAGCCACCCAATCTATACCTATACTAATTAGGCACTCCCTAGAAATTCCCACATTAATCAATAATTAGGGGCCGTTAATCTGGTGGGACCGAATTACTACGGTGTAGATTGATCCATCTAATTCTCCGTTAAAACTTTCAGCAAAAGAAAAAAAGTTGGCCAGAAGGCCCACAAATCTCTAACGGTTGAAGAAAATAGAGAATCCCCTAAGATATCTCTATCTATTCCACGTCTCTTCTCAAAAACAAAAACAAAAAATATACTTCACGTCTCTTATCTCTCCCCGTAGAAAAATAACCTGAACCAATCGTGTACACCATGGAATCTCTCCTATCTCTCCTCACGTTCATGGAGCATGGACACATACGAGATACAACAACACTTTTTACCGGGGAACAATACAAGCCCAGGTGTAGATTGATCCATCTAATTCTCCGTTAAAACTTTCAGCAAAAGAAAAAAAGTTGGCCAGAAGGCCCACAAATCTCTAACGGTTGAAGAAAATAGAGAATCCCCTAAGATATCTCTATCTATTCCACGTCTCTTCTAAAAAACAAAAACAAAAAATATACTTCACGTCTCTTATCTCTCCCCGTAGAAAAATAACCTGAACCAATCGTGTACACCATGGAATTTCTCCTATCTCTCCTCACGTTCATGGAGCATGGACACATACGAGATACAACAACACTTTTTACCGGGGAACAATACAAGCCCAACATTAATCCTGAGAAACAGATGCAAATTGACCTTCCGATCTGTGAAGAACTCTCTGGCCAGATTTGCCAATGGAAAAAGTCCAGTGCAGTCGTGCAGACTACAGAAAAGAACATGTCTCCATGGCCTCCGTGTCTTCGCCGCCGCCGCCGCCAACCGGTGCATTAATCCTGAGAAACAGATGCAAATTGACCTTCCGATCTGTGAAGAACTCTTTGGCCAGATTTGCCAATGGAAAAAGTCCAGTGCAGTCGTGTAGACTACAGAAAAGAACATGTCTCCATGGCCTCCGTGTCTTCGCCGCCGCCGCCAACCGATGCATCAACAAGCGGCACGTACCACTCCTTGCGTATACATGCAGTCATCTGTCGTCTTGAAATTTCATCCATTCTGGAAACTATCTAATAGAAAGGTACCATCAGATCGAGTATGCTCGACTCTCCTAATCGTGCATCTCTCCAACCTCTGAATTTCACTTGCCAAGTACGTACAACAATCCATTATATATATGTACGTGGTTTTATTCCACAATGGTGATTCAGCTGTTATGATCCGACAATATTGTATGTATATTCCAGTCCATGGTCTTATCTCATGATCGTTAATTTAGCAGGTTCGATCTACTCAAGCATGCATGCCCGGCTCTCCTGATCGAGTTCATCTTTGACCTTTTAGTCTCAGTTTCCAGGTTCTGAGATTTGACAACACATATACTCCATGATGGTTGATTTACCAGAAGGGGAAATATGGCCCGTTTGAAGCACACCGGGTGCTTAGATCCGTGGTCATTGCATCCACATGTCCACCTTCTCCTAGAAAGATGATGCCAAGTATCACCCATCAGCCGGTCTCTTAAACCTGTGCATGTATATGCAATTTTGTTTTCATCGGCCAGATTTGTTCCCTCAAATTATATGATCCATTATTTCCGTGAGGCCCTAAAAATGTAGCTGGTGAGAGCTAAGAGCTCCATAAGTTAGAAGTAGTGTTCTCAGTCACTTTGATTGTTAGGTGAAATAACCTGTGTACTTTGTTTATTCAATTTTGAAAGATTTATCAATCTGGTGCAAAGTTTAGCTAGGCTATGCAAAATTCGCTTGCGATAAATAACTAAAGAGCATGCCTATTATATTAATCACGATATCTTCTGTGTGGAATATTAAGAATATTCTTATCCAATCGTATTATATAGGAAAACTGGGGAACTGGAGCCATTCAATCTAACATGCGACCATGCATATATGGTCTGTAGGTAATTGTGATTTGTCACAAAGCATGAAGGTCAGTTCACATGTTGAGTCGTTCATGCAGATTTCATTCCGAATGGAGAACCGGTGTCCATACGCTGGACTAACAAAGTAACGTCCAGATCTATTCATGTGAATTTTAATATCCTGTAGATATTTTACATGCCGTTATATCTTTAACTTCTAATGATATATATATATATATATATAATGTGCAATATTCCCACTTTTCTTATCAAATATGAGTAGATATGGAAACACCAAAACTGAAGCCAATCGATCTGACGTGCACGCGTGCATGTGTGCTGAAGATTATTACTAAGGCTCAAAGCATGGAGGTCTTTTCACAGTTTGAGTCGTCCATGATATATTGTTCGCAATGTGGAGAACCCGTTAGCATATATACTACACTCTTAACTAAGAACTGTCCAGTTCTCTGCATGTGAATTTTAATTTCCTGTTGATTCCAGAAATCATACTTCTTGGTTGCGGTATATGGCTAAGCAATGGCATATGCAATCAAACAGTGCGCATTTGGCCAATGACTGGGTCTCTTTTATACGTTGTCTACATGTCTAGATCTCATATGTTAGAGTCATGTTTCTGCCATATATAGGTTTACTGAAATTGGTTCGTACAATTTTCTCTGTTTCCTATAATATTTATATCCCGTGTAATCAGAAGACATAATTATCATTATTACATAAATGGCATGACATCCTAACGGTAAGGACATTTACTTCATCAGATGCCATATTTTGCATATGTATTATTCAAGTTCAACTGATAATGAGCATCTTCTCTATGTTGATGTTGCACTCATAATTGTCTATAATTTATGTAGCTAATATGGATCTCTTACGTGGGACAAAACACTGAAGTTATCAATCCGCAGTGCGTCCATACTATAATTATGAAAGAAAAACAAGTTGATTCATTGATGCGTGTAAAAATAAAGCGTGACAAGTGTTTTGTCCATATTCTTAGATAAACAATTCACAGAATTTCTTCTACTATAAATGTCATGGACTAGATGTAGAAATAGGCAGAGTACTGGTTCTTTTGCATTGTTTTTCTTAGAGGGCTTATGTTCATGTTGTTCAAGGAATTTTGTTTTCTGAAATTGATATAAACTCAATGGACCGGTAATATTGAAAAATTGAAGTTCAAATGTTGAATTATAAACTAAAAATTATTATCATACACGCTTTCCCTCTTCAAATGTTAAATTATAAATAAAATTGCCTATTATTTTGCAGATCAAATGTGAGCCTCTACTTATGAATGTATGGTTTTTATTCATTTCGCTAATGTTGGTGTTGTACCTATCATTGTGGTGGCCTATGGTTGCAAACTTGCGGAGAAAACGTTGTCAAATTGATCAGAAACAACTAATTATTTCTCCATGTATATCTTATGATTACATCCACATGTGATATCTGCCAAATTTGCATACCGTGTGTTCCCTTAATCATCATATTTTTCTTCTTCTTATTAGCATCTTTTTTTCATTATTCTACTATTAATTTATGCAGATGCATGTTCCTTCGACAGGTGATTGTTTTCATGGGCGAAGTAAACTAACTACATCCAGAGAGATACTTATATGTACACATTTGTTTTTGTATGATAACTTGATGGAGACTTATTTGTGTTGCAAGGTTGTATTGTTCTAATGAATACAGAAGAAATATTATGATTATATGTTTACATAAACTCAAATAGCTAGCCCGTGCATGTGCACGGGTTGACGACTAGTCCTATTTAGCCCTTAAGGCGGTAGCGGTACTTATAGCTTTCACGGTAGACCGGTCCTTATAGCTTTCACGATAGACCACGCACAAGGAGATTACAACCTATCTAATCTGAATTGGCTGGCACATACTGTTGAGTAACGTGATTATATTAGAAAATATAGGTTAGACTAGGAAATATTCTGTCTTGCCTTATACTCCAAGTAGATAATGTATTCCTATATATATGCCCACGAGGCTCAAGCAATACAATGAACTATTCCATCAACATCTCTCACCCCCTTCTAACATGGTATCATCCTAATCTCGATCCAAACCCTAGCCACCGTCGCTTCCGCACCGCGCCGCCCCCGGGGCGGATCTTCATGATCGCCGCCGGAGGCCGCGCCGCCCATACCTAGGGTTCGTCTGCCGGTCGTGTTGACCGGCTGCCCTAGAGAGTTTTTTTCCCGAGCCCTTGCTCTGGGTTTTCTCTCTCCCGTCGGTCGTCTTGATCGGCGGTTTCTTTTTGGTTTTCCGATCTAAGATCGGTTTGCGTCGCCCGCCGCCGCCGTCGACCTCACGCGCCTCTACTCCAACTTCGGCAGCGACTGCCGGCTACTTCACCGATCCGGTGGCCTCGCGCGACAGGCGGCCCGTCAAGGCCGTCGTCCGCGCGCCGGCCCGCCCGTCGCCCTGCGCCGGCGTCACCGCCCTGCTCCGACCGGGACACCTGCATCGCCCACCCGGCGGCCTCACACCATGCGGCGGCCAATCATAGCCGTCGTTCGCGCGCCGGTCCGCCCATCTATCCACACCACCCGCCTCCGTCGTGTCTGCACGGCGGCCCTGCGGTCTACCTTGCCGGCCTCGTCTCCGGCGGCGTCAGGCTCGTCGACTGTCTCAGCTCGGGCGCCGCTACTACGTTGGTCGCTCGGGCCTCGCTGCACGGGCACCGACGCTGCTTGGCAGCCCGGGTGTCGGTCGCACGACGTTCCACGCCGTCCGTCCTTGCCGGCTTCATTTCGGACGCCGCCGCCACCCCGTCTTCACCGAGCGGCATCCCCGACCTCGCGCGCGGTCGGATTGATCACCCGCCTGCCGCCGCGATCCGCCACATCTATGCGGGGCGACCGACATGGCCTGTCGGTTGCTCGCGCCTCCGCAGGTCCCGTGAAGATCATCCCGATTACTGCGCGCCTCTCCGCCGATCGAGCATCGGGCTGCCGCTGCGTCGCCCCGTGGTTCTCCTCACGGCTGCATCGACTCATGCTTCGCCGCTACGTCACTCCTTCGGGCCGTAACACCACGGCACGCAGTCCCCGCGGTTGCACCGACTCGCGAACCGCCGTTTCGTCGCCCCTTCTGGATGCAGATGTGGGATGGCGGCGACTCGATCGTGCGGTGAATCTGGGGAATGAGATGGATTGCTTGGTCAGATTGATGGCTAGACAACATCTGCGTAGGCTTCGTGCAAAGAGGAGGCCTGTGCAAAATATCACAACATGGCAGTAGTCAACATGCGGGTGAGATTTTATACGAGTATATGGTATGGGTTATACAATTCCATACCCGTACCTACTCTACGGGACGCGGCTTGCCTGCGGCCTTGGCGTGCGACCATCGGTGCGACGCAGCCATCGCACGGCTGTGCGTGAGCCTCCTCCCGCTGCGGATTTCCTCTCAGAAAAAAAAACAGAATACAGATCCTAATACTGATTGCCGTCTGTATGGATACATCCCTTATCCACATCCCTCTCCTTGGTCGGAACTCAGCTCAGGTGAAGCTTTCCATGTCCTGTGTTGCTCCTGCTCCCCGAGCCTCGAAGCACTTCCTGCCCATCGACCGGATCTCGTCGCGCTGCCGTGCATCTTCTATTCGGGCGTGTGCACTCACGCATCTCAGCCCATCCCGGCTCCTGGCTGGCCGCCACCCGCGTGTGCCTGCTGAATCAGCATCGCCGGCTCGGCTGGCCGCCGCCGTGGTCCGCTTGCTGAATCACCATCCCCGGCTCGGCTGGCCGCCGCCGTGGTCCGCCCTCCGCCTGCTCGACCTAGTCGTACAGCAGTTCGGTGGGGACGGGATCCTTCGCGGCGCCGTCCTCGCTGGTCTGAGATGCGGAGCCTCGCGGGAGCGTGTGGGACGGCCACGCAAGAGGTTGGCGTGTCCTTGGCGGGTGCTCGGGCTTGTGGAGGAGGGGCTGAGTATCGAGGGGAAGGACGTCGAGAATCAGCATCAGCGCCATCATTTTGGTACTCAGAGAGGAAGAAGAAAGGGACTGCAGCTCATACATGCAGTATTACCTCCGCATAACACAGGTAATTTCCTCTTCTTCTTGTGCCATTCCCGGCTCATGCGTGTTAAATTCAGCGAAGGAGAGCTATTAGCTAGCAATTCCATTACTCTGCTTTCATTCAGTTAAGATGCGTGTTAAATTCAGAGAAGGGAGAGCTAATAGCAATTCTAGTACTCCAATTTCATTCTGCTAAATTAAGATTTCTTGCATGCTAAATTCGGACTGATTGTCAATCTGTTCTCTGCTCGCTCTATGCCTCTAAGCATGACATTCAGATAGATGGTTCAGTGTACATATATTATGCATAACTGAAATGGATCATTGGGATCCTGATCATCGTAACTTAAAATGAGAGAAGGATAGCTTAGAGGCTCATATGAGCACGATGCCTGTGGAAAATTGTTCATAGCTAATTCTATGAATTAGTACGCAATTAAAAAATATATGTGAACTAGTATATTTGATTGGGGACATTTAGTAGCATTCAGTTGATGGTACATACAAGCTCTAATAAAAATTATTTGCAACTTTGAAGTCAAAACACACATGAGATAAAACTCGCGACAACAAAATAGATCATGTTGGCTTCGGTTGATTGAGGAAGGCTTGGTTTTGTCCTGTCGTCATACTAGAGGTAGAGGTTCCAATGGTCCTTTGCACCGAGGGATTCTGCGCCGAGAGTTGCTGCTGTAAATAGGTAGACATGTGATTTGTCGGATGACCCTGGGCAGAAAGGTAGAAATTTCAGTTTCATTGAAGTTGAGAAATTGGAAAACTTGGAAGTATGGAATGTTATACCACTGGAGTATAGTGTGGGTCTTGGGTCTGTGGTGGCATCAGGATGGTGTGACCAACTGATGGCTGCAATGTATCATTTACAATAGATGTCGCCTTCGGTTGAAGAAGGAATCCTTGATTTTCTCCTGTCATTGAACTAGAGTTAGAGGCTCCAATGGCTTCTATCAGGCAGGGACTCAGAGCAGAGTTCTGCTATTGTAAAAAGGTGTACTTGTGGTTTGTCGGATGACCCTGTGCACAACGTAGGAACTTTCAGTTTAAATGAAGTTTAAAAAGCTGGAAAACTCGAAAGGGTGGAATGTTATACCACTCGAGTATTGTGTGGTGCTTGGGTTTGTGGTTGCATCGAAAAGCTCAGACCAGTTGATGGTTGCATTCTACCATTTAGGATAGGTGTTGGTTGAGCAGAGTTATGCTGTTGTATATAGGTGGACATGTGGTTTGCCTAATGACCCTGTGCACAAAGTAGCAACTATCAGTTTCAGCGAAGTTTAAAAACTGGAAAACTCGAAAGGGTGGAATGTTGTACCAGTGGAGTGTTGTGTGGTGCTTGGGTTTGTGGTTGCATCGGGAAGCTCGGACCAGTTGATGGCTGCATTGTGGCATTTAGGATAGGTGTTGGCTGAGCAGAGTTCTGCTGCTGTAAATAGGTGGACATGTGGTCTGTTGGATGACCCTGTGCACAAAGTAGCAAAGTTAAGTTTCAATGAAGTTTAAAAAAAATCGTAAACTTGAAAGAGTGGACTGCTTCTACCACTGTTGTGTTGTATGGTTGGAATCCCGCCAACGGTTGTTGGGTATGCGGTGGCATCAGGATGGCATTATCAATTGATGGTTGCATTGAAGCATTTAGGATAGTGTTGTAGTGTAATTGATATGCACCCATTTGGTTACCAAAAAATTCCAAAGGACCCTGTTGAAAATGATAGAGAAAGGTCAATACAATTGAGTGTTTTATAAGAAACAAGCAACAACGTTATACCGTTGAGAGGCCATTAGGTTGTAGTTGTACAATATCTTTTTTGTTCTTTTTCTTCTTTGAAGTTGGTTTCTCCGAAGGGGCCTATTAAAAATGATATGAAAGGTCAATAATGTTGAAGGTTTTATAAGACACAAATGGATGAAGTATAATACCTTTGAGGTGCCATGAGGCTCTAGTTGTACAATATCATCTGTGTTCCTTTTCTTCTTTGAAGTTGCTTTCTCAAATCCACCAACGTGCCTTTTTGATCCTTTCACAGTCTTCTCCTTGACCTTCATACCTTTTGGCTTTGCAAGCCCATCATTGTGTTTTGAAATTCTGCTACAGGGGATGTTCACCCCTGCTGCCACTGTAATGGTAAATATCAGTCTTTGTTTGTCAATTGTCTCGGAAATTATTATTAGTATAATATGCACCTTCTTTAGTACACGAGTCTCCCAAATCTGGATCAGCTCTAATCTTCAAGCATTTCTCCACATCTTGTGCTAATTGCTCTGCAAATTTAGCAGCCTTATTGTATGAGTCTTCTGACTCAGCGGCACGAGCAGCTATTTTCAAGAACATTCTGCACAGTTCCTTGTAGCGATTGTGTAATGCCCCGGCTGTAATACTTTCCCTTTTGGGTATATAATATATCTCCGGCTTCTTCTATTTCCATTCCGGGTTCTTTGTCTTTCGGGCTTTCGTCGTTTTGTTGTGTGAGTGTGTGGCATTCATTCATATCATGTAGACATGTGCATCGCATTGCTTTTGTGTTGTCGGTTGCATCCGGTTCTGCGCGTTCCTTCCCGTTGTCCGTTTCGCGTTCCGGAGCTCCCTCACGTGTCCGTGACGTCCCGTAGGCCTACTTTGTTGTTCGGGCGTTTAACGTTACCGGTGTGCCGCGAGGTTGTTGTGTGTGTTGTTGTTTTGTTGTGTGCAACCCGCCTCTCAAATCTCGTCTCGTTTGGACTCCGTTGGCTTTTCCATCCGTTGTTCGTGTGGGTCCGAAGTGCCTTTACTTCGTGTCCCAGAAACACCCCCTACTGCAGTCTTTATCCCCTCCTAGGCCCTTTTAATCCATCCCCGCGATCCGATCCGTCGGATCGCGATCGGAGGGCTCCTAGCGCCCCCAAATCTCCAAACCCTAGGAAAAACTGCTATTAATAGACCCCCTAGTCTATTTTGGCTTCCCTACCTTCTTCCCCCTTCCCCTCTATTTTTTTTCCCTTTTCTTTCAGATCACCAGATCCCCAAATCCTCTGGATCCCGAGGGGAACCAGCTCCCTCGAGAGAACCGCCGCCAGCCGCAGCTAGCAGCATCGACAGCCCGATCCGCCTGGGATCGATCGCCGCCAGGTCAACGCGGCCGCAAGGGGACCGCTTCCCCGGCCGACAGCCGCCCTTCCCCGTCGCGCCTGGGCCCTCAATCGCCTCGCCTCGCTGGGCCGTACCCCGCCGCGCCTCTTCTCGCACCGTGCCAGATCGCGTCGGCGGGTTCCGCTCAGGACCACTTGGCCGCCTCCCGCCTGGGCCGGCCTCGCCGCCGCGCGGCCCAGCTGGGTCAGAGCGCCTCCGAGCGGGCCTCGCCAGCCGCCGCCAGGCTCCCGCAGCTCCAGGCCAATCGCCTCGCCTCGGCTGCCTCCTCTCGCGGGCCGGGCCCCTCCGCCAGGCCGCGCCACCGCGCCGCCTCCACCGCGTCGCGGGCCGCTGCCAGTTCGGGCCCCGCCAGGCCACCGCCTCCTCCCTCCAGGCCGGCTCGCACCGCAGCCGCCGGGCCGCATCAGCGCCGCCGGCCCGTCTCTTCCACTGGGCACGAGCCCAGTCCGCCAGATCTGAGGTTGACTTTGCTAAAAAACCCTAGATCTAGTCCAGTTTTTACCTATCTGATGCAATGTTTGACCTGCTCTAACTTTTTGCCTGATGCTCCGTTTTGCGCGTGTAATATGTCCAGACGTTCGTGGAGTTGTGCTCTACGTTTCCTCTGTTGTTGTCATGCATGTTAGAGACCATCTAGGTGCTTGTTTTGCTGTTGCAAGAGTGCATCATGGTATAAACTGCTGCTATGTGTTATTTTTATGCCACCTTTGCCATGTGATATCTTATAGCTCGTTTGTCCAAATGATGCAAATGACATGTCCACGTGTTCGTCTTGCCACGAACTACGTGTTGCTTGTGATAGGGTGCATGGTAGATTTATTATTGCCTTGTTATCATCGTTGCAAAGTGCCATGTGGCTGTGATGTGTTTTCACTTGTATGAAATGCCATCTTGTTGAGCTCGTTGCTATCGTTGTGTTTACCTCTATGATGCATGCTTGTGTGTTTCGGGATCACCTTCATGTGTACTTTGATGAGGTGCTTACCCTTTGCCATGTTTAGTTTCGAGGTGACTTAAACATGCTCTTTTATATGCCACGATGTTTTTGCTGTTTTAGGACTTAGTGATTTTTCACTAAGTCTGAAATCTGTAACGTTCCGATGCCATGTTCGTGTGATGTTCTAGGACAAAGCATGATAGTTTTGGAGTGGTTTTTGATTGTTCCTTGTAGTATATATTTTTGTCTTTCCATTCATGTCCTCACATGTCTATTTGAGTGGCTGTAGCATGTTTATCTTTTGCTTCAAAGTTTCAATAAAATTCTGCTGTCAGAATTTTATTGTCAAGTTCAATATGTCCAAGATCATTGCTATTGATCCGTGACTCCGTTGGGGGTGCACCTTGGACATAGTTGCTGTACTATATGTCTAGTTTGTGTTCATGTCCTTTGCCATGCTTTTTGGGTGCTGTAGCTTAATTATTTTGGGCTCCGAAGATGCTATGTTGCTGTAATTTTCAGCTTTCGCTCAAATCTTGTTTCGGGCATAACTTTTAGCCCGTAACTCCGATTTCAGCGAATCTTATATCAAACTTGTTTGATTTTCTGTGTAGATTAATAATATCAGATTGTTATCTTGTTTTGAGGTGTTTTGCTTGAGTGATGTTTTACGTGCTCCGTGTGCATCCTTAGTGCATCCATCATGCATTCATCTTTTCCGAGTGCGCATTGCATCTTGTTGATTGGTGCTTGGTGTGATTGTTTTGTTTAGAGCCGGAAGCTGAGACCGAGTACGAGGTTGAGCACGAGGTTTCCAACGAGGTTGAGCACGAGGACCCTTCTTACGATCCGAACGACTTCTCTTCAGGCAAGATGACCGAACCCCAATAACATTACTATCTTTGCCTATTGCTAGTAGTCTCGATCTATAGTTTTGCCTCGATGCCCATGATCTCTTGTCAGCCTCCTACTTGTAACCAATTGCCATGTTTAACCCACCTACCTATGCAAACCGTTGTTTGGCTAAGTACGCTTCGCTCAGCCTTTCTTATAGCGTTGCTAGTTGCAGGTGAAGATCGAAGATGCTTGCTTCATGTTGAAGTTTGGTTGGGTTATATCACACTATATAAATGCTTTAAATGAAATCATCTATATATTGGCAAGGGTGGAAGGCTAAGCCTTTTGCTTGGTGATTTGTTCCACTCATGCCGTTAGGAACCGTATAAACCGGTGTTATGTTCCTTGATTATGCGTTCCTAACACGGTTGGGGTGTATGGGACCCCCTCGATAAACCGCTAAGTGCTAAGTCTTTTCCAGCAAGTCCCAACATTGGTACTATTTGCCTAATAACAAACTAAACTTGCATAGGGAGTTATAAACCCTTTTTCTTAATCAACAACCCCGGGCCAGTGCTCCTCATGAGTGTTGGTCCGAAATGAGCGGACTGCGGGGCCACCTCAAGGAAACTCGAGGTGTGGTAAAAACCCGTAGGATGTCTCATCCGGTCATGGCCTGAGACGAGATACGCGCGGCTACTATCAGGGTGTCGGCACGCCGGGAGGATTTGCTGGATTAGCCTTACCTTAGCTCGGTATATCTTGAGCACGGGATTCCGAGGATACTCGGGTCTTCCCACTTTGGAGTTGCGACTCCGCGGATCGTGGGCTTGTAATGGGTCAAGTTGGAACACCCCTGCAGGGTTTGAACTTTCGAAAGCCGTGCCCGCGGTTATGTGGCAGATGGGAGCTTGTTAATTCCGGTTGTAGATAACTTGACACAATGTTTCTAATACACTACCAGCGTGTGTTCCGTGACTGTCAATTTCCGAATAGGGATTCGGGAGTTGAACACGGAGGGGTTATGATTGTGGAGTTTGTAGCTAGGATCACTTCGTGATCACTTCTCGCCGAGGCTTTCTCTTCTCGCTCTCACTTACGTAAGCTAGATGCTAGTTGCTGCTGCAGACACTTATTCTTTTCTTCAGCCTTATCCTCACCCAAAGGCTTTGATAGTCTTGTTACCCGGAAACGGGATTGATGAGTCCTCTGTGGCTCACAGTTACTTCACACACCAGATGCAGGTCCAGCTGTGAGCTATCCAGGTGATGGCACCGAGCTGGATTGGGAGTACGACGAGGAGCGTAGTCGGTACTATGTGCGCTACCCGGACGATCAGTAGTGGAGAATCTTACTAGGATTCGATCCGCCTGTGGTTTATTTATCTAAGTTTGGTACTTTGACATTTGGCTTTTACCCTTAGAGGGTTGTGATGTTCTTAATGTATGATGTTTGAGACTTGTACTGTAATTCTGTGACGTGGCGAGTGTAAGCCAACTATTTTCAGTTTACTATCCCCTCTTTTACATGAGTTGTGCAAAGATTACCGAACTTGAGATCATTCTAGGATGGATTTATGCCTTTAAGTCGTGCCTCGACACGTAGGAGGTATAACTCCATCCTGGGCATTACAAGTTGGTATTCAGAGCCTTCTCCGACCTAGGAGCCCCCACTGTTTGATCGAATCGTTGACGGTCGAGTCTAGGCACACACTGAAAACTTTTGAGTCCTATATTATATCGGAGAGTAGGATTTCTTTGCTTCTCATCCCCTTTCTCTCTGGTGAGGACTCCTGACGTCTACTCTTGTCTCTCCTATCTTCAAAATTTGCACAAATTTTTTTTAGGAATCCCGCGAGTATTCTGGGATTGTTTCGATGTTCTTGTGACAAGGATATTGTTCTCGATGCCTCCTGTTACTGAGGAGTTGAGCTTCGGGGTATCATTGTAACAAGCATATCGCGACAGTACTAAATACTTAAGACGGCCGACATCGAAAATCTCCCCTATACGGCCAGTGGCAAGATAACCCCGACATCACCCAGTACTGGGGAGGTAGTTCGGGAGTATTGCCATAGCTTGTTATAGTGGATGCTTTTTCGAAGGTCCGAGGTACACAGTTTCCGAGAAAGACTGGTTATGTGTTGAAGGATGGATACACCTGGATGTAGGTTTAGAGTTGATTGCGCGGTGCTTCCCGTGTATCCCCAACACCTGATTGCATAACTGGAATCTTTCGGAAATCTATAGGTGGGTTTTATCCAGTAGATCGTAGGCATTCTTCCAACGAATGCAGGTTAGTGAGTTCGGGGTTCGACATTGAGTGAAGGGGTTATATGACCGATGTTACTATCAGGAGTTGCATCTTAAAGGGTCCTTGGCTATGCTGATCCGGGGATTGCAAAACCTTTTCGTAACGCGTTCATATGCTTTCAGCACAAAGATGTTAGAACGAAACTCCTCTCTTGTGTTTGTTCCCGTCCGTACCTTGTTGTTTTTCTTATTTTCATTTTGTCCCCTATGTGGCTTCTCGTGAAGACTGATGTTATCATTTAACTGAGAAATTCATTCGTTCCTCTTGTTCGGATGATTTCATTCGTTCTTATTGTTCGAATGATTATTGTGAAGACTTGTTGCAATTCATTCCATTGATTCAGCTTATTCCTTTTGTCAATCAATTGTTGATTCGTGGTCATCTCTTACAGGATGGCTCCGAAAAAGGTTCCCAACGCTAACCCAGAGGTGGAAGAGGTCCCAGATCATCCTCCTTCCCCTCCTCCTCCGCCTGAGGCTTGGAGAGCGATTATGCAGACTACTGCCCAGAACACTCAGTTGATGATGCAGATGATGCAGCAGATGCAAGCTATGCAAGCTAATCAGGGTGTTCCAGGGAATCAAGGCAACTTCTTCCAGCAGCACCATGCTACTCTCAACCAGTTCCTGGCTAACAATCCTAAAGCTTTCAGTTACTGTGTCGACCCTCTTGATGCTGAGGATTGGTTGACCGACATAAAGAAGCATTTCGAGTGCAGTAACGTGAAGGATGATGACTATGTGAAGTTTGCAGCCTTCCAACTGAAAGATCAAGCAGCTGACTGGTGGCAGCAGTACAAAGACTCCAGGCCGGGTCAAGTGATCTCTTGGGAGAATTTCTGCAAGGATTTCCGCTCGCACCACATTCCTACAAGTGTCATCGAGGGTATGCGTGAGCAATTCCGCAACCTCAAGCAGGGCTCCATGACAGTCTATCAGTATAATGTCAAGTTCCAAAACCTCGCTCGCTATGCTAAGCAAGACATTCCTGATGCCAAGAGTAAAATCTATCAGTTCCCTGGAGGTCTCAAAGATGAACTTCAGCTTGCTCTCACTTTGTTCGAGCCAGATGAATTCGACAAGTTCTATAACATGGCTTTGAAACAAGAAGCAGCTCAGCTTAAGATGGAGGCTTCTAAGAAGAAAATTCGAGATGCTGTTCACTCTTCCTCATCTTCTCAGTTGGCTGCGAAACAACAGAAATTCTGGCTTCCTCCTCCTCCAGTGATTCGAGCTCCATACAACAACTCCAACAACTCAAACAACTCCAACTACAAGAACTCTAGTGGTCGTGGTTTCTCCCACCCACCCAACCCGAGCAACCAGTCGAAGAAGCAGTTTCAGTCTCAAGGCTCCAAGTCCAGTGGCTCTCTTTTCCGTCCTCTCTCAGAAGTGACTTGCAACAAATGCACTCAGAAAGGTCACTATGCCAACAGATGTCCGAATCCGAAGCGTCTTCCTCCTCCTCCACCTGTGAGTTCAGCTATTGTCAGGCATGATCCAAAGGCAGCAAGGGTCAATCTGATGAATGCAGCACAAGCGGAAAATTCTTCTGATGTCATTTTGGGTAACCTTCCAGTTAACTCTTTTCCAGCTAAAGTGTTATTTGATTCGGGTGCTTCACATTCTTTCATGTCATTCCCTTTTGCATCCAAGTATAATGTGGGCACCATGGCCTTGCCAAGGGAGTTGCAAGTGATTTCTCCGGGAAGATGCATGACTTCTAGATTATATGCTCCGGATGTTTCTATTCGCATGGGTGATTATCGATTTTTGGCTTCTCCGGTGGTTCTTGGTAATTCTGACATCGACCTCATCCTCGGAATGGATTGGCTTTCTCAGCACGATGCTCACATTGATTGTGCTCAAAAGGAAGTCAAGATGACTCATTCTGATGAAGATGTGATTATCTTCGCCTCCAGGGATAATACTATTCGGCTTTTCTCTCTTAATGATAAGGGCGAAATTAATGCCATAAATCAAATTCCGGTGGTGAACGAATATCAAGACATCTTTCCAGAAGAACTTCCAGGCATGCCTCCACACCGTCAGGTGGAGTTTGTCATTGAACTCGAGCCGGGCACTGAGCCTGCATGCCGGCGTCCGTACAAGCTCTCTCCGGATGAATTGAAGGAATTGAAGAAGCAGCTTGATAAGCAGGAGAGTATGGGTCTCATCAGACCGAGTACATCTCCGTGGGGATGTGGTGTCTTATTTGTCAAGAAGAAAGATGGCACGGAGCGTCTCTGTGTTGACTACCGGCCATTGAACAAGAAGACGATTAAGAACAAGTATCCGCTCCCCAACATCAACGAACTCTTTGAGCAGCTCAAAGGAGCTAAAGTGTTCTCTAAGCTTGACCTCCGAATGGGCTATCATCAAATTCGCATTCGCGAGGAAGACATTCGCAAGACGGCCTTCAGAACGAGCTACGGTTCATACGAGTATACCATCATGTCCTTCGGTCTCGCCAATGCTCCTCCTACCTTTTCAAGGATGATGCATTACATCTTCAACCCCTATACTGGCGAGTTCGTGCTAGTGTATCTGGATGATATTCTGGTGTTTTCCAAGAATGAAGAAGATCACGAAAAGCACTTACGTCTGGTTCTTGATCGACTCCGAGAGCATAAATTCTATGCCAAGTTCTCAAAGTGCGAGTTTTGGCTCGATAAGGTTTTGTACCTGGGCCACATCATCTCAGCTGACGGTATTGCGGTTAATCCCGAGAAAGTTGAAGCAATTGTCAACTGGGAAGCTCCTCAGAACGTCAAGCAGCTCCGCAGTTTTCTGGGTCTTGCCAGCTATTGCAGAAGGTTTGTTGAGAACTTCTCCAAGATTGCCAAGCCTCTTTCCAACCTGCTTCAGAAAAATGTCAAATACTTTTGGTCTCCCGAGTGTGAAGTGGCATTCAAAACCCTCAAAGAGAAGCTTGTCTCTGCTCCAGTTCTGACTCCTCCGGATGAAACCAAGCCCTATGAAGTATTCTGCGATGCTTCTCTTCAAGGTCTTGGTGGTGTGCTTATGCAAGATAAGAGAATTGTGGCATACATTTCTCATCAGCTCAAGCCAAGTGAGAAGAACTATCCCACACATGATCTCGAGCTAGCAGCTGTGGTACATGCTCTGATTACGTGGAGACATCTGTTGTTGGGCAGAAAGGTCGACATCTTCACTGATCACAAGAGCTTGAAGTACATCTTCACACAGCCGCATCTGAACCTCCGTCAGACTCGTTGGGTCGAGATGATCCAAGAGTACAACCCCAGCATCGAATACACTCCTGGCAAGGCGAATGTGATTGCAGATGCTTTGAGCAGAAAGGCATATTGCAACAGCCTTCTTATCAAGCCGTACCAGCCTGAGCTTTGTGAAGCATTCAGGAAGCTCAACCTCCAAGTTGTTCCGCAGGGTTTTCTTGCAAATCTCCAAATTGCTCCTACCTTGGAAGATCAAGTCCGTGAGGCCCAGCTCAGTGATACCATGGTGAAGAAGGTGAAACATGGGATTGCAAAGGGCACTCCAAAATACAAGTGCTTCAGTGTTGATGAGAGAGATACCTTGTTCTTCGAGGACAGACTCGTTGTTCCCAAAGGTGATCTCAGGAAGCTCATAATGGAAGAAGCTCATGATTCTCTCCTTTCCATTCATCCTGGCAGTTCCAAGATGTACCAAGACCTCAAGCAGTCTTACTGGTGGACACGCATGAAAAGGGAAATTGCCCAATTCGTGAATGAATGTGATGTATGCAGAAGAGTGAAAGCAGAACATCAACGTCCAGCCGGTCTTCTCCAACCTCTTCCTATTCCCGAGTGGAAGTTCGACCACATTGAAATGGACTTCGTCACTGGCTTTCCTAAATCGAAGCGAAGAAATGATGCTATCTTTGTGGTGATTGACAAGCTTACCAAAGTAGCTCACTTTCTTCCAGTCAAAGAATCAATCAATGCAGCTCAACTTGCAGAGATGTACACTTCCAGAATTGTGTCCCTACATGGCATTCCTCAAGTGATATCCTCAGACTGTGGCAGCTTGTTCACATCAAGGTTCTGGGACTCCTTTCAGTCCGCCATGGGCACTAAGATCAGGTTCAGCACTGCATTTCACCCTCAGACTAGTGGTCAAGTCGAGCGCGTGAATCAGATTCTAGAAGACATGCTCAGAGCCTGTGTCATCTCCTTCGGCATGAAATGGGAAGACTGCCTTCCATTTGCCGAGTTCTCTTACAACAACAGCTTTCAAGCAAGTGCAGGCAAAGCACCGTTTGAAATTCTCTATGGCAGAAAGTGCCGTACCCCTCTCAACTGGTCTGAAACAGGCGAACACCAACTTCTTGGCAATGACTTGATATCTGAAGCCGAAGAAATGTGCAAAGTCATACGTGAGAATCTCAAGGCCGCTCAGTCGCGTCAGAAGAGCTACTATGACGGAAAGCATCGTGATTTAGCTTTCGACATCGGTGATCATGTCTATCTCCGAGTTTCTCCGATGAAAGGAACCCAAAGATTCGGTATCAAAGGAAAACTTGCTCCTAGATACGTCGGGCCTTTCAAGATTCTTGGCAAAAGAGGCGATCTAGCCTATCAGCTCGAGCTCCCTTCCAACTTTGCAAATGTTCATGATGTCTTCCATGTGTCTCAGCTTCGCAAATGCTTCAAGGCACCTGAGCGCATGATTCCGTTTGAGGAGATTGATCTTCAACAAGACCTGTCCTACCGAGAGCATCCTGTTGCTATTCTCGAAGAAACCGAACGCAAGACACGCAACAAGTCCATCAAGTTTCTGAAAGTCAAGTGGTCACATCACACTGACCGAGAAGCTACCTGGGAACAAGAAGATCATCTTCGTTCCGAGTACCCTTCCTTTTTCCAGTCCTAGATCTCGGGACGAGATCTTTTTGTAGTAGAGGAGAGTTTGTAATGCCCCGGATGTAATACTTTCCCTTTTGGGTATATAATATATCTCCGGCTTCTTCTATTTCCATTCCGGGTTCTTTGTCTTTCGGGCTTTCGTCGTTTTGTTGTGTGAGTGTGTGGCATTCATTCATATCATGTAGACATGTGCATCGCATTGCTTTTGTGTTGTCGGTTGCATCCGGTTCCGCGCGTTCCTTCCCGTTGTCCGTTTCGCGTTCCGGAGCTCCCTAGTGTCCGTGACGTCCCGTAGGCCTACTTTGTTGTTCGGGCGTTTAACGTTACCGGTGTGCCGCGAGGTTGTTGTGTGTGTTGTTGTTTTGTTGTGTGCAACCCGCCTCTCAAATCTCGTCTCGTTTGGACTCCATTGGTTTTTCCATCCGTTGTTCGTGTGGGTCCGAAGTGCCTTTACTTCGTGTCCCAGAAACACCCCCTACTGCAGTCTTTATCCCCTCCTAGGCCCTTTTAATCCATCCCCGCGATCGGATCCGTCGGATCGCGATCGGAGGGCTCCTAGCGCCCCCAAATCTCCAAACCCTAGGAAAAACTGCTATTAATAGACCCCTAGTCTATTTTGGCTTCCCTACCTTCTTCCGCCTTCCCCTCTATTTTTTGTCCCTTTTCTTTCAGATCGCCAGATCCCCAAATCCTCTGGATCCCGAGGGGAACCAGCTCCCTCGAGAGAACCGCCGCCAGCCGCAGCTAGCAGCATCGATAGCCCGATCCGCCTGGGATCGATCGCCGCCAGGTCAACGCGGCCGCAAGGGGACCGCTTCCCCGGCCGACAGCCGCCCTTCCCCGTCGCGCCTGGGCCCTCAATCGCCTCGCCTCGCTGGGCCGTACCCCGCCGCGCCTCTTCTCGCACCGCGCCAGGCCGCGTCGGCGGGTTCCGCTCAGGACCACTTGGCCGCCTCCCGCCTGGGCCGGCCTCGCCGCCGCGCGGCCCAGCTGGGTCAGAGCGCCTCCGAGCGGGCCTCGCCAGCCGCCGCCAGGCTCCCGCAGCTCCAGGCCAATCGCCTCGCCTCGGCTGCCTCCTCTCGCGGGCCGGGCCCCTCCGCCAGCCGCGCCACCGCGCCGCCTCCACCGCGCCGCGGGCCGCCGCCAGTTCGGGCCCCGCCAGGCCACCGCCTCCTCCCTCCAGGCCGGCTCGCACCGCAGCCGCCGGGCCGCATCAGCGCCTCCGGCCCGTCTCTTCCACTGGGCCCGAGCCCAGTCCGCCAGATCTGAGGTTGACTTTGCTAAAAAAACCCTAGATCTAGTCCAGTTTTTACCTGTCTGATGCAATGTTTGACCTGCTCTAACTTTTTGCCTGATGCTCCGTTTTGCGCGTGTAATATGTCCAGACGTTCGTGGAGTTGTGCTCTACGTTTCCTCTGTTGTTGTCACGCATGTTAGAGACCATCTAGGTGCTTGTTTTGCTGTTGCAAGAGTGCATCATGGTATAAACTGCTGCTATGTGTTATTTTTATGCCACCTTTGCCATGTGATATCTTTTAGCTCGTTTGTCCAAATGATGCAAATGACATGTCCACGTGTTCGTCTTGCCACGAACTACGTGTTGCTTGTGATATGGTGCATGGTAGATTTATTATTGCCTTGTTATCATCGTTGCAAAGTGCCATGTGGCTGTGATGTGTTTTCACTTGTATGAAATGCCATCTTGTTGAGCTCGTTGCTATCGTTGTGTTTACCTCTATGATGCATGCTTGTGTGTTTTGGGATCACCTTCATGTGTACTTTGATGAGGTGCTTACCCTTTGCCATGTTTAGTTTCGACGTGACTTAAACATGCTCTTTTATATGCCATGATGTTTTTGCTGTTTTAGGACTTAGTGATTTTTCACCAAGTCTGAAATCTGTAACGTTCCGATGCCATGTTCGTGTGATGTTCTAGGACAAAGCATGATAGTTTTGGAGTGGTTTTTGATTGTTCCTTGTAGTATATATTGTTGTATTTCCATTCATGTCCTCACATGTCTATTTGAGTGGCTGTAGCATGTTTATCTTTTGCTTCAAAGTTTCAATAAAATTCTGCTGTCAGAATTTTATTGTCAAGTTCAATATGTCCAAGATCATTGCTATTGATCCGTGACTCCGTTGGGGGTGCACCTTGGACATAGTTGCTGTACTATATGTCTAGTTTGTGTTCATGTCCTTTGCCATGCTTTTTGGGTGCTGTAGCTTAATTATTTTGGGCTCCGAAGATGCTATGTTGCTGTAATTTTCAGCTTTCGCTCAAATCTTGTTTCGGGCATAACTTTTAGCCCGTAACTCCGATTTCAGCGAATCTTATATCAAACTTGTTTGATTTTCTGTGTAGATTAATAATATCAGATTGTTATCTTGTTTTGAGGTGTTTTGCTTGAGTGATGTTTTACGTGCTCCGTGTGCATCCTTAGTGCATCCATCATGCATTCATCTTTTCCGAGTGCGCATTGCATCTTGTTGATTGGTGCTTGGTGTGATTGTTTTGTTTAGAGCCGGAAGCTGAGACCGAGTACGAGGTTGAGCACGAGGTTTCCAACGAGGTTGAGCACGAGGACCCTTCTTACGATCCGAACGACTTCTCTTCAGGCAAGATGACCGAACCCCGATAACATTACTATCTTTGCCTATTGCTAGTAGTCTCGATCTATAGTTTTGCCTCGATGCCCATGATCTCTTGTCAGCCTCCTACTTGTAACCAATTGCCATGTTTAACCCACCTACCTATGCAAACCGTTGTTTGGCTAAGTACACTTCGCTCAGCCTTTCTTATAGCGTTGCTAGTTGCAGGTGAAGATCGAAGATGCTTGCTTCATGTTGAAGTTTGGTTGGGTTATATCACACTATATAAATGCTTTAAATGAAATCATCTATATATTGGCAAGGGTGGAAGGCTAAGCCTTTTGCTTGGTGATTTGTTCCACTCATGCCGTTAGGAACCGTATAAACCGGTGTTATGTTCCTTGATTATGCGTTCCTAACACGGTTGGGGTGTATGGGACCCCCTCGATAAACCGCTAAGTGCTAAGTCTTTTCCAGCAAGTCCCAACATTGGTACTATTTGCCTAATAACAAACTAAACTTGCATAGGGAGTTATAAACCCTTTTTCTTAATCAACAACCCCGGGCCAGTGCTCCTCATGAGTGTTGGTCCGAAATGAGCGGACTGCGGGGCCACCTCAAGGAAACTCGAGGTGTGGTAAAAACCCGTAGGATGTCTCATCCGGTCGTGGCCTGAGACGAGATACGCGCGGCTACTATCAGGGTGTCGGCACGCCGGGAGGATTTGCTGGATTAGCCTTACCTTAGCTCGGTATATCTTGAGCACGGGATTCCGAGGATACTCGGGTCTTCCCACTTTGGAGTTGCGACTCCGCGGATCGTGGGCTTGTAATGGGTCAAGTTGGAACACCCCTGCAGGGTTTGAACTTTCGAAAGCCGTGCCCGCGGTTATGTGGCAGATGGGAGCTTGTTAATTCCGGTTGTAGATAACTTGACACAATGTTTCTAATACACTACCAGCGTGTGTTCCGTGACTGTCAATTTCCGAATAGGGATTCGGGAGTTGAACACGGAGGGGTTATGATTGTGGAGTTTGTAGCTAGGATCACTTCGTGATCACTTCTCGCCGAGGCTTTCTCTTCTCGCTCTCACTTACGTAAGCTAGATGCTAGTTGCTGCTGCAGACACTTATTCTTTTCTTCAGCCTTATCCTCACCCAAAGGCTTTGATAGTCTTGTTACCCGGAAACGGGATTGCTGAGTCCTCTGTGGCTCACAGTTACTTCACACACCAGATGCAGGTCCAGCTGTGAGCTATCCAGGTGATGGCACCGAGCTGGATTGGGAGTACGACGAGGAGCGTAGTCGGTACTATGTGCGCTACCCGGACGATCAGTAGTGGAGACTCTTACTAGGATTCGATCCGCCTGTGGTTTATTTATCTAAGTTTGCTACTTTGACATTTGGCTTTTGCCCTTAGAGGGTTGTGATGTTCTTAATGTATGATGTTTGAGACTTGTACTGTAATTCTGTGACGTGGCGAGTGTAAGCCAACTATTTTCAGTTTACTATCCCCTCTTTTACATGAGTTGTGCAAAGATTACCGAACTTGAGATCATTCTAGGATGGATTTATGCCTTTAAGTCGTGCCTCGACACGTAGGAGGTATAACTCCATCCTGGGCATTACAGATTGGACATTCTTGCTTTTAGGTTCTCATGCGGGTTGCATTTGCTTGTTATATCTAGAACTTTGGCATCAATTGTCCATCTTTTCAAGATATATTCTCGGGGGATATGCTTGATATTATTAATATCAAGTACCTTTAAGCAATGAGAGCAAAGGATTCCAGAAAACTCAAACCTTTTGCAGCTGCAACTAACCTTTTCTTCTTTTGGAATGAATCTAACAACATGCTCCCGTTGTGTGCCATGAAATTTTACTACATAAATCTTCAACTCTGTGTCACTTTCATCACAAAGCAATGTGTCGTAATTCAGAGTCCGAAGCACTTGATCTTGAAACATCTTGAATATTGCTGGAGTATAAGTAGCTGCAGCTTGTGTTAGCATATAACTTGATTCAGCCTTCAACTTTGGAGTAGTTTGTGTTGCTTTAAAGACATACTTCACCTCTTCACATCTTTTATCTGAAACCAGCCGTTCAAAATGCTCAAAGAAAGTAAGCATGTCATATTTAACACTAATATACCTCTTTAGTTCATTGTTCATGCTTTCACTTCGTTGGGTAGTGCTCATGTGGGCAGAGAATGTATTTTTACCATAAACTAGTGCCCACTGTTCTTTCTTTTGAAATAGCCTTTGCAACCATTCATTGTCACCTAGTCCATACTTGTCAATCATTTTATTCCATGCACTTACAAATTCATCTTCCTCTTCTATATCATATATACAATGTTGAAAATCAACATTGAATTTCTTATATTCATCAACAACTCCAGCGAGATGCTTGCAAGCATTTTGATTCATATGCCAGACGCAAAGTCTATGGTGAGAATGAGGGAACACTTTACGGATTGCCTTTGCCATTGCTGCATCTTCATCGGTGAGAATTGTACGTGGATGTTTCCCAGACATAACTTTTAGGAAAGTTCTGAAAAGCCAAGCAAAACTTGAAGCAGTTTCATCATAGAGAAGTGCGGCGCCAAAGACAACAGTTTTTTGATGATTATTCACCCCAACAATCAAACCAAATGGGCGTCCATCATCTAGTTTCCTGTATGTGGTGTCAAAGCATATAACATCGCCGAATAACGCGTAGTCTGATACCATTTTCGAGTCAGTCCAAAAAATATTAGTTATCAACTCATCTTCATCAACTTGAATTGAATAGAAGAAGTTGACATCTTCTGAGACCTTCTTCTCCATGTACTCTAATACTCCTCCTGTGTCACCATCCTTTGCTTTTATTGTTCTCTTTGAGTACAAACGATTTTTCAAATCTTCACGTATAAAGCCAAGGTTTTCACTTCCACATGCTTCCTTGGCCATCAAATCGAATGTTGCTTTATTTGAAATGCCTACTGACTTTGCAACCTCGGCATTTGCTATATGTGCTTCTGTTACTTTTCTCTGGGATCTCAAGTACTGGGCCCTGATTCCATGAGCAAGAGTGTGGTTATGTGATGCCTCGAATTCATACACATAATAAAAACCATTTTTAAGGCTTATCTTCATACGAGCATTACAACCACATCGCGTTTTAGGCCTACTGTAACTGAATGTGTCCTCTCTTTTATCTTCTTGCCGGTGGCCTGTGAGTTGTAGTAATTGTCTTAGAGCATAAATAAGTGGTTAGAATCAAAACAAATTAAAAGTAACATGTACCTTGCCGAGAGCATGTAAATGTGCGTTGCTGCAATACAGAAGAGTTCTTCACTTTATGGCCACTACTTCTTCTGATGCTGAAACCGATAGTTTCAGCATACTTGTTATAAAATAAATAAGCTTCCTCTTCAGACAAAAATGTCATGCCAAGCTTTGGTACCCTTTCTTCACCGTGATCTGTCGTGGTTTGTTGCGAATCCTGTATCAATTAGGATTTAATTTAGTTAATCCACAGACATGGCAAATGGCAATCATATTTTCCTACCACAAGTTTTAATCAACCGAATCATGAATCATATTTATCTGTCTTGCAATCATATTTGTCTTGGGAAACATGCAGTGCATTGAAGGATCAATACTATAGTAGTCTTAAGGTTTACATGAGAAATCAAGATGGATTCTGCAATCCCTGTTCTATTTTATACGGTTTGTGCAAGAACGTCTTCTCATCCAATTAAATGTGAAATCGGGGTACTGTACATTCTCCTACTTTGTTTTCCCAAATGCAACAGAACTAACTTCTTGTCGTTGTTTCGCACCTGCAGATTGTGGTCACTAGTCATGGTTTCCTGTACAAGTTCTAAAACGGTACATCAGGAGAATTTGCCGGTGATTCATCGTGAAGAACAAAGTGCGATTTCTTACTTTTGGTGACTGAGAATCATCGGGAGCATCCTGGTTCCCCGGACCACTTCTTGGAGAAGCCACCGGGGACGTGAGACTCGAAGAAGACATCAGGGACGGGATTCCTTGGCTGCCCAATTTAAGAGGAGAATTTACCTATGCTTCCCTGGTCAAGCCGCCATTGATTGTTCTGCCGAGGTTGTAGGTCTCTCTCGCCTTCAGGAGTATATTTTGGCGCGCTTTTCTGCATATGCGGATCTGTTTCCCGGGCATTTTGTGGATATGTTTCACAGGCGATGCATTTTTTTCACTTGATTTTTGTTTAGTCCTAATGGTGCGAGAGTATTACGGAACGAAATAGGTATCACGAGACGTCCGGTATTAAGGATCTGTATTCTGTTTTTTTTTCTGAGAGAAAATCCGCAGCGGGAGGAGGCTCACGCACAACCGTGCGATGGCTGCGTCGCACCGATGGTCGCACGCCAAGGCCGCAGGCAAGCCGCGTCCTACTCTACGGCATGGGTTTGAGAATTTTAGGTTCTGATCCAGAGTTGATCATGCGGCTCGCAAGAAAAGTAGAACAACTATTCTCAAAAAAAAAAGAGTGAATTCCAGTTTTTACCTCCCATTTTGACATTTTTGATACTAATTACCCCATTTAGCGGGATTTCATCCGTTTTACCCCATTTAGCAAAAGTGTTGCCACAATTTACCCTATTTTAAATTTTGCTTGCGTTCTGACCGATGGGTCGCAATTTGTCAACTCTAGCTGGCATGCCACGTCAACGAGGTTTTCTTGTCTATTTCTCCCTGCTAAATTCATTTCCGGTTTGAAAAATTCATTTCCGGCCCGGTTCAGCAGTGAGAAAAATAGCCAGGAAAAACCACTGACGTGGCATGCTAGCCGGACCTGACAATTGTGACCCACCGGTCAGATGCTCACAAAATTTTAAGCGGGGTAAATTATGGCAACATTTTTGCTAAATTGGGTAAAACGGATGAAATCTCGCTAAATGGGGTAATTAGTGTCAAAATTGTCAAAATAAGGGGTAAAAGCCGGAATTCACTCAAAAAAAAAAACAGAGTTGAAACCCAGTGATCGATAGTTGTTTCTTATATTTCAAAAGAAACGCATTGTTCATGGATCATACAGCTCTCTGGAAGAACAAGGTAGCTAAGCTATCGGAGAGGTGTTGCCCCCGCCGCCCCCAGCCGGCGGCTGCGCCCCCAATTTCTTGCACTCCTTGACGCACTCGTCCATCGACAAGTAGCAAACTTCCACACCCACGGTGCAGCAGTAGCAGCGCTCGCCCATGCAGGCATACGACTTCTCGTCGTGGACGCACAGCCCGTAGGGCAAATTAATCTTCTCGCCGCCGTCGTCGATGCTCCGGCCTGCATATGTGGCAACAGATAGTAATCGAGTAAATATAGTATAGCGTCATGATTAACGAACTAAACGAGAGCGAGCAATCACAAATATTAGAGAGGAATCAGCAAGGATTATTACATCGAGCCTGGGTAGCGAGGAGGAGGCACACCATGAGGAGTAGCGTGGCCGTTTGCTTGCCCATGGTGCGTATGAATGGTGTCTATGAGGTGATCGACTCAGCAGTAGGATGCTAGGCGGATGCGTGTTGTGAGATGGTTTTGCTGCATCCGGGGTATGGCCTTGCACACTTATATAAGCATGGAAATGAAGGTACGAGGGTAGGCCTCCAAGATACATTTGGGTATTAATTTCTGTATGATCGCTTGCCAGATTTTTTGGGGGGTTATATAAGGGCAGAAAATATTTTGTCTGCAATAATCCTGATTTACCTGCCATTTCGATACCCGAAATGGATTTTAGGTGCCAATTGAATCAGCATCAAATATTTTGTTTGCAATAATCATGATTTACCTGTCATTTTATTACCAAAAATAAGATTTTAGCTGCCAACTGAATCGGCTTAGCAGAGAAAAGTTCATTTTTGCAATGAGACGTGGGGCGGAAAATGAGTTTTTCAAGAAAAGCCGGAATTGAAAAACCAAATGCGGGAGGAAAAAATAATCTAAACAAGGAGGGTAGAAAGCCGACGAAGGAGGAGTAGGAGAGATACGACCAAACATTTTATCCCTAAAGTAACATTTCTCATAATAACAGATGGTGTAGCTGCGACAACAATGTTTCGTCGGCTCGTTGCAAAAACAGTAATGATTGTTCAGTGGTCCAGGAACCTCACATAATTTTTATTTTGTTTGCGTGCTTTATACTTCTAGTAAATATTTATAATAGATTTTGTTCATTTTCTCAAAAAAAGGTACCACTTAATAAGATTTAATTATATCTTCAGAATGCATCTAGGGAAATACTTTAGTGTGCCGTGATAAAAATGTAGTAAAACAATAATCAATTGTAACTCGGCCCCAGCCACCCGATCCTATTTAGCGCTTAGAGCATCTCTAGCAGACCCCGCATAATGCCCTAACCCGCAAAATAACCACCAAAATACAAGTCGGCGTGAAAAATTCATTCCGAGCAAACGCGACAGACCTGTAAAAACTTTTGTGGGGCACGGCAAAATTCCCACCCCAACTCGCGAAAAATGATGATTATTGTTGATAAATGATGATTATTTTCTTAGCAAAGTTGTTTAATAGAAATTTTATCATCATATTATTTATGAGTTATATGCATTATTTCCATTTCCGTCCAACGGTGCTATGAAATTAATGTAGAAGGATGATGTTTTATTCTAATTCTGCCCAACGGTGATTTAGGATATAGAATATAAAAGGAAAGCTTTAAATAAAGTTTAATGTGCATTTTTTTAACCAGACCAACGTAGGGTTATTTTTATGCTCATTATTGTTGATTACTGGCTAAGTTTTCTTAGACTAAAAGTATTCCATGCTTTCTTCGTGAAAGAGAATGGCTGGGTACTTGTGGCCCAAAAGATGACCAAGAAAGGTCATAACATGAGGGAGTATGTTCTCTCTAAAGAATGGCTTCAAAAGAAAAGAGATAGATCATTGAGAAGTCTTGATTGACGAATGTCTTTCATGTACTCTCTATGAAGAAGTTTTTTCAGTCAACATTATTTGAGCTGAAACAAGCAACATGCGTGTTTAATTTGACCAACGTTGGATCAAGCGTGTGTGTCAAAGAGTATTCAGATTTATTCCTAAATTCGATAATTGAACATGCAGTCAAAAGAGCCAATTTTGGCATTTATGTCCCTTACAAGGAATTACCCGCATGGCGGGAAAAGATGATTATGATAAAACCCGCATGGCGGGAAAAGTCTGGAAAAATACCTGCGTAGCGGGGTACAGTTGACATAATATTATGTCAAAAATCCCGTATGGCGATAGAAATTTTGAAAAGGAGTTATCTTGTATGACAGGAGAAAGATATGATGACTCATGTGCTTTTAATGTGTCCCACTCTGGGAGAAAAGTATGGAGTAGCTATTATGCTTTCCTAGTATCGACCATACACCTTACATGTAACGATCATTAAGCACTCAATAAATCCAAAGAGAATAAAAGTTACAGACGAACCTAAAGATAAGAATGATATGCAAGTGTGACTTGCAAAAGTACTAATGATAAAGAACTCTGTTGAGTTTCTAAAATGGACTGAGGAAAAAGTACTCCCATACCAGTTAATAGATGACTTCATTTTGTATGAAGCAATTAGATAAATGAAGTAGATAATCAAAGTTTCCTCAATTCACAAGAGTTATGAATGGTTTTTCAAAATTGTGGCAGAAAAGTTATTGCCACATTTCGAGGGGGAGAAAGAAATATGAAATAAATTAAGAATGATGAAACTGACCTATGATACTGTGATGAACATTCTGCATCTAAAGTGATCCAATAATGAGGAATGTTATCGTCTGGGGGAGTACGACGATCATAATAATACCCCTAAAGAAAAGAAATAGTTGTATTCCTGGATCTTTTAATACCCCTAAAGAAAAGAAACAGTTGTATTCCTGGATTTTTTACAGTTTCGAAAGAAGACTAAGGAATACTAAGACGGTGCTTAAAAATGCCATAAAGAAGAAAGTTTTAATAGAATAAATCCAAATAATAAAGTTTAAATATACCCCATTTTTAGTGAAGATGGAGTAATCTGGGGGAGCATGGTATGAAACTACCTAAGACTCGAATAGATCGTATTTGGGGGAGCATGTTGTATGACCTATACAACACCTGTTGTTAGCTCCATAAAGGAGGAATGAGTAAACATGGATCTTGTGATACAGGTCCTGTAATACCTATTGCCTCCTGGAAATGAAAGACTATAGGATTAATTTGCATGTTAGTCGCACATCATGATCGACATCATGATCTGAGTTACATCAGATGAAAGTAAAGAACACAAGGGATACTGCTTCAAGAAGTCTTTTATGGACTAGAGCAACTCTCTAGACAGTGGCATTTAAAGTTAGAAGAATCAGATGTTTTTTGGGTTAAAGAAATTCATTTCCTAATCCTGTGCATGTGCATGATGTCCTACTTGCTAGTGGTGATGTCAATCTACTGCAGCAGGAGAAAAGAAGTTCTTGTTCTCATAGTTCAAAAGAATATTCTCAGTAGAGTGACTCTCGTTATAATTATCGAGATTCACCAAGAAGAAAATAAAAGGGGGTATTAGGAGTGTCACATGATCATACTTTGAAATGTCTCTAAAGTATGCATACGAGAAAACCTACGCCTGTTCTTGTAGTAAAGGGTAATGGTTTTGGGAACTTTAGTGTTCCAAGAGTCAATGTGAAATAGACCAAATGAATATGGTACCATATGCTTCAGCTGTTGAAAGGTTTATGAATGCAAAAGTGTAACATTACCCTGACATAGTTCACATATCCGGGTTGTTTTGGCAATATCCAGTCCAGATATAGATCATCGAAATGGAATCAAAGATATCGGCATCAGGCTAAAAGGAACAAGTGTTCTCAATAGGTTGTGAGTACAAAGATAAAAACTTGTGAAATGTACAGCCGAAATCCACAATTATCGCTGACCTTCACATTAGGAGTTTTTGTGTGGAAGAACTCTATAGAATGAATCATTTATCATGAATGTGATGCAAAGATAAAGTATAACATGATATGAGGATGAGGGACTGGCAAAATGGTTATGGAAACCTGTACCCGGAGTTGATAATGGTTGACAACAGCGATAACCATTTAAGTAATTCACTCCTATGACAACAAGTCAAGTGTGATGCCAAACACACTAACACATAGTTATGCGTTGTAAAGGAGAAAGTCCGGAATTATGTAGAAATGCTTGAAGCATAAAAGCAACAAACAAGTGTTTGCAGATATGCTTATTAAAGGCTTACCACCCAGTGTGTTCGGAGAACACACAGTCGACAAGGGTTTTATGGTATAGTCTAAAATTTCTGGACAATAAAAGGGCCCAAGGTTAAAGAATCTATTTCAAAACAGAGGAGTGTGTTGTAGGTGTTGATTCTATCGGGATAGACCGTGATGATGAGACATGCCCTACATGCAAATCTGTGATGGAACGAGTACTTTGAAAAGAGTCATTTCAAAGTGTAAAGTTAAAAGTATATGATGAGATGAAGGGGGAGAATGTTAGATTGATCTCTTTCCCAATGGGCCCAGCGGCCCATTGGACCCTTGACCCACGCCCTGATCGGGGGCGTCCAGCCCAAGCAAGGCTGGTGGGCCCCTGTCGCGTAGCGCTATATAAAGGGGGTGTGGACCACGGCACAAAGCACAAGGTTCATCGTCGCCACTGTGTCCCCACCGTCCTAACCCTAGTCCGATCGAGAGGTAAGTGCTGAAGCGATGGGAAGCCCACCGCCATCACCACCACTCTGTGCCATCACCGACCATCGTCACCATGGCCGGCACCGGCGGGATCATCTACACAGAGAGAAGGTACGACCACCGTGAATGCTTAACCATAACTGATCCAGAGGACTTAACAATAATTATATCTTCAGAATGCATCTAGGGAAATACTTTAGTGTGCCGTGATAAAAATATAGTAAAACAATAATCAATTGTAGCTCGGCCCCAGCCACCCGATCCTATTTAGCGCTTAGAGCATCTGTAGCAGGCCCCGCATAATGCCCTAACCCGCAAAATAACCACCAAAATACAAGTCGGCGTGAAAAATTCATTCCGAGCAAACGCGACAGACCTGTAAAAACTTTTGTGGGGCACGGCAAAATTCCCACCCCAACCCGCGAAAATACGGGTTCATCCTCTCTCCCTGTCGGTGTCCTGTATATAGTGATGGCGGTTGGTGGGGGGGGCATTTCAGCCCGTGCTTTTACCCACACACCGCTGCCGGGTCGCCGCATAGATTCTGGCAAACCAGCCGTCGGGATTACCCCGGCGGGTCGTCACACGCCCGCGACTGTCCTCCACCGCTTCCTCCTACCTCGGCCGACCGGAAAGTTGCAGATAGGCGGCTATTTTGTCGCGGCCGTCGGATTTGGCGTTTCTAGCCACCGGTGGCTGCGCCAAGCCATGGATTGGTCAAGGAGCACCCCTCATAGCCCCGACAAAGCCCCAACACCGCATGCAGGTACTGGTTCTTCCGCTAGACACCATCGTTGGTTTCTCGGCAAGGACTCGGTCGGCCGTCGCCCGGGCTCGGCGCTCGCACAATGGCTGGTTGGCTCGCCGATGCTGGTCATACAGTGCGACGACTGCATGCAGACAATGTTGCGGCTAAGATCTAGCACGCCGCAACACCCCGGATGGGTATTCTTCAAATGCGAAAATGATGTGGTATGTTCTTGTTTTCATTCGGCTTTGTCAACCAATTCGGTCCAATTTCAATATCTTATGGAGATGATCATGTTTGTAGGAAAATGAATGCACTTTTTGGTATTGAGAAGAAGAATACATCGATTTGTTGATAGAAAGAAACTTAATAGATGTTCGTGCACTCATTGGTAGAATTGAGTCTAATGATGTGGCTGCATGTGCAATTAGAGAAGAAATTAGAGGGGGAGCAACGTCTACTTTTTTATAATGAAAGAAGAATGCGAGATCGAGAATCCGCAGATCAACAATGAAGGCATGAAGAAGATGTTGGTCCAACTAGTGGAAGCAGTTATGGAAGTGGCATATCTTCTAAAATATCTAATTGTGGTTCTTGTTTTCTTTGATCTTGGTATTCTAGCAAAGATTCGGTGAATTATTATGTATCCAATGCCCTTGAAGAAAATAAAAGTGCAAAATAAGTGTGTTTTCATGCTTAAAATCAAAATGCAAATTCAGGTTTTGCGGGCAGGCGGAGCAGACTCGTAAAAAAGGATAATATCCTTTTTACGGGTCCGCTTTTGTGGTCTGCTCGGCCGATGCCCCCTCCAACCCGTAAAACCGTTTTTCAGCGAACTGTAAATAAGTTTTGTTGGTCGGCATTATACGGGGTCTGCTAGAGATGCTTTTAAGACGGTACTTATAGCGGTTCACCGTAGACCGGTACTTAGAGCATTCACGGTAGACTGCGCACAAGGAGATTACTGCCTTTCATCTGAACTGGCTGGCACATATAACGGTGTGCAGCACCGAGTTTGCTCCCGTTTTGGGAGCATTCCAGAAGCTTCCAGCTCTTAGTTTTGAAAGAAATTTCTATTCCTTTTATTTGTTCACGTGGTTTTTTATTTTCATTTCTCTTTTTAAATTTTCATTTCTTAATTTCCAAACCTTTACAAATCCTTCACTTGTTTGTTTCAAATTCATGAACTGTCGTCAAATTCATGATTCTTCGTATTAGTGGACTGTTACAAAATCATGATTTTTTTTTCAAATTCACCAACTTTTTATGTTCCTGAACTGTTTTCAAATTCATGATTTTTTTGAATTCGTGAACTTTTTCAAGTTCATGAACTTTTCAAATTCGTGGATTTTTTTGAATTCAAGAACTTTATTCGAGATCATGAACTTTGTTCGCGGTTGTGTTTTATTTTAAATCACAAGCTTCGAGTGAGCGGTCGTGCTTCTCGTGGCTGCCAAACATACTGTGCACGTGAGCACCGGTTGGCAAACTGACGCAGAAGGCGCGGTCTCTCCTAGCTAAGAGCATCTCTAGCAGACCCCGTATAATGTTCAGACCCGTAAAATAACCGCTAAAATACGGGTCCGCGCAAAAAACGCGGCCCGATCAGACCCCACAAATGTGTCGGACCCATACATTTTATTGCAGGGTGCGGCAAAAACCTCACCCCAACCCGCGAAAACGCGGGTTCTCCCCCTCGCCCTGTCGGTGCCCTCTATAGCGCTGGTGATTGGCGGGGCCGGGGGGTGGGGGTAGGGGATTTCAGCCCGTGCTTCTCCCCACCCACCATTGCCGGGCCGCCTCTTAGTTTTCGTCCATACCGACCGATGGGATCACGCCGGCGGGCCTCAACATACCCGCGATTGTCCTCCACCACTTCCTCCTACCTCGGCTGTCCGAAAAGTTGCAGATCAGCGGCTGTTTGTCGTGGCCGCCGGATTTGGCATTTCCGGCCATCGGTGGCTGCGCCAAGCCATGGATTGGTCGGGGAGCACCCCGGACAGCCCCGACAAAGCCCCAGCACCGCATGCATACACTGGTTCGTCCTCTAGCAGCTGTCGTCGTCGGTTTCCCGTCAAAGACTCGGTCGGCCGTCGCCCGGGCTCGGCGCTCGTGCAGCGGCTCGCCGGCTGACCTATGCTTCTCTACGAATATCTTTTTTTTATGGTTTCGCTTTGCCAGGTCTGCTCGGCCGCCGCCCACGCTGGCCCGCAAAACCGTTTTGTCAGCGAACTGTAAACACGTTTTGCAGGTTGACATTTATACGGGGTTTGATAGAGATGCTCTAACAACTCAACAAACTTGGCCCAAGCACTAAAAAAATAGAGGGGTCGAACAAACTTGGCCCAATATTTTTTCTATATTCCAAAATAATTCTCCGTATTATTTCAGGACTTTTGGAGTTGTGCAGAATATGCTTCTCAGATTTACTCCTTTCTGGTCCAGAATTCCAGGTGCCGGCATTCTCCCTCTTTATGTAAATCTTGTAAAATAAGAGAGAAAAAACATAAGTATTGTACCGTAATGTGAAATAATAGTCCATAATGCAATAAATATTAACATAAAAGTATGATGCAAAATGGACGTATCAGGGAGTCGTGGCAGCGGTCAAGGATTTTTTCATGACGAGCATCATGCTAGAGGGAGTGAACTCTACTTCTATTGTACCGATACCTGCGATTGCTAACCCGGTCAAGTTTTCTGATTGCAAGCTTATTAGTCTTTGTAATGTAATTTACAAAGTAATATCCAAGTGTTTGGTGAATCGGTTGAGACCTTTGTTGGATGATCTAATCTCTATTGAACAAAGTGCCTTCATTCCTAGAAGGATGATAACGGATAATGCACTTGTGGCTTTCGAATGCATCCATCATATCAAGCATGAAAAGGATCCTACAAAAAGTTTGTATGCATATAAGCTTGACCTCTCAAGGCTTATGATAGAGTGGATTGAGTCTTCTTGTAGCAGGTGATGCAAAAGTTGGGTTTCTCTAGCCGATGGGTAGTCTGGATCATGTCATGTGTCACGTCGGTAATGTATTCTGTCAAATTAAACGGAACCCTCTTGGATTCATTTGCACCACCGCGTGGGCTGTGGCAGGGCGGCCACTTTCTTCATTCTTATTCCTTTTTTGGATGATGGTCATTCAACTATTGTGAAAATCAAGGTCTCTTTGGGACAAATTACATTGGTAAAAGTTTGTAGAAGAGCTCCGGGAATATCTCACTTATTATTTGCAGGTGATACCATGTTGTTTTTTGAAGCTACTAGATGTCAAGTAGAAAATGAGATAGAAGCGTTGGCCTCGTATGGATTAGCTACTTGGCAAAGTCTCAATTGTAGCAAATGTTCCATGCTTTTCAGTGGTGCTTGTCCTGTTGCCATACAAGAACAAGTACGAGATGCTCTTGGTGTTACAAGCTCAACATTCAAGGAGAAATATTTGGGCCTTCCAACCCCAGATGGACGGATGTCGAAAGGAAGGTTTCAAACTCTCCAAACTAGTCTCACCAAACGATTAATTCAGTGGGATAATGGGCACTTGGCTTAGTCCGGTAGAGAGGTTCTTATTAAGTCGGTGGCACATGCCCTTCCGACTTATATTATGGGCATTTTTAAGTTGCCTTCTTTGGTGTATGATGATCTAACAAGGATGTTGAGGAGTTTTTATTGGTTGTCCGAGAAGGGGAAAAGGAAAGTACATTGGAAAGGTTGGAACCTTCTTTTGCAACCAAAACATAGGGGAGGTGCAGGTTTACGCGATTTCCGAATGTTTAATCAGGCCTTACTAGCTCGTGAGGCATGGGGACTTCTATCTAGACATGAGAGTCTGTGTGCCCAGGTTCTTAAGGCAAGATATTACCCATAAGGAAAGTTGGAAGACACGTTTTTTAGTCGTAATGCATCATCATCTAGGCAGGCTATCAGCCATGGATTGGACTTGTGGAACAAAGGGTTGATTTGGAGAGTGGGTAATGGTAGAAGCATAAGAGTATGGAGAGACAATTGGATTCTTTTCTTATACACCTATTTCTGCACGGGGTTTATGTCGTATCCGCTTCATCTCCGATTTACTGAATGATAATGGGTCATGGAAAAATGAGCTACTCATGAGATACTTTGTACCTGCAGACGTAGAGGAGATAACGAAGATCCGGGCGTCACCCAGACCGCACGAAGATGTGGTTGCTTGCGTGCCCGAGAGGCTGGGGTTGTTTATTGTTAAAAGTGCATACTCTTTGGCGTTTGATGAAGTACATCGAACTACTGCAGTATTGTCGAGTTCATCACCAATGGGAAGGAGATCATGCTAGAGGTTTATATGGAGCTGCCGTGTGTCTCCTACATCACGAAATTTTGCACGGCGATTAGCTACTGATGCTTTACCCACTTGGAAATTGGAAAAATAGGAACATAATCGGTTTAGAAACCACAAGTAGATGTCCTGTTTGTGCAATGGAGGAGGAGGACAATTATCACCCTTTCCTATGCTGGCAACTTGGCCGAGATCTGTACCTTGCGATGGCTAAAGTATGGCGGCTTCCATGTGTAGCTTCTCTGGTTAACTATGGTAAAGAATGGCTGCCTCGGGCTCTAGATCCGTTGAGCTAGTTGGAACGTAGCATGGTGCTGATGACTTTCTGAAGAGCTTGGCATGTCAAAAATGAAGTTACTCATGATAAGCCTGCTCCGCCTTTGGAGACCTCGGTTAGATTTCTTCAGAGCTATATGGAATCATTGTTATACATTAAGATGAACTCACATGTTGATCCGGTCAAAGGGAAGGAGGTAACTTCATATATTCCAGCCGAACCCAGGGTCAGCCATCCTGTTGTTGAGCAAGGTTGGACACCTCCAATGCAAGGCTGGGTAAAATTCAAGGTTGGGTAAAATTGAACACTGGTGGATCTTATGTTACAAGCTAATTAGCCGGGGCTGGAATGTCTTGCGGAACTCTACATGTGATATTATCTTCTCGTCATGTCTTTCTTTTGTGGATAAAAAGTTGTATTACTTTTCACCACAGACCTCACAATCAATCGCAACCAGTTTCAAAACCTCAGGTGAGCCAGACCCTAACCAAGTCATGGTTCTACCCTTAATATGAGAAAAATTAGCTAAGCTATCACTAACTTTATTTTGGCTACGATTTACACGAGTAATACAATTTTCACGTAGAGACATAAGATACCTAATCTCCTTAATGATGGATGAATAGACCGATCTATCATCCTAAGGAGCCCGGATCAATTTCACTGCAATTAACTAATCCATCTCGATCTACTGGTAGCTCACTTCTTTGGATGGAGAGATATAAGCCCTCCATGCAAGCACACAATTCAGCTTCAAGTGCGTCCCGGCAAGAAAACAGCTGGCTGCAAGAAGAAAAAATGATGATTCCCGTGTCATCCCTCAACATAATTCAGGGCCCGGCCAAACCATCAGTAGCAAATGATCCATCAGTACACAACTTGACCCAGTTGGTCTTAGGAGCAGACCACTTGGGGCCAGCTACCACCAATAACGCATGTGGTTGAACTAGGGTATAAGTAATGATAGATTTCCCTTTGCAAGGATTAACATTTGGATCAGATTTAATGCCAATTAGAGAGTCCAAGTAGCTCATCAAGAACCTAGATATTGGGCAACCTGATGCCATCGTTTGGGCATGGGAGACTAATGGTGGCTTGTCGATCAGACCATCATATGCTGCCAAGTTCTGGGGGAGGGAAGTTGTCCCCATCACTGAATTCACTTAGTAATGCAGAGCCCCCCTCCAGTGCCACTTTTTCACATGGTTTGCTCTTTAGAATTGATGTTGGACCTCAAATCGACTTGCTCGCTGCGGTCTCGACCACATGGAGGCATGCCCCTTCCGTAACCAAGAGGAGGAGAGAATCAACCATTTATTGTTGGATTGTGTATTTGCCACGCAAGTGTGGGGTACAGTCTGCAACGCCCTGGGGCATGCGGCATGGATGCCACAAAGAGGATCGCCCCCTCTCCGATTGGTATCAAGACAAGATCCAAGCAGGACGGAGCAAGAAGGATGTGTCGAGCAGTTGTTATTCTAGTGACGTGGAAGCTTTGGAAGCATCATATTGCTATTGTTTTTTGATGGGGCAGCACTATCGATAGGACATGTGATAGCTAGAATCGAGGGGG
>LR738712.1:882902596-882923617 GCA_902687465.1 Secale cereale | reverse complement strand
GGGGGGGGGGGGGTAGAATGTGGAAACAAGCAGGGATTCTCAAAGGACATGTTGAGGCTTTCCTAGGAGAGTTGGCGGGGTGGGCAAGCGTGAGTGTAGTTGTCCTGTGTGGTAGAGGTAGAGGTGGGTTTGTCCATGTAAATTGTAACACCAACGCGGAGGGGCTCCAACCACATCTCCTTTCTTCAATACTAGTAAACATGCACGTGCAATGCACGCATCATAAATGCTTCCGCTTAGCGATCTACAAGGGTATGTAGATGCTCTCCCCCTCTCGTAGCTATGCATATCCATGGATAGATCTTGCGTGTGCGTAGATTTTTTTTGTTTTCCATCAATATTTCCCAACAGTGGCATCAGGAGCCAGGTATCTGCGCAGATGATGTGCACGAGTAGAACGCAAAGAGTTGTGGGCGGTGATCGTCATACTGCTTACCACCAGCGTCTTATTTTGATTCGGCGGCATTGTAAGATAAAGAGGCCCGGACCAACCTTACATGTCCACGTACATGAGACCGGATCCATCGACAGACATGCAACTTGTTTTGCATAAAGGTGCCTGGCGGGTGTCTATTTCTCCTACTTTAGTTGAATCAAATTTGACTACGGTCGGTCCTTGTTGAAGGTTAAATCACAGCAGACTAGATAAATCACCGTTGTGGTTTTGTGCCGTAGGTAAGAACGGTTCTTACTAAAAGCCCGTAGAAGCTGATTACCCACGAGTGTAGGGGATCAATTGTGGCCTCTTTCAATAAAGTAAGAGTATCGAACCCAACAAGGAGCTAAAGGTAGAACAAATATTCCCTTATTTTATATCGACCACCGATACAACTCTACGCACGCTTGACGTTCCCTTTACCTAGAACAAGTATGAAACTAGAAGTACTTTGTAGGTGTTGTAGGATAGGTTTGCAAGGTAATAAAGAGTACGTAATAAAAACTAGGGGCTGTTTAGATAAAGACACAACTAAGTTAGTTTTAGTAGAGAGCTTTTTGTCACACAAGAAAGTTATTTGTCCCTAGACAATCGATAACTAGATCGGCAATCATTATTGCAATCGATAACTTGTATTAGTTGTCACCACAGACCTTACAATCAATGGCAACCAGTTTCAAAACCTCATAAGAGCCAGACCCTAACCAAGTCATGGTTCTACCCTTAATATGAGCAAAATTAGCTATGCTATCACTAAATTTATTTTGGCTACAATTTACATGAGTAATAGAAATTTCATGTAGAGACATAAGACACCTAATCTCCTTAATGATGGACGAATAGACCGATCTGTTAACCACAGGAGCCCGGATCAATTTCACTGTAATTAACGAATCCATCTCGATCTACTGGCAGCTCACTTCTTCGGATGGAGAGAGATAAGCCCTCCATGCATGCACACAATTAGCTTCAAGTGCGCCCCGGCAAGAAAGCCCATCAGATTTAATGCCAATTAGAGAGTCCAAGTAGCTCATCAAGAACCTACGAGATGCTTCAATGGGTGGCGGGTGTTTATTATGGACAATATCATTGCGTATATGCCACACCCTCCATTGCTAGTTGCAATGTGGATCCTTCAGTCTATGCTTCGCTGGTTAATGAGATTAGATATTTGTTAAGTCTTCGATCTACTTGTATTACTCATGTTTTTCGTTCACAGAATAAAGCTAGTGATGGTTTAGCAAACTTTGGTAGAAGAGAAGGGCGAACTATGACTTGGTTAGGGTCAGGCCCTCATGAGGTTTTGGAGATAGTTCTTGATGATTGTAAGAACCCTATGAATAAGTAATACAAGTATTTCTCCTGCAAAAAAGAGGTTGTCTTCATATAATCTATTTAAAATTTAGCTACTTATGGATGTCATCTGGACTCTAAATGAGTTCGGTCGCAAGGATTTCATGGCAAACATAATTGTTTTGGGGTGATTTTTACTGGACAAATAGGCCTAAATACTAAGCTATATACATAAATTTTCTTATGAGCTGGGGGGAGGGGGGGGCATGGCCCGGGTTGGCCCCCACCAAGCTCCGCCACTACGCCCGACGGTCACTGCGGACACGCGGGACGAGCGCGAGCGGCGAGACTGCGTCGGGCTTGGCTGCCGATGGTGCGTGGTCGAGCAACTCTTGACTAGCAGCACAGTCGTGGCGCCACTGCCGTGATTTCCCTCGTGGACGCGGTAGGCGGAGGCGGACGCCTACGCAGAAGGCAGTCCCTGGCCGATTCAGGAGGCGCGACGTTAGGATTGATGGTGAATGGTGAATGGTGGCTCCATGGTGATACGCAGGGATGTGGGTCGGTGTGGTAGTAGCAAGGCGAAAATGGTCTACTTACGGACTCTATCTACGTTAAGAGACCTACGGACACGCGTGTTGCCTCCTAATTCGTCCCTCTTCACTGATTTGCAGAGTGGGGCCTCCTTCCCCCAAATTAGGTGATGCCACCTCTGCCTGTAGGTCTTGCTCCGTGGAAAAATGCCCGTGGCTGTAGGATTGCTCGTAGCAAGGCTAGCATCCGCAGAGGTGCTGAAAGAATCCTAGTCAGCGTGTAAATGCGTGTACCTCTTTGTATGTTTAGCATTATTGGTGCTGAAACCTCCCTCCCATCAAGCACACGCGCCTTTGGGTATATGCGGGAGGCTCGTCTTTGAGTAAACTGCAAAAACAAATTGAGTACGCCCGAGTTTACATTATGTAGTTTGGTTGTTTTTTTTTGTCTCCAAAACGCTAAAACGGTAGTCATAATTGCAATCCGAGTAGGTCTAGATCTGTGGTCTAAGACGTGCATAGATAAACACGATGCTACGACATTGCAATCATATATAAAAATTATTAGAACAGAATAAAGAGAGAAAAAACAGTACAACATGTGCACTTAATCAAAGCTTTTTGTGTGCGTGTGTTCATCGCTTTGATGTGATTGTTGCATGGACAAATTCCAACATCCAGTCCACGAAATCCAAACCATGAGGCTGCTTGGTCCAGTCGGGTCTGGCTCGTCAGCGGTGGCTCGCTCGCCTTACCAGGGCGAAGCCACACTTACTCCATAATGTTAAAAATCAGACCGGAAAAAATAGAAACCGGCGATCTGAATGGTTTTTAAGCCCGGTGGACCGTTTTAGCAACCAAACCGGAAAAAACAGGTCGAACTAGCCGGTTTTAGCAAAAGCCGGTGAGCCGGGTGGTTCACATATTAGTAGAAAACAAGGCTTTGGTTGAGGCCAGGATAAGGCCATTAATCCCGGTTCACTCACGAACCTGGATCAAAAGGTGCATCAGTTCCGTTTGTGAGGCCAGGGCGTCGGCCGGGCCTCGGGGGCCATTGGTCCCAGTTCTTCTGACCCCTTTGGTCCCGGTTCCAGACACAAACCGGGACCAATGTGCCTCGCTCCTGTCCGCTCCTGACCCAACACCTTTAGTCCCGGTTGGTGGCTGGAACCGGGACCAAAGGTTGTCCTTTAGTCCCGGTTTATGCCACAAACCGGGACTAAAGAGAAGCCTATATATACCCCTGCCCACTCGCTCAATGCTCTGTTTTTTGGCCAGCCGTGTGGTAGAGGTGTGTGTTGCTCTAGCTCACCTCCTATGCACATGAGGTGTTCGCTGAAATGCCCGAGCCAAGCTTAAGCTTTCTTCTCTCAAAGATCGACCCCCAAATTCTATTTTCCTCAAGATTTGTCAACTGAGACTAAAAAAATTGGGCTTTAGTCCCGTTCGTTTTGCCCCGGTTGCTGAACCGGGACTAATGGGTCTCTGGAACCGGGACTAATGGGCTGTTTCCTATTGATGGAGTAGTTTTTGTGCGTACAAGTAGTTAGTGATTGGGAGCTTTCTCTCTCGATTTTGTCCATAGAGACAAACCAATCAGGCACCACTGCCCCCTCCGCATGCACCCTTGCTCGGCATTGTGGCGAGGCGACCCTGCCTCTCCCTCGACGATCCGGCTTCGTGTGGCATCAACAACACATTTTTTACCACGTATATGAATAAATATTAACATGTAGTTAGTGATTACACTTTTTTTTCTATTGGTTGTTGTATTTATTGATACAAAATGTATTATTTTATTGCTTAAAAAAATCAGACAATCGAACTGGGGAACTGGCGGTCTGACCGGTAAAAACCTGAATCAGCAGCCTTGCCGGTTCGATTACCAGTTCGGCTTTTTAAACAATGACTTACTCTGGTCGTTTGGTTCTATTTCGTGATAGCGAGATAGGTCTGGTGACCGAGCAACCAGTGGCGGAGCGTGAACCAAATATTAGGGGGGGCCAAATGCATGTATATGACATAGAAAAAACTAAGGTGATCAAAGAGGCCGGAGGATTAGTAGAGTGATTAGCTGAAGGATAGGCTTATTTGGCAGAATTTCTTCTAGGAAGGGGGGGCCAAGGCCCCTAATTGTCCCCACTACGCTCCGCCACTGCGAGCAACACGAGGAAGCCGGCGGCGAAGCAGTTGGTTCTGATCCAGAGGCGATCAGTGATTCTGGTGAGTGTGCAGAAGCTTATGACGCCGCTCGCAAGAGAAGTAGGAATCCAGTGATTGATATTTCAAAAACATCCATCGTCGGTGGATTATACACTTGTCTCGAAGAACAAGGTAGCTAAGCTATCGGAGAGGTGTTGGCACCGCCACCGCCACCGCCGCCGCCGCCCCCGGCCTTGGCGCACTCCGTCTTGCACACCTCCATCGACTCGTAGCAAACTTCCACATCCACGCGACAGCAGTAGCAGCGCTCGCCCTTGCAGGCAAACGACTGCTGATCGTGGATGCACAGCCCGTAGGGCAAACTGATCTTCTCGCCGCCGCCGTCATCCATGGTCCGGCCTGCATGTGTGGCAACACATAGTGATTGAGTAACTATAAGTCAGCGCCATTGTCAACGAGGCGGAATCAGGAGGGATTATTACATCGCGCCTGGGTGGCGAGGAGGAGGCATATGATGAGGAGCAGCGTGACCGCGCGGACGGTGGCCGTGTGCTTGTCCATCGTGGTCGACACTGCAGTAGCCAGTAGGTAGCTAGATGGTTTTGCTGCGTCGGGGGCATGGTCCGTATATATAAGGATGGAAATGAATCTAGGATCGTGAGCATTGGGAAGATTGTGCCCCTAGTAAGTGTGCTCCAGGGAAATAGGATCAGCCCCCGCGTCGTCCTCCTCCAGGGCGGCTCGGGCGGGGCATCTCACCCCCCCGGCGCAAGGCCTCCTTCCGGCGTTCACCCATCCGCCGCCGCCTAATGCATCCCCGGGCAAAGCCCGCTCGGATCTGGCGGCAGCGGGCCGCGGCTCTTAGGGCATCGTCACCCCTCGAACTGGGGGATCGGGTGGTGGCCGACGGTGCGGCGCTGCCCCGACGCACGTCGTCGAGCTCTGAGGTGGAGGGGACGGCGATGGTTGCGGGCGGATGCCATCGGCCCGGTGCTCCTGGTACGTACGTGCAACGGCGTAACAGGGTGCAGCGGCGTGGCTCCGTCGGTGGTTGGGCGTGTTCGTGAGGCCCGGTGGCTGGCTACCGGCCATGGTCTCCGGGATGCGGACGGCGCGATGGAGGGTGCGGCACGTCGGCAACTGGGCGGAGACGCCCTTGTCCGGGTCCTTGACACTGCGGGCAACTCCGGGGGAAACCCTAGATCTCATTGCGATCGAGCAATGGCGGTGCTTTAGCGTCGTAGTCCCTCTTGAGGGCATCGTTTTTGGAGTTTGCTCAGGTTCAAGGGACCAGCGACGCCGGAGGTGCACGGCCTGGTGGTGCGACTGCCGATGAAAATCGCGCCGACATCGGTCATGGCGGACGACGGCGGCGTCTCCGATGTCGTTTCCTTGTTGAGGCGTCGTCGTTGCAGTTTGCGTCATCATGCTCGGGATGCTCAGGGGGAAACCCTAGATCTGGTCGGACGATGACGGCGCCTTTGGTGTCGTTCTCCCTCCTGGGGGCATCGTTTTGGAGCAAGTGCTAGTTGGAGGGGACTACTGGAGGAGCGGTGTTACATCTACCGCAAGGCCAACGGTGGATCCTGGCGGCATGGCGCCGTGGAGGTTCAACGATGGGCGCGTGGGTGATGGACTCGCGCAGGAGGAGGAAACTATCTGGCGTCATGGTGGCGTTGATGACAGAGAGGCCTGGCAAGGTCGGTGCATCAGTTCTGCTCTGAGGATAGACCGAGGGAAGATGGAGGTGACGGCCCTTGCAGCGAGCGGTGCTCACTGGGAGTGTGCCAGACCGGTGTGAGACTCAATCTAGGTAGTGGCTTGGATGGGACACACGGCTTTAGATGTTAGGCTTTGGTGCGATGTTTGATTGGTATTAGGCCCGGACATATTCGGCACGCCTTCATCAAGGGGTTAGGAGTAGCAACAGCGTTGCCAAGATGATGGCCTCTGGCTTATTGATGTATCATCTTGTACGGTCTTTGTGAATAATTAATAATATGGCTGCATGCATCGTCTAGATGCAGAGGCCGGGGGAACATCCTCCTTTTCAAAAAAAAGGGAAGATTGTGCAAAATCTCAGGATCCGGTTCTTAGGTATTGATTGCTTTGTGATCGGTTGCCAGATTTTCTCTCTCGCAGGAGGAGGAAACTATCTGGCGTCATGGTGGCGTTGATGACAGAGAGGCCTGGCAAGGTCGGTGCATCAGTTCTGCTCTGAGGATAGACCGAGGGAAGATGGAGGTGACGGCCCTTGCAGCGAGCGGTGCTCACTGGGAGTGTGCCAGACCGGTGTGAGACTCAATCTAGGTAGTGGCTTGGATGAGACACACGGCTTTAGATGTTAGGCTTTGGTGCGATGTTTGATTGGTATTAGGCCCGGACATATTCGGCACGCCTTCATCAAGGGGTTAGGAGTAGCAACAGCGTTGCCAAGATGATGGCCTCTGGCTTATTGATGTATCATCTTGTACGGTCTTTGTGAATAATTAATAATATGGCTGCATGCATCGTCTAGATGCAGAGGCCGGGGGAACATCCTCCTTTTCTAAATAAAAAAAATTGGGAAGATTGTGCAAAATCTCAGGATCCGGTTCTTAGGTATTGATTGCTTTGTGATCGGTTGCCAGATTTTCTCTCTGTTGGGTAGTTACTAGGCAATTGCCGTGCGTTGTAAGTGCCCTAAATATTTTGTCTATAATAAACGTGATTTACATGCTATTTTATTAAGGGCATGTACAATGGTTGATAAGATAGTCTTATCTTAAGTTTTGCATGTAAATTAAAGATGATAAAAAAAAGATGTCTACAATGGGTCATCTCTTAACCTTATCTTCAATAATTAGTTGTTCCTAGAAACATGGTGAGACAAAATATGCTAAGAGATCATCTCTTGTCTTCTCTTAAATAAGAGAAGACAAGCCTTCTCTTATGATTTCTCTCTCCTCCACCTCATCATTTATCCTATGTGGCACTCTTAAGATAGAATCATTGTACATGCCCTAACACAAATGAATTTTAGGTGCCAACAGAATCAGCATCAAGTATTTTGTCAGCAGTAATCGTGATTTACTTGTCGTTTTACTATCCTACTAGTAGATTTGCACGTGCAATGCACGTCTGGGCATCTAGAATGACAACAAATAATCATTAAAATAATAACATGTTTCTTTAATCAAACAAGAAATCTGCAGTTTATTTTGTATGTCCCCTTGGTACTTGAACGGTTAGCTACCGAGACAACACAAGAGAATAATACTATAGCAAAGAAAGGCAAAGATTTACCAATGTTATTGACTATGGGGGTGGTAAACGTCTGTCACATTATATCAAACATATGTAAGTAGTTCCCAAGAAATGTGATATGTGCTCATCTAAAAAATAAGTAAATGCAAATATGGTTTGTTAATGAGTAAGGATTATCTGAGATGATAAGTACAAAAAAAATTCAAAAAATTCCTGGGATAACAACTTAATTATTTGAAGTACATTATATGACCATTTTACATGAAAATTTAAGAACTGAATTGAACAGTGGGCAAAAATGGATCTTCATCAATATTAAACAAGGTGTTTGAGTCGGCCAAAACAAAAATTCAGAAATTATGATAACAACATCGATGATAAAAAAACAGAAAATACATGGATACCTATGACATGTTTGCTCTTCATATGAAGTCTCAGCTACTCCCTAATTCATTTAGTCGATTCGTATTTGGCTTTTTTGAGCATAGTTTAAACAACCATAGTGCATGAATGAAACCGAAACTGATAAGGAACTCCTTTCAGAAAATCAATTCTAACTCTTGAGGACAGCTGGACTCCCTTCTTTTTTTTAGGTTCAACACGTTTCCTATTTATTCATAGAAGGCAAGAATTTCTGCCACAATAACGTCGAGGATAAAATCAGCCGGGGGAACATCCTCCTTTTCTAAAAAAAATTTTGGGAAGATTGTGCAAAAGATTGGGCAAAATCTCAGGATCCGGTTCTTAGGTATTGATTGCTTTGTGATCGGTTGCCAGATTTTTTCTCTCTTGGGTACTCCCTCCGTCCCAAAATTCTTGTCTTAGATTTGTCTAAATATGAATGTATCAAGTCACGTTTTAGTGTTAGATACATCCGTATGTAGACAAATCTAAGACAAGAATTTTGGGACGGAGGGAGTAGTTACTAGGCAATTGACGTGCGTTGTAAGTGCCCTAAATATTTTGTCTGTAATAAACGTGATTTACCTGCTATTTTATTAACACAAATGAATTTTAGGTGCCAACAGAATCAGCATCAAGTATTTTGTCAGCAGTAATCGTGATTTACTTGTCGTTTTACTATCCTAAAATAGATTTCAGCAGCCAATTGAATCAGCATTTATTGGCTTACCAAACAAAACACGATTTTGCCAATAAGCTCGGTATGAGAGACATGTTTGGGTGGTTTTGAAGAACAGAGACTTTGTTAATCTCAGTCGATGCTATATCCGTAAGATCTTACATTAAGATCTGTGTAAATTTTCTTTTCAGTTTTTTCTTGTTCTCTCTTGCATGTATATCACTAGATTGAGACTTCTTTAAAACTCCGTGAACTGAGACCTAGCCCTTTGAAAATAACCCGGTAGTGAAAACACCAAATGTGGGAGGAAAAAAAATAAAAATGAGGAGGGTAGAAAGTGGAGGGAGGAGTAGGAGAGACATGTTCTTATCCCTGAAGGGACATTTAGGGCATCTCCAACACTGACCCGCAAATCGGACACTGTATCCAATCGTGGACCTATGGAGCATTAGTAGAAAACAGGGCTTTGGTTGGGGCCTGGCCAGCCCATTAGTCCCGGTTTAGTCACGAACCGGGAGCCATGGGGGGCATACGCCCCGGCTCATGCGTCCAGGGGGCCGACCGGGCCTCGTGGAGCATCTGTCCCGGTTCTTCTGGACCCATTTGTCCCTGTTCCAGGCACGAACCGGGACTAATGAGTTGCCTATATATACCCAATCGCGGACCTGTGGGGATTAGTCCGCGAAAACTAATGGGGCAGTTGGCCATCCAGAACTAGCCGACTTTCTCCTCTTTTATAAGACCGTAAGATTAAATAACCGCAAATCAAATCATAGTTCTATTTTAAATAATCTATTTTTTTTATAATTAACGTAGGTTAAGCTTAAAAATCAACTAGCAGATATGTTTCAGGTGTCCCCTTTAACCACCCACAGGTGCGCAATCAAATCTTCCTTGAGTTGCTCGATGTCGAATTTTCTGATGCATTTGAACAAACTCATTAAACGTGGCCGAATTTCGATCATGATGTTCGATAGGATGCTCGTGTATGTAATCCATGTATGAATCTATTGCTTCGAAAGAAGGGGCAAAAAAATTAGCATGAGCATTTCAAGAAACATTTCTTGGACGTGGTGACTACCGTAGGGGCGGATGGTACCTCGCGGTAGACGGACGAGAGGTGTGGAAAGGTGGCGGAGGAAAAGCGGCATGGAGGCCTAGTGTAGCGATGGAGGTTGCGGAGTCCCGACTGGGGCTTCGCAGGCCGCTGAGGTGGTAGAGCGGCGTCAGCGAGAGAGAAAGTGGATGCACAGAAAGAGAGAATGTTGGAGACGCGAGGCCCGGGCGGGGTTTTGGGTGGGGTTTTGAGTGGGCCGTGGGTGTTGGAGTCCTATGTGACTTGTACGGACTCCCATAGAGTCCCCTAGTTTGCTTCCAGTTTGTGGAAATAAGGACGTCCAGACTGGTCCATGGACCTATACAAGACGCCGTTAGATGGAAAACTACGTCCAGATAGCTCGGTTTGGACGCGGGCAAGAGGTCTGACGGTTCACTTTGGAGATGCCCCTATTTCTTTATTAAGGTGGCTGGACATCTCCTCTCACCAATCACCTGATTTGGGGCGTTCCTGGTCGTCAGATCGTCCTTGTTTTGGTCAACTATGTCATATGGGCTGTCAAATCTCCAGTGCTCGTTTTCACCTCGCAGTTCTGGCTAATGTGTGGTAGGTTTGTCTCTTGTGCTAATTTGATGGGTGAGCCATTTGGACGTGCGAGCCAGCCTGTCCTTGCGCGCCCCATGTGTGTTGTGTGTTTTGCGCCTTGTGCGGGCGTTGTTTCACACACCAACCCACACTCCTCAAACCATATCCCTGCTCCTCCCTCCCCCTCATGAGCCGTCGCCGCCATCGTCCCTCTTTGACTCAGAGGACCGGCTCACCCCACTGTTTCTTCTCCACCCATGACCTTGTGTTGACGAGGGGAGAGAGGAGAAGGGGAGGAGGACCGGCTGGCAGTAGGGGAGCAACAGTCTCTCTCTCACACACACACGTGTTTGTGGCGGCTCGAGCATTGGGGGCGAGCATGTCAGCACGTCCTCACCGTTATTGGTCCTTTATCAAGGTTTGTGCTAACCCTTAGGTTAAGGTACGGTTTGTTGGTTGATCTCGGCTCTAACCGGGTAAAAAGTATCGTTAAGGGTATGAGCCACGAACCAGCTTACGTGGTTGTCGACCCCAACAGAATCGCCCTGATCGGGGGCACCTGTAACCAACAGATGGTTTTGGTCCCCTATTACCAGCACACATATAAAGGGTGGGGCCTGGATACTTATGGTATCTGAGTTCACGTACAGTACATCCAGCCCCTCAATTCCCTCAAACCTACCGATCTAGGGTGTGTTGAAGCAATGGGAAGGCCGTTTCCATCGCCAGCCGCCGCAAGGCTGTGCCGGCGGCTTCCTGCTGCCACAGGCGAATCTCCTGGATGAGCTGCTGCCTCTCCACAACTACATCATCTTGGCGCCACTGGTGCTGCTCACCCTCGCCACTGGAGATCATGGGCTCCGCTGTGCCTGCATCGAACAAGCCTGTAAGATCTCACGAACCTCTCTGTTAATCATATCTTAGGTGATCTAATGCTAGGCAAATGATCCGATTGCCTAAAGCTTTTTTATCTAACACCGTTGCCCTAGTTCACTGTGTGTTGCTAGCAATGAAATTACATGGTATTGTAATGCACAAGTATATTATCTCATCATAAAAAAATAGAATTATTAACTGATTATTTTAACAATAATGCTAGACTTACGGAAATAATTTACATGTTGGGTTAGGGACGTGGACGTGGGATCCTGCAGTTGGACCTAATACATCTTTGACTACTGATAAGATTAGTAATATATGAGATGTATAATGTGAAAATTATATCATTATAAGCCCCTTCCACATACGAACTTGATGGTGTGCTTTGTGTAACTTGCATGTCATATATTATTGCTATAACATATAATCAAAGTTAGTTTCGAAAACGCATTAGGCCCTATATACATGGAAGGAGGGAGTATATATTCTACCAATAAAAATTTAGGGTGTCTCTACTAAGTTCCAACTAAAAAAAGCTCAGTTTGACAATTTGACAATGGTAATCGTTTGGGAACGGCGCGCTGGCCGAACGCTCGACCGATCGCGCCGCCTGCCACGTCACGCGCCCTCTAGATCAATCCACATGTGCATACGGGTCCACCCCACCGCCTCCCCTCGTCCTCCTATCCATTTTCTAGTCAAGCGCAGCCACTCGAACACAATTCCTTTTCCCCAATCTATCTAATCCCAATCTTCTTGCATCCGCCACCATTGCTTACCGGCCATGGCGAGCGACACGCAACTGCGCAAGTCAATCTTTGCCGGCGAGCTGTCCTGCCGCAGTGCTCGCGTAGCTGCTACCTCCCATGGATGATGTCCTGCTGCGGTGCTCGCACAACTCCTACCCCCCGGGATGCAAGAGGGCCGGCGACCATGGGACAGTTTCTGAAACGGCCATGGCGCTGACCAGCAATCCATCGGTGCTGCAAACTAGCAGCTGCCGGTGATGGAGATGACGCGCTCCAGTGCTGCAACCGGCTGGCTGTTTTGCTGGAACCATGCCAGCGAAAAGCTGCAACCAGCTTTGCCAGCGATGGAGACGATGCGCTCCGGTGCTACAACCGCCTGGCTTTTTTGCTGGAACCGGCCAGCGAAAAAGCTGCATCGACACCACCCAGCGTTTGTTGAAACTGGATTTTTGCTACAACTAGCAAGTTTTTTTGCTGGATCAGTTTGATGCTTTGGTACAATCGTCGATGGCGACGACATGTTTTTTCTGCTAGAAGCGGCAACATTTTTTGCTGGAATTGTGTTTGGTTTTTGCTACCACGTGATTTCTTGTTTTACTGAAATGGGCACCAAATTGTTGCAATTTTGCTATCACTGCGCTTTGATTTGCTGGAACTGGCTCTAGTTTTTGCTACCACGGTCATTTTTGGGTTGCTGAAACAACACCCAATTTTCAATTATTATGCTACCACTTGCCTTTCAGTATGCTGGAACCAGTTGTTTTGCTACCACTGTTGCTTGCTGGGAGCCATGGCGTCGTCGCCGTTGATTCTACAGGGAGCGAGGGGGCAGCACTGGTGAGGGGCATGCGGGTGGCTACTGCTGACGGCGAGGGGGCGGACGCGCACTGCATGATTCAGCGGGCGTGGGGGCATCCGCCATGGCTCTCTGTGTTTGTTTTTCTCAGCTCAAAAAGGCGACCGGCGATGGCGGCGACCGAGGACAGCGCCTAGCGTCGAAGGCGAGGCAAGCCGGCGGGGGTGGGCGTCAAGGCAACAACTGTCTAGGAGGCGGGCGGAGCTGCGTGGTGACCAGAGAAAGACGACAAAGAGAAGGCACACACGCGGAAGGGGGATAAAGCGGTTTGTGGATAAGGATGTGACGCCCCATATAAACCGAATCGGATGGCTGGGGCATGGTCGGCCGACATTTGGGTCAGCACACCGGCGCCTATCAGTGCCCTTTGACAATTTGCCTTTTCCACGCAGACCAAACTGAGTAGCTGCAAAAGAGTTTTACAAGTCATATACTTTTGTAGTAGCTACAGCCCGTGTCCGAGTAATACTAGTTGGATGTCAAGTCCGGTTAGGTTTTGTTAGGCGTGTCAGTACTAGGCTCCGTGTGTCTAGCTTGAGTCCAAGTAGTCTTATAGCAACTATAGCAGATACCGTAAAATATACCAGTAGCCGCCATCGCGTGGCGAGGAGCTGTGTGGCCGTCGCGTGAGAGAGCGAGACCGGTTGTGATGCAGATGCGGGATGGCGGCGACTCGGTCGTGCGGATAATCTGGGGAATGAAATGTATTGCTTGGTCAGATTGATGGCTAGACAACATGTGCGTAGGCTTCGCGCAAAGAGGAGGCCAGTGCAAAATATCACCACATGGCAGTGTTCGACATGCTTGTGAGATTCCTACTCTACGGCATGGGTTTGAGAATTGGAGGTTCTGATCCATAGTTGATCATGCGGCTCGCAAGAAAAGTAGAAAACCTATTCTAAAAAAATTAGAGTTAAAAACCAGTGATTAAAGTTATTTCTTATTTCAAAAAATCAAATTGTAAATGGATCATACAACTCTTTGGATGAACAAGATAGCTAAGCTATCGGAGAGGTGTTGCCGCCACCGCCCCCGGCCGGCGGCTGCGCCCCCAATTTCTTGCACTCCTTGATGCACTCGTCCATCGAGAAATAGCAAACTTCCTCACCGACGGTACAGCAGTAGCAGTGCTCGCCCGTGCAGTTAAACGCTTTCTCGTCGTGGACGCACAGCCCGTAGGGCAAATTAATCTTCTCGCCGCCGTCGTCGATGCTCCGGCCTGCATATGTGGAGACAGATAACAATCGAATACATATTATCTAGAACCATGATTAACAAACCACAGAAGAACGAGCAATCGCAAATATACAGATGGGGGGAGGATTATTACATCGCGCCTGGGTAGCGAGGAGGAGGCACACGAAGAGGAGAAGCGTGGCCGTGTGCTTGCCCATGGTGCGTATGAATGGTGTCTATGAGGTGATCGACACAGCACACAGCACTAGGATGCTAGGCGGATGCGTGTTGTGAGATGGTTTCGCTGCATCGGGGGTATGGTCTTGTGCACATATATAAGGATGGAAATGAACATACATTTGGGTATTGATTGCTGTATGATCGCTTGCCGGATTTTTTTTTTGGGTTGTATAAGGGCCGCAACCATTTTGTCCGCAATAATCCTGATTTACCTGCCACTATACTACCAGAAATGGATTTTAGGTGCCAATTGAATCTGCATCAAATATTTTGTTTCCAGTAATCGTTATTTACCTGTCGTTTTATCTCTACTATTTTTTTTTATTTTTTTTTATACTAATAAACAATCCAACATTATCTTTTCTACGCGCACCCAAGAAAACATCCGTGGACACATTACCACCACAGGATTAAGCCCAGACGACACAATCTGACATCCATCAATAATCTAATCGCGATCTGGTGTACGCTTAGCAATTTACCTAGGCTGACCGTACTCCACCAGGTTGAAAACCACCGCGTCCGCAGCCCTGCCATATATCGAGCGAGCGAACGACGGAATGCTATGCCGCGCGACCAGAAAATAAAGGAATAAATTGATTCGCATGATTTGTGGCCTGCATGCAGCGGCGTTATCATGGATTGGTTCGGTCTGCTCATGTATTAATGACGAATTAAAAGAGATGATTACGTATCATGAAAAAAAGAGAGGAAATATTAGATGGAGAGAAGAGATAATGAACGCATGGGGCACCCACTAGCGTATTAAAAAAAAATAGATTTTGAGTAGTACTAGGAAAGAGCAAGGCCGATGCATGTGATTAAGGGCTGATTAATTACACGGACTGTTTGTATTCCCGGATTATTTGAGGATCATGAACGGACTAATAAACCTGATTGGAGGAGTGCTAAAATTACGGGCCTGCTATTCACGTTACGTTCTGCAAAAATCATGGATCTACTGTTGACGTCACTATTCAAGGAAAACCGAAAATGACTCCTCTGAGCGCACAAGCGATAGGGTTTCACCGCCGCGACGGCCCTTGTGCCGCTCCGCCCGCTGCATCTCCTCCACTCGCGACTCTCTGTCCAGGCCTTGAAGTCTACCTTTCTCTGCCCTTGCTCGCCGTCTCCTTTCCTAGGTGGCGGTTCTCCCCCGATGTATCGATGTATCGATGCCGTTGGTTGTCAATTCTGCTGTTTCGTTCCTGCTGTTTGTGGGTAGGTGCTCCTCCCCTCGCCAGCGGGCGGCCTTCATCGTCAATCGTCTGTTAGTGTTGGTGATCAGCTGCATGCATCCAATGGAGAAGGGACGGTGCAACCATTCATGTTCTGGAACACGCGTAGCAATAATCCACCCCAAAACAAGTCGAATACAAATGCAACCTCTAGGTACATTTTTTGTGTCTCTCTCTCACAGTGACATATCTGCACCTTCGGTCCTTTCTTGCTACTAATCTTCTTTCCGAGGCAAGCGCCCAGGCAGTACGAGACTCGGTTGAACGATGACCATTGTCCAGAAGCGTTTGATTTTCTTTGTACATTTTGGTGACTGCATACAAATTTGATATTATTACCAATCTCATTTCATTGTTTGCTTGCAGTTTACATATTGGATTTGCCATGCAAAACATTCTATCTAGGCAACATTTTCTTTGCGGGAATAGGCAACATCTTTTTGTTTAAGATGCACGTGGGTGTTTTCTACCGTCTTCCACTCCCCTATATGAAATATGTTGCATACATCATCCCTAGAAGGCTTAGGTAGAGAGCAAAGTATATCTCTACTGTGATTTTTGTATTTCCTTGTTCTTTTGGGCACCATCAATAAAGAGTACAGCAGCCCAAGAATATTACCGTTTTTTGAAACACAGGTATCATCTCATTGACCGCATCTTAATATATTTTGTACCTCCTCTTTCACTGCTATCGAATATTTAGATTGTCATTAACTAATGCCCATACCATCATAAGCTATGAGCAGACTCACCCAGGTGATTATTTCCTATCTGCTCTTGCCTATTAATTATCTATACTTTTGAAAAATACAAGTAATTTTTTTCTCTCATGCAGTAAGTTTTTGACTTGTTGAAGACAGAAGGTATAGCAGCTATAAGCCTGATGTAGTATTGGCGTCTAATGGGGCACTAACAAGCTGTGTACAAAAACTAATTTGAGCATCAGGTTGTGAACATTTTTATCTTCAAAACTTTTTTTGTTGGTCAGCTGTTTTCCATAAAGAATTAGTCAATGTTGTTTCTCATGCATCAACTTATTTTAGTGGAGTTGAGCATTATGGGATTTGTAAAGGCTTTGGGGTTGCTAATTTGAACAACCATTATGATAAATGGAAGTATGTTTTTTCATGTTTTTTTTAGGAAACATGTGCTTTCATCACATAAAAGATATACAATAAGCATCATTGCCCATCGTTCGGATATAACTCGGCTATATCTGCTTGGGTTTGTCCCTACTAATTAATTGGACTAGACCCTTTTGTCCATGTATTTGTATCATCCAGTGCGGCTAAGTATATCTAGCAAATGAGTGCAACTGTGTTATTGAAGGCGGTCGAAGAAGCACATCCACCTTACATCTCGGCTCCGGCTGCCTTGGCTATCTTGTGAAGTATGGTATTGTATCCTTGTAATACTTGTTTCTATCTTTCTTTTCTTGGTTTGATTTTTGTGATGTCCATCTTGCATGGTATCAGATGCAGCTAGAAAATATAAATGTCGCTCCATGCTTGGAAACGTTGGCGTCAAGAAGCTCAATTAGGATATAAAATAACATGCTAATCAGTCGTGCATTGCACGTGCTTGCTTACTAGTATTACCAAAAAATTGATTTTAGCTGCCAATTGAATCAATATGTATTGGCTTACCAAAGAATGTTTTTCTTTCAATAAAACATGGGGCAGTAAAGGCGTTTTTAAGAAAAGCCGTCAGTGAAAAACCAAATGTGGTAGGGACAAAATCAAAACAAGAAGGGTTGAAAGTGGACGAAGGAGGAGTAGGAGAGATACGAGCAGACATTTTATCCCTTTTGAAACAAAATGTCTGAACCGATACTTTTACAAAAGAACTTTATCGCTAAGGATAAATTTTTGTTCCTGAATTCTCTTATGATTCCATCTTTCTTACTTTTTATATAAACAACTTGACATTCTCATAAGCTTCAGCTCTCCGCTCATCCAGAGAACTCATATCAAATAACCTCTTTTCTTCAGCAAGTTTAAAATCATAATTAAGGTCTTTAATTGCCCGGTAGGCTTTGTATTCTAGCTCAATAGATAAATGACAAGATTTTTCATAAATTATTTTGTACGTGAACATACCATATGATTTTTCTAAGCAGTTCTACAGGCCGAGAGTGCATCATCCAATTTCTTAGACCAATATTTTCTAGATTTATTATCAGTTTTTTGCAAAATCAATTTTATTTCTATATTAACTGTCTTCTGCAAAATCAAATTCAATGTTTTTCTTAAGAGAGAGTGGTGCTTTTTAGTCGGTTAAATCTTACGGTGTTCTATACCCAAGTCACTTTTTATCTTTATTTTGTTCCATCTTTGCTTGTCTAAAATTGAAAATACTAAGATTACCTTTTGCTACTATTTATATTTCTGTTGTAGTCATGTCTAATCCTGTTAATATTAAGCTGTGTGATTTTATTAGTACCAATAACAATGATTTTATCAGCACTCGTAGTGCTCCGCCAGCCATTAGTACGGAGTCTTGTGATACTAAACCTGCTTTGTTAAGTATCATTATGAAAGATCAATTCTCTGTAAATTATAACGAAGATGCGGCTGCTCATCGCCACCAGATGACCACCACTATTGTTGGTTCTGCCCTCTGACGTCCTCCTCTTAACCTTACATTGGTCCGGATCCACCCCAAGATGGCTCCCCCTTAGGGCACAAGGTGGGAATCGCATGGATCAGGTGCGGCACCGGTTCACTCGACAAGACGACGACTAAAGAAAGGAGCAGGGGAGAAACAAAGGAGCAGGAGGAGGCGTGCGTTCGCGATGGGGGACGGTGGCTGCCATACAACGGATAAGAGCCATGTGTGTAGACGTACACGAAAAAAAAAAGACGAATCGTTTTGCTCACTTAGCGGTGGCAGTGGAGGTATTTTTTTTCTAAATCAAGGGGCAATTTTGTGATGGACAGGCACAAACCTTCCTCTCTTTATATCTCTACTCTTATAAAAAACAGAGTTGGTGATGATGGTGTGCCTGCCATCTTGCAATATAGGCCGTTCGATTTATATCTGACGAAGAAGGAAACTATGAAAATTTTGCAAAAAGATAGCCACACCCCTGTCCACATTTGCAAATAAGGCCTTCCCTCGTTCATCATTTTCTCTCACAAGATAAACTACTCATACAGATGCATCTTGATGTTACATGCAACGCACGGGTATCTTGCTAGTTAGTTCAAAAAAGTATAGATATAGATACAGACTATTGACACTCCCTAATGCATTATATCTTAGACTGTATCATATGCATTAAATATGCACATAGATATAACCACTCCAATCCATCATATCTTATTTTTGTATCTGAAAGAAAACTTATTTAATGTGCTTTGTGAGAGAATAAATACACCCACATTAAGATTGATAATATCATAAGATATGATTCACTAGTGCTAGTATTCATTTGATTAGGTATTAATTTCATGTAGCAAAAGAAATAAATACACCCTCATTAATAAGATAGATAATATCATAAGGATTCTCCAGCGTGATCTCTTATATATAGAAGAACGAGTCGCTATGTACTGCACCAAACACAACAACGCCTAGCTAGATGCAAAGTGCAATGACCACCACCACAATAACATCTGTAGCTATGGTCCTCGTCGTGCTTGCTGTCATGTCCTCTGGGCTCCCTGCAGTACACGCGGATGACGCCTTCATCTCCCGCACATGCAAGAAGACCATGAACGCTGAATTGTGTGAGGACGTGCTCCACCTTAATATAGATAGCGACGAGGCATCCACCGAGCACGACCTCGCCAACGTCACGCTAAAAATAGCCAGCGCTACCGCCGACTTGAACACCGAGTACATCAAAGACTGGGTCAGGCACAGCCACGACACGCCCCAATGGGAAGCATTGGTTGCCTGCCGCTGGGCATATGCTGACGCTGTATATGACCTTAAGCTCCTTGCCATACCCAAGTTCCACAGCGGGGACTTTGCTGGCGCCTTGAAGCATGTGTTGGATGCTAAAGGCGCCGCTGATGTTTGTGAGAACGCGTTCAAGCGGATCAAACTGGAGCCCGAGACAGAGGGACTAGATCGCCATATGACGGAGCAATGTGGCGTCGCAGCTGAACTCATCGGCCTGCTTATCCACAAGTGATAAATCAAATCCATTATCGCCTCATTTGTGTATGTTCCTATCAATAAATAAGTTAGTCTGTCGTCTATCAACATATTTTGGTCATTGCAGCAATTAGGAACTACTAGTAAAAGAGCTTGTGCAATGCGACGGGAGAAAAAATAACCGCGCGCCCATAACCGAATAACTATGACTTAAGACATCAATGGCCATGTTTTTTTATTTTAAAGCAAAAGTATATTTTTTGCCCATTAACCCTTTTAAAAGTTTAGATTCAGTACCTTAACTTCAACACCGGCAAATCTTAGTCCTCAACTCAATAAACCGGATAAGTTTAGTCCATAGTCTCGGACGACCCGATATTGCTGCTGACACGGCGTGGTTTTCACCGGTCATCGCTGATGTGGCAAAATTACTCTCTCCTACTCATCCTATCTTTCTCCCCCTTCTATCTCTAGTGGGCATTTGATCCAACAACTCGTGTGAGCGCCTGCACTTCCGCCACCAGCACAACCACCTAGGAACGTGCCAACGGCACCACCGGCTGGACCTACACGCATTGGCTGGTCGCCGACGACAGCCGCTGGTTCCCAGGGCTCTGGCCTCTCAACAGGTCGCAATGGCCGCTGTTGACTGTTGTAGACACCCGGCTTCGTCCTCGTCGCCGATGCTCGATGGGGCATGGTAATTGCCAAAGCGAGACCCGGATATGCTCCTGGTCCGAAGTAGTTTGGGTATGAATGCACACGACGAGGCAGAGCTTGCCGTTCTCACGCACGCCGGGCGAGGAGGTGTGCATTAGTGTATACTTGTCTATCTCCAGCGTCGAAAGGTATATGAACAGTTTTCACAAAAAAGAAAGAAAGGTATATGAACTCAACTTCCAATCGCGGCCGCATACCCGCCTTGGCAGAGCTTCCCGGCGCAGTCGGCCGTCACATATATAAAAGTCCTTAGCTCTACTTTAGACATAAAGTGTTGTTTGCTGGGTTGGTTAACTTTTGTGCGAATTGGAAAATCCAAACATTACAGGCCTCAGGTCACTAGTGCAGAACAGGGCTATAGCACCGGTTCGGAAGGGCCTTTAGTGCCGGTTCTATAACTGGTACTAGGGTGGGGACTAAAGGTCCCCTTTAGTACCGGTTCAACACGAACCGCCACTAAAGGGCAACCACGTGGCAGGAGCCAGCGCCGGGGGCTATATATATCATCGAATGTCTCACAAAACCACACCATTATTTACACATACACACATGTGTATATATATATATATATACAATTAGGTACATATATATATACAATTTCTCCTACATGTTTCCTTCGGAGCCAGTGGCATTTGCCTTGGTGCCTTCGTAGTACGATTACAATT
>LR738712.1:882891162-882902518 GCA_902687465.1 Secale cereale | reverse complement strand
GGTAGCCGGTAATGGTATTCTCCGTCAGGATTTATGACCCGGTCGACCAAAAATCCGGCGATTTCCTCCTGAATTGCTCATATCCGATCCTCCGGTAGGAGCTTATCCTGCATCTCATTGAACTTCAAAACAAGGAGATGAATATGCATCTTAGTTGTGTGATAGATATTGACAATGATGTAAAAATTATGAGTAGTGTTCTGGCAAACATACCCATAGTTGTCTTTCAGATTTGGTCCTTTCGGACGCCATCATGCGAATGTTCTCGCAAACGCAGTATGCACAGTGATTAGTCCCCTGCGCCTGCTTAAGGGCCTTTACGAGAATGGAATTTAGTCAGATAATAAATAATCAATCATGATAATTAATTGTATTCAAACAAGAATTAAATACATAGCTAGCTACTACTACTTAATTACTTACCTTAGGTCGTACCCAATACAGCTTTTTTCTCCATTTGACTAGAGTTATTTTGATGAACTTTTCCCAAGCCCTGCCCGCCGGCAAAGAAAATGAATAAAGGGGTTATTAAATAGTTGACATCAGGAAATGATGAACTAAATAGGCCGAGATATATATAGTTAATAATGATTGAAATTACCTATCGACTATCCCCTTCATGATGGTGTAGTTAGTTTGTTCTCTCCATAGTGAGTCCAGTACTTCAACTGTTCCTTCTTCAACTTTAATGACTAACAAGATCCAGTGGAAACTGCATGCGCACACGTTTGCATGTCTTAATTAAGCGGGTATGTGCATAGCACTCATTAACTACGTACCCTAAACCATATACACTTAATTATTAACATCTAGCTAGCTAGCTAAGCAAAAACAGAATTTGTAGCATACAAGACAGTGTTACTCACAGGAAGTTGTAAAGAAGTAGTATATCTTCATTGGTATTGAGGCGCATCAAGAACTCTAGCATGCTCTCCTCTACACCTTGTTTACAATAGTTCAATTTCCACATGTATTCATTAATGGTACTTGGGTCAATGAACCCAATGCCATAGCGTCCAGCTTTTTTCATTTCATACATCTTCATCCTGCATAATACGACAAAAAATAATATAGTGAGGATAATTAATTACAGGTAATGATCGATCAATGAGCACTACATGCTAACAGTTGAGACTTCAATTATAGAAAGAAATCACTTACAGGCAATAGCAACTGATGATAGATTTGTCGAGTGCGTCTTGATTGAATAACTGAAACCGTTCTGAATACTCAACGGACAGAGAATTCCCATGGAAGTAATGCTCTTCATTGACTTTCACCATGAGGGACACTCGATTGGAACTCTTGGTAATTTGCATGTACCAGTTATGCCGTTCATACATTCTCGTTGGGAGGTTCTTGACCTCATCAGGCTCTACCAAAGGTTGGCCGTGGACATATTTCCGTTTTAGTTCCTCCTCTGTAAAAGTGTCCATGGGCTCGAGCTCTAGGAGTTGTTCTACAGTGCATCCAATCTCTCTAGCCTGCCTTCTATGATCGTCGGTTATTATCACACTTTGGGAGATCTGCGGTGGTACAATAAGCGGGAGTGGGGGGGTCGATTGTGCCGCCTGTTTTCCCAGCCGGGGAACGGTTTTCCCGCATTTTTTGCCAGCTGCTTGGCTCGAGCTCGAGCTTGACTCCTTCAGTAGTCGTGCTCGATGTTCCTTCTTGATTTGGCGCTCATAGTGTGAGTCAACAGGCTTGGGAGCTGGTTTTCTTGACATATGAATAAAGTGGTCAACGACTTTCGCAGGCACTTTCTCCTTTGGCAGCGGTGGCGGTTTCGGTCCAAAATGGGCGTCCACTTGGGCCTTCACTATGTCTGTGGTTTCCTCGTCGTTCATGTCGTAAGGCCTCCGAGGAAGAGGAGTGAGGCTTGGACCATATTGAACTCGCTTGCCTCCGCTTGTACCTCCTGTACTACCTTGATTTGTTGCGGCGGCTCTCTTCCGCGACTGCTGAGGCGGCGGAGACGGCTGACGTGGCTGAGTCGGAGCAGGAGGAGTGGCCTGACGCTGTGCCGGACTTGGAGGAGCGGGAGTCTGCTGATGCGGTGGCGGACTTGGAGGAGGAGTCGGCTGACGCTGTGCCGGACTTGGAGGAGGAGTCGGCTGACGTGGTGGCGGACTTGGAGGAGCGGGAGTCTGCTGACGCGGTGGCGGACTTCGAGGAGTTGACTGACGTGGTGTCGGTGGCCTTTGAAAGATTATGCAATCCTTTCTCCATAGGATGATACGATGTATGGCCTCTCCCAGTGTGTGCTCGTCGTCACCTCCAGGAATGTCAAGCTCTAGCCCCGAATATTGGTCCACCACCTCATCAACCTGGACACGAGCATAGCCGGCTGGAATCGGGTTGCAATGGAAGCTTGCTTCTGGGGGATTTGTATAAGCAATGACGTCCGCCACCTTTATGGATATGTTCTTCATTTTGAAGTGTAGCTCACAGTTAGTGTTCTCGGCGATGTCATCCACAGGGTATCTATCCAGCAGTGCGTCGCCCGGGGCGGAACCCACGCTGCTTCTCGGCATGGATGGGATGATGCTATCCAAAGATGGATCATCCGCTAGCTGCTGCCGCTGTTGAGACCCCCTTTCCTGGCTATGTGAGTCGATTTGCTGCTGCTGCTGCTGCAATTTGAGCGCCAACTCTGCGTGCGCTGATTATATGCCTTTTAGGCGTTCTGCTTCCTTCTTCCTCTACTCCTCCTACAGGTTCTTCCTTCTCGCACGCTTTCAGTAGTCGGCCCTCCAGTCCGGAAAGCCCTCATACCACGGCATAACGCCCTTGCCTCGTGTTCTTCCCGGGTGTTCAGTATTTCCCAGGGCGCGAGTAAGCTCATCGTTCTCTCTGTTCGGCGTGAATTCCCCATTTTGAACTTCTTCTATTGCATCAAGTATCTTCTTTGCGGCTCCTTTAAGAGATGTGTAACTGGGGGGCCAGCTCAGTGTAACTGGAGTGACCCCTGCATTTATCACCTCTCTCTCAGAGAGATCCCACTTAGGCATTGCCACCGCGTAGCCACCTGGCCCTAGCCTATGGAACTGATTCTTTCTTGCGGCATTGGCCTTGTTTTTTACCGACCGTTCCTTAGATAATTCCGATTCCTTGAATTTCACAAAAGCGGGCCAGTGTTCTCTTTGCTTCTCCAGTGTTCCCTTGAATCCTGCAGTCTTCTTTCCTCCTTTGACGTAGTTGGCCCATACAGTTTTCTTATGGTTGTTGAATGCAATTGCCATCTTCCTAAGAGCAGCGTCCTTGACTTTCTTCTCGTCATCCTCCGTGAAATGATCTGGTAGGGTGAAATGTTACATGAGTTTTTTCAAAAGCAGGGATTTTGCTCTATCGTCGACAAAAGTAAGATCTGGACGTTTCTGTGCTGGCTCTTTCCATTGTTGAATGGATATCGGTAGTTGGTCCTTCATAATAACTCCGCACTGACGGACGAACTTGTTCACAACTGTCCTAGGCGCTACTGGTTCGCCATCAGCTCTGATGGCATCGATGTTGTACTTTACGCCCTCCTTCAACTTTTTGGCCGGGCCTCGCACTGTCCTGCTGCTTGTAGATTTGCTCGATCCGGAGGGTTGGAAGAAGAAAGATATCGATTCGTTAATATATCTCCAAATCATTAAAAACATGTGATGATCACCAGATGCCTGCTTGTATAAATATACCTCGCTAGTCTCTGTTATTTCAAGATCAACATATTCGGCGTCATCATCCATATCATAGTTCATGACTTCATTATTTGGTCATCGCAATCGAATAGATTATCACCCTCCCCGGTATTGTTCAGATATTGGGAGCCGTCATCTTCTTCATTATGATCATCTGGCCCGCAAGGGGAGCGTATGATCTCGAAAATAGCATCTTCTCCCTCTGTACCGGTATTGTCCGCCATAGCTTTTATTTAACTAATCCAGAAGAAATATAAAACAATTTAGTATTCAAATTACAATGCATGCATGCAACCATTAAGGAAAAACTATATCATAGTAATATGCATCGTACCGTACAATATATAACCTCGAATACATGGTCTCGAATAATATATATATATATATCTCGGATACATCGATCGTCTCGAATATTATATGTCGAATACATCACTAGCTAGCTAGCTAATAAATATCGAATACTACAGAATAATCTAGTTCACTCGCGGTTCCCGAGGCGCGGGCGGTGGACACCCAAAGAGAAAGAACCATCACAGGTTCATAGCTCCGGTCATCCCCCCAAAGAACCTGCCAGGTATTGGAGAACCTGGCGTCCATAGCAGCCATGTATCGACGGACATGCTCGTCCTCCTCCCTGACACGGAGATGCACCACCTCCGGCGGTGTCGGCTCCCTCCGCACCGAAAGTGGCCCACACGAACGCCACCAAAGGAGCTCAGGGTCGATGACGGGACCCAGGGTCGCGTTCCTCACCAAGCGGCGAGCCCCTGAAGGTAGCACCTCCCAGTACCAGCTCGGCGGAGCCGAGTCCTGGACATGGGTCCTCTGAAGCAGGACGTCGTCGCGAACGGGTCGACGGCGAGGATGGGGGCCGGGCATCGTCGAGAACAAATACTATATGCAAACGTAAAATTCTAAATTTTTATAACTAAAATTATAAGAAACTAAAAACTAACATTTATACTATTTGAAATTAATCTAATTCATCTAGCTAAAACTAACATTTCTATATAACTAACATTTCTATATACTATTTGAAATTAATCTAATTCATCTAGCTAAAACTACACTAGTAGAAAAAGGGTCAAACGTGAAGCACATTAGTGCCGGTTTGAATTTGAGCCGGCACTAATGTGTACATTAGTGCCGGTTCCAACGGCTAGCCGGGCCGCTCTCATTAGTACCGGTTCGTGGCGAACCTTTAGCACCGGTTCGTGCCACGAACCGGTACTAATGAGAGTGGTGGCAGGATATTGTCAGTCTGGGGCCCCTCCAGCCCCTTTAGTACCGGTTCTTGGCACGAACCGGTGCTAAAGATGGTCGTACATAAACCCTTCGTCCACCCGAGCTCGCTCTATTCTTCCCCTTTCCCCTCTCCTCTCTGTTCTTCCCCTTTCCCCTCTCCTCTCTGTTCTTCCCCTCTTCCTCTCGATCTCATCACACATTTTGCCCAAAATTTGTCAAGATTTGAAGGCCCCCATCCATTCAAATGATCACAAAGGTTAGCAACTTTGTCCTTTCATCTCTCATTGCTAGATTAGCTCTTGCAATGCTTTATATAGTGATTAATTTGTGAGTTTAGTAATTTGGGAGGAAATATATGTGCTAGTATTTGATTTATATGCAATTTGAGGTCCAAAATAACACTTAGTTTGCATATGTAGGAGAGGTTAAATTTAGTTGAAAGAGAAAACGAGTAATTGAAAGAAAAATTGAAAAGAATTGAGAACGAGAAGATGGAATTGGAGTTGCATGTTGCCGATGTCGTCGATGATCACAAGATCAAGATGGAGAAAATGCGCTTGAAGATTAGAAAGATTATAAAATATGCCATCGATAGTGAGGCTTGGTATCATTATGCTGTTGGATCAATTGTTACCTTAGTTGCGATCTTGATCGCATTTGTTGTTGCATTTAAATGCTTTAGCTAGAGAGTTATTTGTTTGTTGCATTTAAGTGTTGTATGAACTTTATGTATGAACTTGTATTAAGTTGGCGTTTTTGGTGCTGTGTATTGAAGATGAGCCGACAATGGATGTACGATGACCGATGCTTTCCCGAGTTCATTAATGGCGTGCAAACTTTTCTGCTTGCGGCTGAGGCAAACAAGCGGGAGGATGGTTTTATGCCTTGTCCATGTGCTGTCTGTAAGAATGGTCTAAATTACTCTAAGTCAAGAACCATTCACGTCCACCTGTTTAAGTCCGGTTTCGTGCCCCACTATAATGTTTGGACCAAGAACGGAGAAAGAGGGGTAATGATGGAAGACAATGAAGAAGAAGAGGACGACGACAGCTATCCTCGCCATGGGTTCCCTAAATACGATGATACAACAATGGGGGAATAAGCTGAGCCGGTAATGCGAGAAGAAGCTGAGTCGGCAATGCGGGAAGAAGCTGAAGAAGAGGCATCACATGAGCCCGTTGATGATCTAGGTCGGGCCATTGCCGATGCAAAGAGAAACTGCGCAAGTGATTTGGAGAAGAAGAAGTTGCAGCGCATGTTAGTTGATCACAAAAAAATGTTGTACCCGAATTGCGTAGGTGACAAGAAAAAGTTGGGCACCACACTGGAATTGCTGCAATGGAAGGCAGAGAATGGTATATCTGACAAGGGATTTGGAAAGTTGCTGGTAATGTTAAAGAAGATGCTTCCAAAAGACAACGAATTGCCCGAGAGTACGTACGAAGCAAAGAAGGTTGTCTGCCCTCTAGGGTTAGAGATGCAGAAGATACATGTATGCCCTAATGACTGCATCCTCTATCGGGGTGAGTACGAGGATTTGAATGCGTGCCCAGTATGCGGTGCATTGCGCTATAAGATCACCCGCGATGACCCCGGTGATGTCGAGGACGAGCGCCCCATGAAAAAGATTCATGCGAAGGAGATGTGGTATGCTCCTATAATACCACGGTTGAAACGTTTCTTCTAAAACAAAGAGCATGCCAAGGCGATGCGATGGCACAGAGAAGACCGTAAGAAAGACGGAAAATTGAGAGTACCCGCTGACGGGTCGCAGTGGAGAAAAATCGAAAGAAAGTATGGGAAGGAGTTTGCAGATGACGCAAGGAGCATATGGTTTGGTCAAAGCGCAGATGGCATTAATCCTTTTGGGGAGCAGAGCAGCAACCATAGCACCTGGCCTGTGACTCTATGTTTGTATAACCTTCCTCCTTGGTTGTGCATGAAGCGGAAGTTCATTATGACGCCAGTGCTCATCCAAGGCCCTAAGCAACCCGGCAACGACATTGATGTGTACCTAAGGCCATTAGTTGAAGAACTCTTACAACTGTGGAATGGAACAGGTGTACGTGTGTGGGATGAGCACATGGGGAAAGAATTTGACCTAAAGGCGTTGCTGTTCGTGACCATCAATGATTGGCCTGCTCTCAGTAACCTTTCAGGACAGACAAACAAGGGATACCGCGCATGCACGCACTGTTTGGACGATACCGACAGTATATATTTGGCTAATTGTAAGAAGAATGTGTACCTGGGACATCGTCGATTTCTTCCGAGCAGGCATCCCGTAAGAAAGAAAGGCAAGCATTTCAAAAGTGAGGCGGATCACCGGACGAAGCCTTGCCACCCTACTGGTGCTGATGTACATGATATGGTCAAGGATTTGAAGGTGATCTTTGGAAAGGGTCCTGGTGGACAACCTGTTCCGAATGATGCTGACGGACGCGCACCCATGTGGAAGAAGAAATCTATATTTTGGGACCTTCCCTATTGGAAAGACCTAGAGATCCGCTCCACAATCGACGTGATGCACATGACGAAGAATCTTTGTGTGACCCTGCTTGGCTTCTTGCGCGTGTATGGGAAGACAAAAGATACACCTGAGGCACGGGAGGACCAGCAACGTATGCACGGAAAAGACGGCATACATCAGGGTCATGCAAGCTACACTCTTACCAAAGAAGAGAAGGAAATCTTCTTTGAATGCCTACTCAGTATTAAGGTACCATCTGGCTTCTCATCGAATATAAAGGGAATAATAAACATGGTAGAGAAAAAGTTCCAGAACCTAAAGTCTCATGACTGCCACGTGATTATGACGCAACTGCTTCCGGTTGCATTGAGGGGGCTTCTACCGGAAAACGTTCGATTAGCCATTGTGAAGCTATGTGCATTTCTCAATGCAATCTCTCAGAAGGTAATCGATCCAGAAATCATACCAAGGTTAGAGAATGATTTGGTGCAATGTCTTGTCAGTTTCGAGTTGGTGTTCCCACCATCCTTCTTCAACATCATGACGCACGTCCTAGTTCACCTATGCGAAGAGATTAACGTTTTGGGTCCTGTATTTCTACACAATATGTTCCCCTTTGAGAGGTTCATGGGAGTCTTACAGAAATATGTTCATAACCGTGCTAGGCCAGAAGGAAGCATCTCCAGGGGCCATCACAATGAGGAGGTCATTGAGTTTTGTATTGACTTTATTCCTGACCGTAAGCCGATTGGTGTTCCTGAATCGCGACATATAAGGGCAGACTGGATGGAAAAGGCACACTAGGAGGGGAACAAATAATACGTATGGACGGACATTCTCTCACTGAAGCACACTACACAGTTCTACAGAATTCCGCCCTGGTGGCTCCGTATATGGATGAACACAAGAATTTGCTACGCTACAAACACCCGGAGCGGTCTGATGACTGGATTACACGTGAAGCAACCAGGAGTTTCGCCAGCTGGGTGCAGACACGTACCATGCATGACACCTCTATTGAAGATGACCTGTACTTGCTGTCCCAGTTACCATCTTCGAATATAATGACTTTCGAAGGGTACGAGATAAATGGTAATACATTTTACACGATCGCCCAAGATAAGAAGAGCACCAACCAAAACAGTGGTGTCCGCTTTGATGCAGAAACCAAGACGGGAAAGGAAACATATTATATTTATATACAGGACATATGGTAACTTGACTATCGACGTGGTTTGAAGGTCCCTTTGTTTCGGTGCAAATGGGTCAATATGACACGAGGCGGGGTAACAGAAGACCCGCAGTACGGAATGACAACAGTGGATCTCAAAAATCTTGCGTATGCAGACGAACCATTCCAAGCCAAGAAAAAGAAAAGATAACTTGACTATCGATGTGGCACAGGTTTTCTATGTGAAGGACATGTCTACCAAGCCAAGAAAAAGAAAAGATAAGGAAGCGAATGCATCGTACGATGAGCCAAAGCGGCACATAGTTCTTTCTGAGAAGAGAAACATTATGGGAGTGGATGATAAGACAGACAAGTCAGAAGATTATGAAAAGTTTGATGAAATTGCTCCATTCACAGTGAATATTGACCCGAGCATCCCGTTAAATGATGAAGATTTTCCATGGTTACGGCGCAAAGGGACACACGCGAAGAAAAAGTTACACACCCAAAGATCTGGGATGTGATCGGCTTCACTATCATCACTTTCTTCTGTGTGTCACACCCAGAAGGGAATCTCTGTAATAGTTAGGGTAGTTATGTGTTTTGGCATTTGAAACGCGAAGAAATTTTATGTGCAATGAAATTCTTTCATGCCTTTACTGATTTTTAAAGTTAAGTTATTCACAAACTAGTGATTCACACTAATTTCAAATAAATCAAAATTTAAACTATTCAAATTTGAAAACTACGGGCACTAACAGAAAGTTTGTAAATTTTTTGTACCTAAAGCAAAAATATTCACAAAGAAACTCTAAATACACAAAAAAATAACTCAAAAAAAATAAAGCAAAAAAAATAAAAAATAAAACCCGCCTACTAGCATGCACTTCGTGTACAAAATGGACAATCTCTTTCGAGCTATCAGGGTTTAGGACGAAAACTCATATGTTACAAAGGCATTGCATTTTTTTGAACTTTTTTGAACTCCAGACTTGTTGTGTGTTCAAAATGCACAATTCAAATCCACAGAATCAATTATCAACCCTTTCTGAATTCATTTGGTATTTTTCATTCATTTACTGATTTGTTTTTAGAGAGCTAAATGACCGTGAAATTGAAAAGCACTACAAAATGAACTCTGAAAAGGTTGAAACTTGACATGGTATCATCATTTGACCCACATGGCATGTGCAAAAAACTAGAGAGGGTCACGGATAAAAATTCGATGCACTATTTGAACTCCAGACTATTTTTACGTTCAGTATGCAGCATTCAAAGCGACGTCATCAATTTCCAGCACGTTCTGACATCATTTGCTGTTTTTCAGTCATTTACCGATTTGTTTAGAGAGCTAAATGACCGTGAAATTGAAAATCACTACAAAATGAACTCTGAAAATGTTGGAAGTTGGCATGGTATCATCATTTCACCCGCATAGCATGTGCAATAGAGTAGAAAGGGTCACGGCAAAAACTGGATGCACTTCGTGTACAAACTGGACAATCTCTTTCGGAGTATCAGGGTTTCGGACGAGAACTCATCTGTTACACGGGCACTTCAATGTTTTTTAAAATTATTTGAACTCCAGACTATTTTTGCGTTCAGTATGCAGCATTCAAGGCGAGGTCAGCAATTTCCAGCATGTTCTGACATCATTTGCTGTTTTTCAGTCATTTACCAATTTGTTTAGAGAGCTAAATGATTGTGAAATTGAAAATCACTACAAAATGAACTCTGAAAATGTTGGAAGTTGGCATGGTATCATCATTTCACCCGCATAGCATGTGCAAAAGAGTAGAGAGGGTCACGGCGAAAACTGGACGCACTTCGTGTACAAACTGGACAATCTCTTTCGGAGTATCAGAGCTTCGGACGAGAACTCATCTGTTACACAAGCGACGTCATCAATTTCCAGCATGTTCTGACATCATTCGGAGTATTAGGGTTTCGGACGAGAAAGCAAAAATATTCACAAAGAAACTAAATACAACAAAAAAACTACTCAGAAATAAATTGAAGAAAATAAATAAAACAGAAAAGACAAAAACTATATAAAAATTTGTTGGGGCACTGCCCAGTGGGCCTGCCAGACCTAGGGTGGGCATATTCAGACCCAGAAGGGCCAGCATGCTCACAGGGCATCGCGCCATAGTTAGGCCCTGAAGCCTGCTATATAGAGATGTTCGAAGCAGCAGTCGCGGCTGGGTTTATAAACCAGTGCGTCCGCCCTTCGCTAGGAGAGGTGGGACTAAACATTGTGCACCGCCGGTGACAGCGCATAACCATTAGTACCGGTTGGTGGCTCCAACCGATATTAATGTGTGGTCCTTTAGTACCGGTTGGTGGCTCGAAATGGTATTAAAGGGGGCTCTTTCCCGCCGCTTCACCTGGCGAAAATTGGCCTTTAGTATTGGTTGGAGCCACCAACCGGTACTAAAGACCCTCCTATATATATGGCACTTACAAAAAATTCAGTTTCATCGACCACCACTTCTTCTTCAACTGCTTCGCGCGACATCGCCGCTGCCGCCGCGCAGTCGCCCATCGCGCGCCGCCATCGCTGCCCCGGCCACACACCGTTGCCCCCGCTGCCCGTCGTCGCCGTCTCGCGCCGCTGCCCCCGTCATCGCCGTCCCCGTCGTCGCCGTCTCGCGTTGCTGTCCCCGTCGTCGCCGTCTCGCGTTGCCGGCCCCGTCGTCGCCGTCCCCACCGTCCCCGTCGTCACCCCGGCCCACCGCCCATCGTCGCGCCGACCCCGTCGCATCGCCGTCTCGCGCCGCCGCCCCC
>LR738712.1:882875074-882890883 GCA_902687465.1 Secale cereale | reverse complement strand
TTTTAGATGAATTAGCTAGATATTAATTAGGTATATATATGAGATTTGAACTAGTTGAATTAATATAACTAGTTTATTTTTAGTATGAAAATTAATAGAACAAGTTTATTTTTAGTATGAAAATTTAGGTATATGAGATTATTTGAACTAGTTGAATTAATATAACTAGTTTATTTTTAGTAAATGCGGAGTTGAACTAGTTGAATTAGTAGAACTAGTTTATTTTTAGGTATATGAGATTTGATGATCTAATTAAAATATTACTATATATAGCTACTTTATATATTTTAGTAAGAAAATTAATTGAACTAGTTTATTTTTAGTAAATTCTTAGTTGAATTAGTTGAATTAATAGAACTAGTTTAGTTTTAGTAATAAATTTTAGATATCTGAGATTTGATGATCTAATTAATAGGAAATGTCGTCTGACGATGAAAAAGATTTCATTAAGTGTGAATATTGTGAAGACCAGCGCGGCCTGTGCGACAGAAATTTCCTTGTTGATGATAGGCGCTTCAGCATCAAGCTGGATGAGACCTTCGAAATGGATACAATAAGTCACAACGACAAGTCTTTTTTCGTAATTAAGCATGACTTATATATGCTTCATTTGCTTCAACTTATAATTTTAAATTTTCACTATTCTACTAGCGCATTCCCTGCCATGCAAGAATTTTTGTCTTGGATAAGATAGGTTTCAGTGCTATGGAAACTATGGAGGTAAAGAGAGTTACCTGAAGACCGAGCATGGTCATACTTTCAATGTCAAATTATACAATGCAGACATGTACACCTATTCTGAATGTAAGACTTGGCAAGCACTATGCAAGGCTTATGCATTTGAGCGTTATATGGTTATCACCTTTGATATTCGTCCAGAAGATGATATTGAAGGTAATAGAGACATCTGGGTCGATGTGCAGACGCCTCCAGTTCTACCAGTATGTGAGTTTCTCAACCATATTTATGTCTTTGATATTGTTTATTCAAAAATAGTTGACAACTAATTTCTATTCACAGCTTATTTCCATTCAAGCAAACATGTCCGGCGCTTGGTAGACAAGACCTACTGCTGTCCCGGAGCTGAACTAAACTGCGAGGAGATAAGTCATTATGTTTCATGGCTTCAGGATCTTCATACTGTCAAGACAAATTTTCTTTCCTGCACTTAGAAATGTTAGTACTCAAAACGTGCGACCAATAGTGATCGTATTGAATTACGGTCACATCTATTTACGAGTGATGGTAAGATTTTTACTATTTGTCCTCAGTGCATCTTTTGCATACATTATTTTTTTCTTAAATTTCATTGCTAAGTATATTAATTACTATACGATGTTCTTCAACAGGGACTCCTGATGACAGTTGTGCCTTAGTGGATCGAGACTAAAGGTCACATGTCAATGATTAGCTTACGGCCAAGATATCCTACATTGCACATGAGTGCATTCAGGATTTCTAAAAGCGATGAATGCTTAATAGTGAAAGATTGGAGCAAAATTGTTAATGATTCCAGAGAAGTACTAGGGGGTAGCAATGAGAAGCGCAGCCCACGATTAGGAGACAGGTTCATCTACATGCTCCAGTATGATGAATCAGGAGAGCTATACATGTTCTATGCTATTTTACCTGAGAGAGAGCAGCGGGAGTGATTTAGCTAGTTCATGCTCTTAGTACTTGTCCTCTCATGTCCGTGTTCTTCGTCCTGAACTTAATCTCAAAGGATGATTTGCTTTTGTGATGTTATGAACGCTTGTAATATCACGACCATGTTGAACTCGATGATATCCTTGCTTCTGGTACAAGTGAATGATTTTTCTTTAAGCTAGTGTTGGTGGTGATTAGATAGCGGTAATGAAAATGATGATTAAACAGTGGTAATGACGACTATGATGATTTTTAGCTAGCTAGTATACTTTGTTAATGATATGATGCAAGAGTTTTTATATTAATATGATGATGATGATGATGATGATGATGATGATGATGATGATGAGTTATTATATCATATGATGATGATGACGAAGAATTTGACCCAAGGTAAGTAATTAAGTAGTACTAGCTAGCTAGCTAGCTGCCATTATCTCTTTAATTATCATGCTTGATTAATTATTATCTGATCAAATTCCATTTTCGTAAAGGCCCTGAAGCAGGAGCAGGGGACTGATCTGTGTGCATCCTGCGTTTGCGAGAACATTCGCATGATGGCGTCCGAAAGGAGCAGATCTCAAAGACAGAAATGAGTACGTTTGTCAGAACACTATTCACAATTTTTACACCATTATCGATATCTAGTCACACAACTAATAAATATGCATATTGATTTCCTTCTTAACAGTTCAAAGAGGTGCGGGACAAGCTCCTAAAAACGGAGCGCGTCCAAGAAATTGTATATAGCTATACATGTAGGAGAAATTGTATATAGCTATACATGTGTGTATGTGTGAATTGGTGGTTTGTGAGACATTTGATGATATATATATGATTGGTTCTACTAGAAATTCTATATATATATATATATATATATATATATATATATATATATATATATATATATATATATATATATATATATATATATATATATATATGCATAACGTGTACAATGTGTAGTATCGTAAAATACCAGCAAACGAAATAGAATTAAATGGAAAACACAAAATTAAATGAAAAAGAAATCTTAAAACCAAAAAAACCCCAAACCTTGTAGTACCGGTTGGTTTTACCAACCGATACTAAAGGGCTCCCGGCCCCCGAAGCTGGCTCGTGCCACGTGGTTGCCCTTTAGCACCGGTTCGTGCTGAACCGATACTAAGGGGGGGGGGGCTTTAGTGCCCACACTTCAGTGCCGGTTATGGAACCAGCACTAAAGGGCCTTACGAACCGGTGCTATTGCCCAGTTCTGCACTAGTCTAAAAATTCTATATAACTAACATTTCTATATACAATTTGAAATTAATCTAATTCATCTAGCTAAAACTAAAATTTCTAAAACTAAAATTTTTAAAATTTCTAAAGTGTGTTGGTGTGTGTGCGCGCGTGTGTGTGTGTGTGCCCGCGTGTGTGTGTGCGAGAGGCCGGGGGAGAGGGCCTCACCGCGCGGGAGAGGTCGAGGCGACGGCGACGGCGAGGTCGAGGCGACGGCGATGGTGGCATCGACGGGGACGGCGACGGCGAACGGGGCGGCACGCGACGGCGACGGGGGCAGCGATGGCGACGGGGCGGCGACGGCGTCGACGGAGAGGAAGAAACATAACGAGAAACAGAGGGAAACTGAAAGTTTTTCATGTTTCGTATATGTATAGTATCGACCTTTAGTACCGGTTTGAGCCACCAACCGGTACTAAAGGCCTATTTTTGCCAAACCAAGCCTTTAGTACCGGGTGGTTGCTCCAACCGGTACTAAAGACCCCCCCTTTAGTACCTGTTGGAGCTACCACCCGGTACTAAAGGTGATGCGCTGCCACGCGAGGGGCGCAGAAGTTTAGTCCCACCTCGCTAGCCGAGGGGGGCTCGCACATGCATATAAGCCCCGTTGCTGCTGTTGTCTCCAGCTCCTCTCTAAAGCAGGCCTTCTGGGCCTACCTCTGCCGCCTTGCCCCGTTGGGCCTACTGGGCTAGCTGGCCTGCATCCTGGCCCAACTAGAGGTTGGGTTTCTAGTCGTATGCAGGCAGCTATTGCCCAGTAGGCGGGCTTTTTTTTTCAATTTTTTTCTTTTCTGCTTTACTTATTTTCTTTATTTATTTTTGAGTTGTTTTTTTGCTATATATAGAGTTTTTCGTGAATATTTTTGCTCTAGGTACAAAAAATTACAAACTTTCTGTTAGTGTCGGTAGTTTTAAAATTTGAATAGTTTAAATTTGAATTATTTCAAATTTGTGTGAATCACTAGTTTGTGAATATCTTAACTTTAAAAATAGATTTTTCAGTGATTCTTTTTTCATATGTTTAATATTAGTGTGTTTTATCATTATATTCAACTTGGTAATACTTAGGTTATATAAAAAATGAAATGCCTTTGTAACAGATGACTTATCGTCCGAAACCCTGATATTTCGAAAGAGATTGTTCATTTTGTACACGAAGTGCATCCAGTTTCTTTCGTAACCCTCTCTACTTTTTTGCACATCCTATGTGGTTGAAATTATGATACCATGCCAACTTTTAACCTTTTCAGAGTTCATTTGAAGTGTTTTTAAATTTGAAGGTCATTTAGCTGAAAAATTCAGTAAATGCATGAAAGAATTTGCACATAAAATTTATTCGTGTTCCAAATGCCAAAACACATAAGTACCCTAACTATTACAAGGATTTCCTCCGGTTTGTCCGAAACGGGACTTTCCAGATATATAAGTCCGGAAACTCACTAGAGAAGAAAGTGATGACAGTGAAGCCGATCACATCCCAGAGTGGGATCTTTGGGTGTGAATTTTTTTCTTTGCGTGTGTCCCTTTGCGCCGTAACCATGGACAATCTTCGTCATTTAACTGGATGCTCGGGTCAATATTCACTGTGAATGGAGCAATTTCATCAAACTTTTCATAATCTTCTGACATGTCTGTCTTGTCATCCACTCCCACGATGTTTCTTTTCCCAGAAAGAACTATGTGGCGCTTTGGCTCATCGCATGATGCATTCACTTCCTTATCTTTTCTTTTTCTCTGCTTCGTAGACATGTCCTTCACATAGAAAACCTGTGCCACATCATTGTTGAGATCCACTATTGTCATTTCGTACTGTGGGTCTTCAGATACCCCGTCTCGTTTCATATTGACCCATTTGCACCGAAACAAAGGGACCTTCAAACCACGTCCATAGTCAAGTTCCCATATGTCCTCTATGTAACCATAATATGTTTCCTTTCCCGTCTTGGTTGCTGCATCAAAGCGGACACCACTGTTTTGGTTGGTGCTCTTCTTATCTTGGGTGATCGTGTAAAATTTATTCCCATTTATCTCGTACCCTTTGAAAGTCATTATATTTGAAGATGGTAACTGGGAAAGCAAGTACAGGTCATCTTCAATAGCGGTGTCATGCATGGCACGTGTCTGCAACCAGCCGGCGAAAGTCGCCGTTTGTTCACGTGTAATACAGTCGTCAGACTGCTCCGGGTATTTGGAGCGTAGAAAATTCTTGTGTTCGTCCATATAAGGAGCCACCAAGGCGGAGCTCTGTAGAACTGTGTAGTGTGCTTTAGCGAGAGAATGCCCATCCATACATATTATTTGATCCCCTCCTAGCGTGCCTTTTCCATCCAGTCTGCCCTTATGCCGCGATTCAGGAACACCTATCGGCTTAAGGTTAGGAATAAAGTCAATACGAAACTCAATGACCTCCTCATTTTCATACCCTTTGGAGATGCTTCCTTCTGGCCTAGCACGGTTATGAACATATTTCTTTAAGACTCTCATGAATCTCTCAAAGGGGAACATATTGTGTAGAAATACAGGACCCAAAACGTTAATCTCTTCGTATAGGTGAACTAGGATGTGCGTCATTATGTTGAAGAAGGATGGTGGGAACACCAACTCGAAACTGACAAGACATTGCACCAAATAATTCTGTCACGCTGGTATGATTTCTGGATCGATTACCTTTTGAGAGATTGCATTGAGGAACGCACATAGCTTCACTTTGGCTAATCGAACATTTTCCGGTAGAAGCCCCCTCAATGCAATCGGAAGCAGTTACGTCATAATCACGTGGCAGTCATGAGATTTTAGTATCTGGAACTTTTTCTCTGTCATATTTATTATTCCTTTTATATTCGACGAGAAGCCAGGCGGTACCTTAATACTGAGCAGGCATTCAAAGAAGATTTCCGTCTCTTCTTTGGTAAGAGCGTAGCTGGCATGACCCTGATGTATGCCGTCTTTTCCGTGGATACGTTGCTGGTCCTCCCGTGCCTCCGGTGTATCTTTTGTCTTCCCATACATGCCTAAGAAGCCAAGCAGGGTCACACAAAGATTCTTCATCACGTGCATCACGTCGATTGCGGAGCGGACCTCTAGGTCTTTCCAATAGGGCAGGTCCCAAAATATAGATTTCTTCTTCCACATGGGTGTGCGTCCGTCAGCGTCAGTCGGAACAGGTTGTCCGCCAGGACCCTTTCCAAAGACTACATTCAAATCCTTGACCATATCATGTACATCAGGACCAGTTCGATGGCGAGGCTTCGTCCGGTGATCCACCTCACCTTTGAAATGCTTGCCTTTCTTTCTTATAGGATGCCTGCTCAGAAGAAATCGACGATGTTCGTGGTACACGTTCTTCCTACAATTATCCAAATATATACTGTCGGTATCATCCAAACAATGCGTGCATGCGCGGTATCCCTTGTTTGTCTGTCCTGAAAGGTTACTGAGAGCAGGCCAATCATTGATGGTAACGAACATCAACGTCTTTAGATCAAATTCTTCATGTCTGTGCTCATCCCACGCACGTACACCTTTTCCATTCCACAGTTGTAAGAGTTCTTCAACTAATGGCCTTAGGTACACATCAATGTCGTTGCCGGGTTGCTTAGGGCCTTGGGTGAGCATTGGCATCAAAATGAACTTCCGCTTCATGCACAACCAAGGAGGAAGGTTATACATACATGGACTCACAGGCCAGATGCTATGGTTGCTGCTCTGCTCCCTAAAAGGATTAATGCCATCTGCGCTTAGACCAAACCATACGTCCCTTGCGTCACCTCCAAACTCCTCCCTGATGTACATTCTCTCGATTTTTCTCCACTGCGAATCGTCAGCGGGTACTCTTTATTTTCCGTCTTTCTTACGGTCTTCTCTGTGCCATCGCATCGCCTTGGCATGCTCTTTGTTTTAGAAGAAACGTTTCAACCGTGGTATTATAGGAGCATACCACATCACCTTCGCATGAATCTTTTTCCTAGGGCGCTCGTCCTCGACATCACCGGGGTCATCGCAGGTGATCTTATAGAGCAATGCACCGCATACCGGGCACGCTTTCAAATCCTCGTACTCACCCCGATAGAGGATGCGGTCATTAGGGCATACATGTATCTTCTACATCTCTAACCCTAGAGGGCAGACAGCCTTCTTTGCTTCGTACGTACTCTCGGGCAATTCGTTGTCTTTTGGAAGCATCTTCTTTAACATTACCAGCAACTTTCCAAATCCCTTGTCAGATACACCATTCTCTGCCTTCCATTGCAGAAATTCCAGTGTGGTTCCCAACTTTCCAAATCCCTTGTCAGATACTTCATTCGCTGCAACTTTAGCCTCTCCTTTTTAGTTGTGCAGTTTCTCTTTGCATCGGCAATGGCCCGACCTAGATCATCAGCGGGCTCATCTGATGCCTCTTCTTCGGCTTCTTGCCAAATTGTCGGCTCAGCTTCTCCCCACATTGTTGTACCATCATATTCAGGGAACACATGGCTAGGATAGCTGTCGTCGTCCTTTTCTTCTTCATTGTCTTCCATCCTAACTCCTCTTTCTCCGTGCTTGGTCCAAACATTATAGTGGGAGATGAAACGGACTCAAACAGGTGGACGTGAATGGTTCTTGAGTTAGAGTAATTGTGATCATTCTTACAGCCAGCACATGGACAAGGCATAAAATCATCCGCCCACTTGTTTGCCTTTGCCGCATTCAGAAAAGTATGCACACCATTAATGAACCCGGGAGAGCATCAGTCATCGTACATCCATTGTCGGCTCATCTTCAGTACACAACACCGAAAATACCAAATTAATACAAGTTCATACATAAAGTTCATACAACACTTAAATGCAACATACAAATAACTCTCTACCTAAAGCACTTAAATGCAACAACAAATGCGATCAAGATCGCAACTAAGGTAACAATTGATCCAACAGCATAATGACACCAAGCCTCATTATCAATGGCATATTTTCTTATCTTTCTAATCTTCAAGCGCATTTTGTCCATCTCGATCTTGTGATCATCGACGACATCGGCAACATGCAACTCCAATTCCATCTTCTCCCCCTCAATCCTTTTCCATTTTTCTTTCAAATACTCGTTTTCTCTTTCAACTAAATTTAACCTCTCGATGGAAACCATGGCACTATATATAACAAACAACGTATGGGTAAGATAATTATACCAGTAACTATATATCTAAATCACACAAACATGATTTTTTAATATAAAAAAGATAAGAACAAGAGGCTCACCACAAGGTGGTGCCGGCGACAGGACGGTGCGGACGATCGATGGTGGTTAGGACAGACACGGAAAGGCACTAAGTAAACCACACCTACAATTGCAAACTAAGTGTTATTTTGAGCTCAAATTGCATATAAATCAAATAAACTACCACATATAATTCCTCCCAAATTACTAAAACCCACAAATTAATGACTATATAAAGAATTGCAAGAGCTAATATAGCAATGAGAGATGGAAGGACAAAGTTGCTTACCTTTGTGATCACTTGGATGGATGAGGTGCCTTCAAATCTTCACAAATTTTGGCAAAATGGAGTGTGAGCTCGAGAGTTGGGAAGAACAGAGAGGAGATCGAGGGGAAAGTGGAAAATAGAGCGAGCTCGGGGGGACGAAGGGTTTAAGTAGGACGACCTTTAGTATCGGTTCACGGCAAGAACTGGTACTAAAGGTGCTGGAAGGGCCCCGGTCTGACAACATTCTGCCACCACCGTCTTTACTAACGGTCCGTGGAACGAACCGGTGCTAAAAGTCCGGCACAAACCGGTACTATTGATGGCGGCCCGCCTAGCCGTTGGAACCGGCACTAATGACCAGATTAGTGCCGGCTCATATCCAAACCGGGACTAATGATCTGAACATTTGACCCTTTTTCTACTAGTGGGTTCTATCACTCTTCTCCCCCAAGTAATTTTATTTATGTGTTTCCATTTTCCAACAAAACCATGTCCAGCTCTCACATGAAAACCACCAAAAGTGGTACGAGGGACTAAAGTTATCCCTGAATTAATTTTATTTATTTATTTCCACTTTTCAACAAAACCATGTCCACCTCTCACATAAAAACCACCAAAAGTGGGACTAAAGTTATCAGGTTTACATAATTCAAAGACTAAGTTTTGTCGTTTTGGAATTTAAGGATCAAATCTAAACTTTCAAGAAAGTAAAGGGATAAAAAAAATGTTTGCCTTAGTTTAACATATGGCAACCCATCTGTGTTGCCGCTTTTTCTCCTTCCCATACTCGCGGACGGTGGCCTTAGTGCTCACACAATTACACCATTCTTAATGCGATCAACCCTAAGTCAGCTCTCTCGGCATAAGATTATAAATCTACTTTCTTTTACCCCAGTGAAGTTTTGGCTAGCCGTGCATGCGTGGTTATAATGGTTTCTTTCGTCTCCAATCTTCTTTTATTGAGGTGTTCATATCCATTGTGAATCGGCACTAGTACGAAAGAAAGATGGATCGTGTGCTATTGATTAAGATTGCACCGAGTAATTCCGGGCGGAGGGAGTAGCATTTAAAAAATGAGTAATAGGTAAAACAACATTATATTTAGCTTTTACACATTTTTTTAATCAAATTTCATATATAACATGTTAAAATTGGAGTTAGGCTTTAAAAAGTATGAATATTTTTGAAAAGTATTTGATATGGACAGTGGGTTGATTAATCCAAATATCAAAGAGGTTTCTATAAACAATGAAACATTTTTTGGACTCACTTAAACCTAGACAGCGAGTTGATTTCACATTGTTTTCTGTATAATGCAAATTGTTTTCCTGGAGACACTGAAACTTGGACCAGAGGTTTATTTCAAGATTCAACACGGAATTTTCCGCAAAAAAGCATGACGGATATAAAGAAACATGTCTCCCTCTATTAGTAGATAGAGACGACCCCTCAACTGAAAAAGAAATTAGGCATATATGAACATAAAATCGGGTTTATAGCGGCGATGAAGTTTTGCAAGAAAATGTGACATCTGAAGTATGTGTCATCACAAGACAAGGTTGAGTCTGAGAAATACTAATATGTTGAGATCTCATTTGTTGAGGGAAACACGAGGAGAAAAAGAGGTCTCAAATTTAGAGCTGGCTTGAGGTTGACTGGAATAAGGATCCCTTGTATTATTATTATTTGACATCGTGGTATTTTTGAGAATAAATTGTTCAGAACCACCACATATGTGGATAGGGTAATGGTTTGCCTCGCTTTTGCTGAAAATCATAAAAAAATTACTGACTCTCCGGCAAGTGAGTAAAAAAATGCAAGGATTCAAATTGAGCCGTGTTTAACAGCAAAATTGACTGGTGGAACTCGTCTGTCCAGGCCAAGGTATTGGCTACCGAACACCAAAACATTTATCAGGCTGGGGGTGGGGGGATGTGAAAGACGCGGTTACTATCGTTACCACCAAATACCATTCAAAATTTTCAAATTTAATTCGAATTCAAATATTAGAAGAAAGTCAAATTGTTAAGGGCGTTGTTATTCCACAAGAACGTGTTCATAGCGCAGTGGTTGTTGCTCGGAGCCCTGCATCCTCGTTTGCTTGGTGGTCTCGAGTTTGAGCCCCGATGTCCAAAATGTTTTAAATTCCATTTATATCATAGGATTAGGCAAAAAAAAATAAGACCAAAAAGGGAATCGAAACAAGACGTTGTGGTTAAAACCCGATCCCACTTGAACCACCAGACAATCAATTGGTATGCGTCCTTACTCAGTTTCCATTATATTTGACTATACAAATTGGTTGTTTAAATTAAAAAAATTGTATTGCTCGAAACGCCACTTTACTGAAGGGGGGAGGGTGTCAACAACTCTGTAACCGCAAGGTAACTCGAAAGTACGAGCGGTAACCAAACCCCTGGTCCAGGCTGATGTGGTGAAGACAGTCCCAGGAAATGTTTGACCTGCTAAGGTGGACATGGGTTCCTCCTGTCTACCACACGACTTATTGCCCTTTCCTCTCCTTCCTCCCCAGATATCTCTCGCCCTAACCACCGGTTCTCCCCCTTGTATCTGCTTCAGTGAGCACTTCCCAGCCGGCGAGCTCCGGGCTTGATCTCCTGTCCTCCTCTCCAACCACGAACACGCTCTCCCCATGGCGAAGGCTACATCGAAGTCAGAGCCCAATCACAACACGATCATGACCCTGCAAGTGAAATGCACAGAACCAACACACATGACAATACAAATTGTGACAAAATGTACCACACGCAACTACGGATAATGACAAAAAAACACTGACCAGATCTTAAACCTCTCTTTTTGATGGGGCAAAGTGGTGGACACATGGTGAGAGAGGTGACTGCAAGTGGCAAACGACCGTTAACGGCTCGCTCGGGATGGGCTTGGTCAAAAGTGTGCGTTTTGCTCGACCCGTACGATTCGGATAGGCGCGATCTGACTCTCTCCCTTCTCACTCTTATTCCCTCGGGCAGCAGTAGAACCCGGTGGTGGGGGAGAGGGCACGGCATCCACCGCGACGGTGGCGGGGGAGGAGGCACAACATCCCACGATAACAAGGATGATTGTTGTAGCAGCAGCATGTTCCATTCATTGTGCCACTGCCGGAGCATGCGACGGTGGCACTCGCCCATACGGTGCCTAGACTCTGATGGGCAGCTATCGCTGGACCACTAAAATTAGAGGCGTTGTGTGTGTTATCTTTAACTATGTTTATCAGTTTTGCAATTAGGTTTAGACCTTATTTGGGAATTTAGATTTAGAATACTGTTGATGCAATGCATCCAGTGTCGTACTACAGTGTTTATTTAAGGTTTTATTTAGTGTTGTACTGCAGTGCTGATTTAGGAGTGGTTGCGGTGCACTATTTTAGTTCATTGAGTCTACCGATTATGGATTCTAGATATATGCATTGTTGGTAATTAGAGTATGCGGATTTAGGGAATTATTCAACCATTAGTCAAAATTGTGTCAGAATTACGTGTAAGGACACGAATTACGAGCCGGAGCGCGAGAGAACAAGAGGGATAGGGGAGGAATTGAGACTGTGCAGGTCCAAATCGTCTGGGTCAAGGCTAGCACGTGCCTCAACCGAGTCCGTCTCGGCCGTGTCGTGTTTGTCATGCGCCGTCACCTCTCTCTCCACGTCTCCACTTTGTCACGTAAAAACAAGATCAAAATCTTATCTATGTTTTTTTTTCACTATCTCGCAGCTGGATGCGGCGCATTCTACCACGATTGTATTGCGTAGGTTTTTTGCTATTGGGACACTATTTATGGTGGTTTTAAGCATTTCACTCCGCCCATGCCCATCATCACCATTGGTCACCCTATGGTTGTCGGCGCGGACGCGGCAGGGTTTGGAGGGATGGTGATGCTGAAGGAAATATGCCCTAGAGGCAATAATAAAGTTGTTATTTATATTTCCTTATATCATGATAAATGTTTATTATTCATGCTAGAATTGTATTAACCGAAAACTTAGTACATGTGTGGATACATAGACAAAACAATATGTCCCTAGTATGCCTCTACTAGACTAACTCATTGATCAAAGATGGTTATGTTTCCTAGCCATAGACATGAGTTGTAATTTAATCAATGGGATCACATCATTAGGAGAATGATGTGATGTACTAGATCCATCCGTTAGCTTAGCACTATGATCGTTTAGTTTTACTGCTATTGCTTTCTTCATGACTTATACATGTTCCTATGACTATGAGATTATGCAACTCCCGAATACCGTAGGAATACCTTGTGTGCTATCAAACGTCACAACGTAACTGGGTGATTATAAAGATGCTCTACAGGTGTCTCCAAAAGTATTCATGGTGTTGGCATAGATCAAGATTAGGATTTGTCACTCCGAGTGTCGGAGAGGTATCTCTGGGCCCTCTCGGTAACACACATCATAATAAGCCTTGCAAGCAAAAGACTAATGAGTTAGTCACGAGATGATGTGTTACGGAACGAGTAAAGAGACTTGCCGGTAACGAGATTGAACTAGGTATAGAGATACCGACGATCGAATCTCGGGCAAGTAACATACCGATGACAAAAGGAACAACGTATGTTGTTATGCGGTTTTGACCGATAAAAGATCTTCGTAGAATATGTAGGAGCCAATATGAACATCCAGGTTCCGCTATTGGTTATTGACCGGAGATGAGTCTCGGTCATGTCTACATAGTTCTCGAACCCGTAGGGTCCGCACGCTTAACGTTTGATGACGATCGGTATTATGGGTTTATGAGTTTTTATGTACCAAAGGTAGTTCGGAGTCCCGGATGAGATCACGGACATGACGAGGAGTCTCAGAATGTCCGAGACATAAAGATTGATATATTGGACGACTATATTCGGACACCGGAAGTGTTCCGGAAAAGTTTCGGATTTAACTGGATTGCCGGAGGGGGTTACCGGAACCCCCTACGAGGGGGGATGGTCCATAGTGGGCCTTAAGGAAAAGAGAGAGGCAGCCCATAGAGGCTGGCCGGCGCCCCACCTAGGGATCCTAGTTGGACTAGGATTGGGGTGGCGCCACCTCTCCCTCTTTTCCTTTACCTCTCTTCCTTCTTGGTGGACTCCTACTAGGAATAGGATTGCAATCCTATTCCTAGTAGGATTGCCCTAGCCGCACCATAGGAGGCCGGCCGGCCCTCCTCCCTTGCTCCTTTATATACGGGGGCAGGGGGCACCCAAAGACACACAAGTTGAATTGTTCTAGCCGTGTGCGGTGCCCCCCTCCACAGAAACACACCTCGGTCATACCGTCGCAGTGCTTAGGCGAAGCCCTGCGCCGGTAGATACATCATATCCGTCACCACGCCGTCGTGCTGACGAAACTCTCTCGTGAAGCTCAGCTGGATCAAGAGCTCGTGGGACGTCATCAAGCTGAACGTGTGCTGAACGCGGAGGTGCCGTACGTTCGGTACTTGATCGGTTGGATCACGAAGAAGTTCGACTACATCAACCATGTCACTTGACGCTTCCGCTTCCGGTCTATGAGGATACGTAGACACACTCTTCCCTCTCGTTGCTATGCATCTGGTAGATAGATCTTGCGTGATCGTAGGAAAATTTCAAAATACTACGTTCCCCAACAGATGCCTGAGCACCCACGAGAGCGATGTAGAAGAGACCTCAAGCACGAGGTCATGTGCAATAGGGGAGAGGAAGAAGTGCGCTGGGTCGGGATGGGTTGTTGCGCCATAGTCTGACAGAGCTGACTGGGAAGGCTATTGGAGTTCGGCAACGCAACCATATTCCGCAGCGCCTCCTTCCCCTAGATCTAGATTAGAAGATTGCAGGACGAGTGAGCACCGGCAAACGGACGAGTCGGCAGCGGCGCGGTCAGCACCAAGAAATCGCCCCGCATTCGCCTTTGTCTAGGTGGTGTACGTGCGTGCACACGAGGTGCTCGATGAAATGCAAGAGATACTAGTGAGTGTCTGAGTGAGAGTGAGAGTGAGAGTGAGAGAAAGAGAGTGAGTGCGCGCGCATGTGAGAGACTAGTCACTGGTCCACATGTTTCTACTTTGCCAAGTCAGCCTAATAGATGGGTCCACTAGTCAACAACGTTGTTAGAATGAGGTAACACAAGAATCAACGCGATTTGTTACTCACTTGAGAATGGTCCTTTTAAAATCTTTTTTATTATGGCTGTAAAAGACACCCACAAATAGGTCATGCATGCATTGCTGACTCTCGCGGAGGATTGGATGATTTGCCCTACGTTACAAGGGATTTGGTAATTTGCCCCAGGTTGTTTTAATGACGAGTGACCTTGGTCCTACAGGGCAGCCTCTCAGGGGTAAATTATGAAATGGAGAAGTAAAGTGGGGCAAATTATCCGGTTTCTCGACTACTCGCAGGCTGAAGGCCTTTCCGCAAGACACGTTCTCAACCATTAGATTTTGTATGGCAGCCATCTTGATTGTCCACCACTAGAGCCGGTGAACTATGATTTTTTTACGACGATAACTGCCACACGTGTAGCATCTAGGGGGTATGTGTCGCACGCCCCGTGTGGCACCGACACAGACCCGCCCGCACGAGCACGACTGGGCGCACCCAGCCACAACCCGCACGTTCGGTGTGCGGCGTGATCGCCCACGCGGCCGGGCGAGCGACCCCGCGGCCCGCAAGACCTCTCTCGGTCGTCGCCCCTCCCCGCCTACGAGCCGCACGCCCTGTGTGGCAGTCACCACGCGTCCCCGTGGTTGCCATGGTCCGAACCCTCTTCCATGTTCCTTTACTACAGTTGCCATGTTGCTGAACTACAATTGCCATGTCCAACAACTCCAGTTGCCATGGTTGCTCAACTGTAGTTGCCATCTCAGGTCAAGTGTCAGATGTCATTTTTGGACAGCTGCAGCTGTTGCCATGTATGATCTGGTCTACTACAGTTGCCATGATTTGAAACTTTAGGAGTTGCCACCTACTTACACTAGGAAGTTGCCACGTAGCACTACAGAAAGACATGGCAAAAATAACATGTTCGAGTAAAGAAAGAGTTGCCATCTACTTACAAGCACACTAGGGCAGTTGCCATGTACCATGCAAAACATATGGTAACTGACAATTTTGGGTGTGGGAGAGGAGACGGGCGTGTGGGCGACGGTGGTATCTTTAGGAGTTGCCACCTACTAATACTAGGCAGTTGCCATGTAGCACTACAGAAAGACATGGCAAAAATAATATGTTCGGGTAAAGAGAGAGTTGCCATCTGCTTGCAAGCACACTAGGGCAGTTGCCGTGTACCCTGCAAGCACATGACAACTGACAGCTTTGGGTGTGGGAGAGGAGACGGACGTGTGGGCGACGGTGGTATCTTTAGGAGTTGCCACGTACTAACACTAGGCAGTTGACATGTAACACTACAGAAAGACATGGC